>RDPX01000017.1:2628940-2666822 GCA_003991215.1 Morbakka virulenta
GCATATTTCAATGAATGATGAAAAAAAATGATGCCATCAATTTCACAGTCAAAAAAATCACATGTTGGCCGAGTGCCAACTTTGACCAAAAGTACAGTGACAAAACGGCCATAAACTTGGACTGGGTCATCACATAAGCTTGAAAATTGCAGTAAAACTGTAAAAATATGCCTCGATAAAAGTCAAAAAGCTATGAGTTCACAGCTGGTTCCGTTTGGAAAATATTCAGGAGAAAACCGAGACGGTGGCGCCAACCACCATACGAAATAAGGTTGAGTAAAAAAAAAAGGAATTCTATTCCGCAAAAACTAGACGTGGTGGGAACAAATGGATATCATTTTTGGATTCAGCACGAAAAATTGGTCCAGAAACACTTTTATTTTTAAAGAAAACATGGGAGTCCCAAAAAATTGTTGCCCTGTGTTATTATTATAGACTGACATTAGAACTTTTATGTGTAAAGACCAAGATTCTTATGGTTTTAGACTTTGGGAATCAAGAGACAATATCGAGATATTGTACATACTGGATTTGACTATATACAACAGGCAGTTGCCACTCTAAATATCCTGTCTATTCCTTTTTTTATCAGTCTGCCTATTTGCTTCAATATTGCAGCCTCTTTATACAGCATTTTCCCCTTGTGTAACAAAGTCATTTTGTTCGCCTGTGTTTTATTATGTTAATTGTGCACCCTACTCTTTTCATTATGTATTGATTTGTGATTTTTTACTCCGACCTTATTCTACAGATTCTTCGTAGGCAATACATTCCAAATGTTTTTATTTTTTCCTATTCTCTTCCCTTGATGACCAACATTCACATCCACTTACTGCTGTGTCTAAAACTATTGTGGCAATTATTTAAATTTTGAATTTTAAAGAAAATTCATCATTTTCAGCATAATTTCCATAGAACACCCAAGCTTCTATATCCCAATGTTCTTGTTTTCACTACTGTTTTCATCGCAGTCCGGTAAAAAAAAACTCACTCTCAGATAATTAAATTGGTCCACTTGTTCTATTCTCTCTCACTCTCTCGCTCTCTCTTGAAAAGGTGTGGTAGCAACGGAAAATCCTTCATAACTGTTGTTGAAGTATCAAATCTTTCACACTATGGCTTCTTTCTTCAAAAAACCGAAATTCATCAAACCGATCTTTTGGATTGTGCATCCCCTTTCCAAATAAATTTTGTCCTGAAGCTGCCTAATAAGCCAGAAAGCATTGTATATTTCAAATATTGGAGAAACAAAAGCTCGGAATTTGGAGCTTATATTATTGAAATGATCTGTTTATTGACTGGTGAAAGAAGCCTAAAGTAATGTGAATATGGTTTTGAAACCCAAAGCTACTCTTTAAGAGAGCGTCTCTCAAAAGTTTCAATTCTTTGAATTTTAGTTTGGTTGTCCTTGTGCTAGATCCTACAGCTAAGAACCAGATTTAATCATTTTAAGTTACTGCCCATTTTCAGTATGGCAGTATTATGAGAATTAATGGAGTGTGTGTGGGAAGCTTGGGGAGAATGTAACGATACATATATGTATCCGTGTATGTATGTATGTAAGTATATAAGAAAGAGAGAAAGAAAGAGAAAGACAGAGAGAGAGAGAGAGAGAGAGAGAGAGAGAGAGAAGAGTGAAATGAAATTGTCTAGGGTATTCTCACTATCTTTCTTCAAGAGACAGGTGAATGATGATCTAAATATCCTCTTTCTTTTTCATTTTTTATGCTTGTTTTACCTTACTTTCTTTAGTATACTCCTTGCAACATATATTGCTTTCACTAACCAGCAAAAACTAAACGTATCTAATATAAACTCGTCATTTTTTAAACAATGTTTTCATTCATGAAGAAGCTAAGTACAGGTGAATCTCGATTAGAATCGAAGCTGAATATCGATTAAAAGGAATTAATATGAAAAACAGGAAGCCATAAGAGAATCTGTTGTTTTAACCCTTAATCTGTTGAAAAATCAATGTTTTGAAATTTTAAGAGCATTACTTTTTAACCTAATAGTATTTTCCACTTGTGTAATGTCAAATAAAACTCCTGGTGGTCTTTGAATAAAAGTATATCCTGTTGGCTGGTACGCTTCCTTACATGAAATATAAAACCTTAATACTCCCTGACTTAATTCATAAGCCGTATTGAGCTCAATATACCTCGCCATATTTTATAGCATTATGAATAAACAGTAGCCTGCCTTTAAGGACTTTTAAAGGCGCAGAATGGGGTTAATGGATGCAGTACGTACGGGGAAATCCATGGACTCCTAAATAATAACATCATGTTATTATTAAGGAGTGTTAAGGATGTTATTATTTAGGAGTCCATGGGGGAAATCTGAGTTTGTTGCCCTCTTCCTGTTATAATAAGAATTAATCGTTTTATCTCTGTTTCACATTTGGCCCTGGAATGGATTAAAGAAGGTTACAGTCTTTCTCTTGTACCAACTTTACTGTACCAACAAAATTAGCTATCTTTTTGTGTTTTTCTGTTATGTTTTAAAAAATAAATTAATTGACATATCCCCAGTATCATTAAAACAACCATGAATTTTTTTACACACTGTTATTGATCATAAATATGGTTATATATTCTTTTATATAAAGCCTTAGGGTTTGCTGTAGTAGGACCCAACAAATACAAGACCCACAAGGAAAGACACTGCACAAATCTACTTAGTGTACTAACAGCAAAAAGACTCCAGGAGCTAAGAATACTCGCTAAGGATAAAATACAGTGGATCCAAATGAAGAAGGACTAATTGCAACTGTAGGAAGTTTAGACTACTACAGATGCAGTACACAGAATAGGAAGCCCAGCATTTCCAGTAGGCCGATGAATGCCCATAGTAACAGCAAATATTTTTGTAAGTGTAAGATATTGGTCATCAATTAATAGAACCAAAGACCTCAAGTTGTTTTTGACAGGGCGACTTTCTTTCAAGTTATTATAATAACTTTGGCAGAATGTAAAAAGTTTATTTATCAGTCAGAACCCCTTCTTTTAGTCGTGAAAAACTCTATTTTTCTCAAGGAAGAATATACTATGATAAGAAATAAAAGTACTTAGTAAAAGTAATAAATACATACAAATAACAAATAATGTAGTAGTTATAACATCAGGGATATCTACAGATGTAAGAGCTTTATCATGTCATGAGTTGCAAACGAAACGTAGCTCGGAAAAAGCTTACGATTCATGACATGATAAAGCTCTTACATCTATGGCTTCTTCTGAGTCCATTAAGTTAAGAATTTTCAAGATCAGGCATATCTATTACTTAGTAACTATGAAACGGAATTGATCTCAAAAATTACCATAGTCGAAAGTGGGGTAGAGGCCGAGTTCTCTTACCCCTATAAAATGCTTTCATGGCATACGTAAAATATATCTTCTGGTAACGAAAGTCCAGTCCCTGGCGTTTCCGACCGCAAGGCTGTTTATTCTAACAGTGGATAGGGGCAAAGGCGATACATTGGCGCCTCAAGACCAGTTGCTTACGGACATATGGTTCTCATTATCCTTGTAAAGGCAGCTCATTTAGAAGAAGGTAACTCTGATCCCAAACCCTCCTGCCGCGGGTTAAAGATGAAGATGGAATAGCAGGAGCATCGGATCCCCACCAAAAGCTAGTACCAGAGTGCAACTTCGGAATGGTTTTGGACTGCTGGAGGCAAACCATTCTAAAGGTTTGTTTTCGTCAGACTTTGCCAGTCGGACTATAAAAACAAAGTACTTTGGAATTATGAATCTCGACACCTCGATTTTACACATGTCTAGGGCGTACTCCATAAGCGACGCGCAACATAGACCCTCGTATGCTGTGAGAAATGTGCAAGGGGTATCGCAACAACTCCAATTGCGGCTAAAGAAGAGAGGGGCTATTGACAAGTTTAGAATAGGAAGTTGGAATGTAGCGACTATGACAGGTAAAGGCAAAGAGATAGCTGACCCAATGAATTGGAGAAAGATAGCTATTCTTTGTGTGCAAGAGACGAAATGGAAGGGCGATCTGCATTGATGAAGAAAAACATAATGTTATACATGTACAAAGGACCAGTGGTAGGTGTATACTGATAAAGATAGCAACTGAAATAATAAATATAATATCAGTATATGCCCCCCAGATAGGATGTGCTGAGGAAGAAAAAAGATAATTTCTATGGGAAGCTAGAAACAGTAGTGCGAACCATACCGGGAAACGAAAAACTTGTGATAGGAGCTGATTTAAATGGTAAATGTCGGCAGTAGTAATGAAAACTATGGAACAGTCCATGAAGGTAAATCTTACGACAGACGAAACAGAGAAGGGGAGAAGGTTTTAGGGTCAGCAGTGGAATTCAATCTAACTATCACAAATACCTTTACCAAGAGGGAAAACATCTGGTTACTTTCAAGAGTGGCAACAGCAGTAGTCAGATTGATTACATACTTGTCAGGGGAAGAAACGGGCAACAAACAAAGACAAACATCCGAAGAGAACAAATGGTAGCACCTATGACGTGTATGAAGCAGGGGAAAGCGCTGGGAGCAACTGGATTGCAGATAGAGAGCCTAATGGCATTGGGTGACTAGGGAATAGACTGGTAATTGGAACTTTTTAACAAAATACGGGAGGCAGAGGAAATACCAAAGGATTGGGAACTCAGTTCTTTGATTCCTATTTTCTACAACAAGGGCAGTGGTGCAGAGCGTAAAAATTATATAGGAATTAAATTGCTAGACCATGTGACGAAAGTCTATGCAAGGATAATCGACAAGAGATCTAGAAAGCAAATGGAAATTGATGATATGCAATTTGGATTTATGCCTGGAACCAACGACCCGATGTTCATTATCAGACAGAGGCAAGAAAAATACCTCAACGGTAACGAACCACTGTATACGGCATTCGTTGACTTGTAAAAGCATACGACCGCACCCCACGTGATGTAATACTTTGGTGTCTGAGAGAAAGAGAGACGCCGAAAAAATTATAAACGTAGTCCCCAGCCTCTACACCAACAGCCAGACTAAAGTAATTTGCGCAGCCGGAGAGTCGGAAAACTCCTGGGTTAAGTTTCGGATTACATCAGGAATCTTCACCTAGCCCCTTCTGTTTGCTCTGGTAGTCGACACCATAACGAAGAACATAAGCAGAGGACTACCAGAGGAGTTGTTGTATGCAGACGACCTGGCCATAACAATAGACAATAGAGAAGAGCTGGAATCGAATTTTCATAGGTGGCAGGAAGCGATGGAATAGAGAGGTCAAAAAATGAATAACAGACAGAAACTAGACAGAAACAGTAATATCATCAAAGAGTTATGAAATAACTAATAACTCTAGAGATAGCCATAAGAAAGAGATTAAGCAAGTGGAATTGTTCTGCTATTTAGGAACAATAATTGAACGACAAGGGGGATGTCAAGAAGAAGTTAAGAAAAGAGTTGGAAGAGCTTGGCCGACATGGCACGAAGTGAGTGGCATAGCATGCAGCACGAGAATGCCAATAAAAATGAAGACGAAGATCTATACATCACTGCTACAACCAGTATTACTATATGGCCTAGAGGTCGTACCTTAAAAAAGGGCAGAGGAGAGAATGTTAGAAGCGACGGAGATAAGAATGCTAAGGTGGCTAGCCGGAATTTCCCGGCACGACTACAGGATGAATGATGACATAAGATGATTTTAGAGGTAAGAAAAGTAACAGAGAAAGCAAGAGAATCAAGGTTAATGTGGCATGGTCATTTACTGAGGATAGAAATGGATAATATTTTTAAGGCAGTATGGCATGCACCAGTGACAGGAAGGATTAGAGAACGAGATATGAGAGAAATTGGGGCAAGAGAAGGATGATGGGAATACCGAGTCAAGTGGAGAAAAAGGTGTCGAGTGGCCAACCTGACAGACGTCGAATGATGGCCGAAGGGGAAGAAGAAGAAGAAACGGAATTTACTCGGAATACATAACGAGAGAATCTGTGGAAGGTTTTGAAGGAAGCGTGAAAATAGGGGGAAGATGCATCAGAAGCCTCAGCTATGCTGACGATCTGGTATTGACAGCGAGTGCATTGGAAAAACTACAAGACCTTGCTGACAGAGAGAAAAGAAGCTCAGAAAGCGCTAGACTCACATTGAAATACAAAGAAGACGAAGGTATTGAAGATTCTTTGCAAAGAAAGCGATGATTAACGCAGTATATTTGTAAATAGTCAACTATTGGAAAATGTCAGACAAATCACATATTTGGAAGTCCTCTTTACTGATGACTATGACGATACCCCTGAAATAAAGAAGCGGATTGTTGTCGCGAAAAACGCAACATCAGCATTCACAAGAGTCTGGAAAGACAAACCAATATCAAGGAATACCAAAGTGAGGTTGCTAAACACACCAGTCTTTCCTATTGCAACCTATGGTAGTGAGACATAGATTCTCAAGACGTGTGATAGGAAAGACACTGCAGCTTCAAGCTGTGGTGTTACAGGAAAGTTTAAGAATAAATTGGACGGAGAGTGTAACGAACCAGGAAGTCTTGCGGAGAATCCAGTGTCACAAGCGACCACTGCAGATCGTAGTGCACGGAAGACTCTCTTACTTAGGATACATACTAAGAAGCGATACTCTGGAAAGAGAACTGGTCATGGGAATGGTTGCTAGAGATAGGAAAAGTAGAAGGCCGAGAACAAGGTGCATGGATAACATTAAGGAGGATGCTAGACTCTCCATAGTACAGGGATACAGAGCGGTGCAGGATTGGATCAAGTGGAGGGCCATGACGAAGGAAGCCACGGCGGCTCAAATATGAGCCTTCCATACAAGATGATGATGAAATGGAGCTTGTTTGTTTTATTTCTCAATTTTTGATAACATTTTTGCAGCATCAGTACCAAACTGGCTCTGGCAGTCATAACTTTTTCATTTCAATCAGTCTTTCGCATCACACTTCTTTCTCCGTAAGTCAATTTGTCAAAACATTCACAATATTTAATTTATTTTCTTCCATATGGTATCGCTCCAAAAGAGTAGGTAACTTTTGAGCAAGTGACTTCTGATTAAGTGACAAAAGAGTAGGTGCCCTAAAAGAGTAGGTGCCCTAAAAGAGTAGGTGCCTTAAAAGAGCAGTGTCCTGAAATATTAGTCATGTAATTAACACATGAGTACTTACATGTAAATGATCACGCAATCAACTGTATGTTTGTATATGCATGCACATTTCCTAACACAAGCATACAAATGTAAAGAATTCAAAGTGGAGGGAAGTGTACACGTACATGATCCATTCGTATTCCATACTGACGTCATAATTACAACACAAGGAAATAAGTGTGTTATATAATTAAACCAGCAGATATAGTAACTCAATTTATTTGCTGAATATTTTACCCCTCTTTAACACTTATATTTTTTTTACATATTCAAGTACAACGTTATGGAGCTCATCAAGTCTCAAAAGGGTAAGGACAAGGTTTGTTTCAATGGATTCATCTATCGCCAAGGAACAAAAAATAAGAGGCCCTTGATTACCATCATGAAAGACATGTCACGGAACGTCGACCTCACAATCATGCACCCAACCCTGCAATGGTGCAGGGAGCCGCAGAATATTAACGACTTTCGTCTGGAAGAACCACATCGTTCAGTGAAAGAGGGTGAAAGGGAAGTGCCGTTCCTGCTATATGACAGCCTTGAACATGAAGAGCAGGAGGAGCGCATTATTTTGTTCGGTAGTAACACAATGATACAACAGCTTCAGGCGGTCAGAATATGGATGTGTGACGGCACCTTCAAGGTCGCCCCACGTATCTATTTCCAGCTGTATAGCATCCATGCTGTAGCAAACGATCGGCTGTTTCCTTGCGTGTATGCGTTGCTACCCAACAAAACCGGAAACACTTACAGGCGATTATTCGAAGATTAAAGAACACATCCCTCTAGCCAACTCTCAATTTATTATTATGGATATGAAGCAGGCAGTAATCGTTACACTTCGAACGCAGTTCCCCGAAGCAAATTTGCAGGGTTGTTTTTTCCACCTGACACAAGCGATATGGCGCAAAATACAGAGTCTCGGTTTGGTTGCGCTATATGTGTAAAATGAAGACCCACGATCTTACTGCAAGCAGCTAGGAGCACTAGTTTTCCTTCAACCGGAAGCAGTTGAGGGAGCATTCGAAGATTTGTAAGAGTATGTGGAACAGCATCACCCGGACCTCGTACCTCTCTACCAATACTTTGAGGATACTTATATAGGTAGACCAAATCGTCGGCGCAGGAGGGCACAAGCCTTGTTTCCTATAGAACTTTGAAATGTCCGGATTCGAACACTGGAAGGCATACCGTGTACCACTAATAAGATAGAAGGCTGGCACCGGGCCCTGCAGTCGCAATTTGAGAGTCACCATCCCTCAATGTGGCGCTTCCTACAGGGTATTAGAAGGAAACACAAGCTCCAATACCTCTCGCTACAGCAAATGCTTGCTGGCCAGGATCCTCCAACACTGCCCAAGAAGTATCGGGATACCAACAATAGAGTGGCTAATTTGTTAGCAAGACATACTGCAGGGGAAATGACAACTCCGGAGCCATTAAGAGCACTGGCACATAACATCGCCATGAAGACCTAATACAGCTAATAAAGATGTAGCTCCGTATCACGCCTCCCTTGCCTTCCTGCACACTTGCCTAAAGTGCTGAAACATGTACATGTATGCGCTCAAGTATTTCAGGGTAGCTACACCTACTCTTTTAGGGCACCTACATGTATTTCTTCTATCACCTACTCTTTTCATTGCTTACTCTTTCCCCGCTTACTCTTCAAAGGCACTTACTCTTTTGAAAACTTACTCTTTCCCCGCTTACTCTTCAAAGGCACTTACTCTTTTGAAAACTTACTCTTTTCCCACTTACTCTTTTAAGGCACTTACTCTTTTATCACTTACTCTTTTATCACTTACTCTTTTAGGGCATAATCCTTCCATACATTATACATATTCCAGTATAAAATATTCCAGCTGTGTTCATGCACCTGTATGTTGCTTCTACACAAATTCTAAACAGCAATATTACTTATGAGGCTGTCCCACGTTTAGGTCAATATCAAATGGTAAATGCACTCTTGGAAAGAAAAGGTTTTATGAAAACTATTGCGCGTTATCTGGTTTGTGAAAAAAGACATGACTAATGAAAAAGTGTGTAAATTATCATAAGTTTTGGCCTAAATTACCTTCCTTGATTTTCTGAAAGGTCCTCTACCATTTATCACCATGTATCACCAATGGGTATTTTGGAGACCTTCTAGTCAACTCAAAAAGCATAAAAAAAGAAGAAATTTTCTTACTTCAATGTTAAATATTAAGGAAAGTTAAAATGCTTAAAGTGTTAAAGACTTACTTTTATTGCAATTACAACGTTGTGTGCCTTTACATAGAATTCTGTAAAAAATTTAACTTAGTATACTATTTTCCCGTATGAAGGTTTTGACTTGCATTTTTATATTCCATTTAAGGTCATTAAGAGTATGGCGGTATGTCACATAATTTTGCTGTTCCCAGTAAATAAGAAAATCTGGAAATAATTCTGAAGAACTCAAAGAGAGAATCTTTTTGTTTATTACGACAAGGACTCATAAAAAAAAATTTAAAGAATAACAGGTATCTGTAATTAGATCACTCTTCTTATTTGCTAGTCACAGATTACTGTGATCAAGTGGCCAAATAACATACACAATTTTTGAATAATAAAATTTGAATGTATTGAGGTAATGCTAGACAAAGGTAATGAATGACAAGAGAAAGACAATCACAAGGCAAGAAATTGAAGTTTACTTTTGAAGTCATTGAAAATCTCAAGACAGATTTTTAAATAGAGTAATGAAAAGGTATATTAGTGCAACGTAGATACAGGTAGGGTCCAAGGTATTCTTATTTTGATCTAAATTTCATCGTCATGTGTACAGTTTTATTTGATAAGGGAGCATTTCCTCTGCAGTCGGATTTGGAAATTCATACGTAGCCTGTATTTAGACAACCAGTTCTGCCTGTGTATTGATTATGGAAAACAAAAACCCGAAATTTCGATTCAGGTGTTCTAACTAATCCCCATTGTACCATCGTCTAAAACCTTTAAACCTGTTCTTAGTGACAATAAACTGTAAGATGACGTTAAACTAAACTAGCATAATAAAATTCTTGCATTCTATTACTTTTCATTCATCTATTATCCTTCCCAAGGATTAAATGCAAGTAAATGACGTTATCGTTTTTAAGAAGAGACCTTTTTCCATCACGTACAAAAAAATGAATTAAAATTGATTCGATTTTTAATTCTTTGATGTAGATATGACAAATGCAAAAAAAGCTTTTGGTGCAAATTAAAATGAGAAAGGCTAAAAGGTTATATTTTGACTGGCTCTATTAATTTTAAATACAAAAAATATGCTTTGAATAATTTGAAACACGATGTTGGAGTCAGGTACATAAAGTATTGTATCTCTAATAGACAGTGTCTCCAATAATAAAATTTGCTATGTTGTCGATCATCTTGCCAGATACTGACTTCGGCTCTCACAATACAAAACATAACCTCCTGCTTCATCAATCACAATGCATCAAGTATCTTCACCATTAAACACTTCCCATTTTTTATTGCTCGCCTTAATTCGCCTGTCTTACTCTATTGCCACTTTTTTGCTATCTCTGTAGCAGCAAAACTTTGAGTTTCTCTTTTGTTTCCATGACACGCTTAAAACCTTAGATTATGATATTGTAGCTGCACCAGTATTATCAATAGTTGGTGAGTTTTTCTGCCTTTTTTAACCTTAAGACTCTCATGATGTGCTGGAAAAATTCAATCAACACTTCAACTGCTTTTACCATATTTGCTTTTGCCTAACTTTCTCTCTTCATTTTAACCTATAAAACAATGAGCTAAAGACACAGAATTTTGAAGAATAGTATTTTAGTGGAAAGTCTGATGTTGTATGATAATAAAGAATTTGCCATTGACCTAATTGCTTATTTTGCTACCCACAAAATGCTTTTGTGAATATACAGCATTAAAACAAAGATCGACTGTACGCAACTTAAGATTAAGATCAGTTCATATTGGTTAGGCAGCGATATAAACCAATAAAAAATTAGTTTACCCTCAAACAAAGACAAATACCGAACATTATTAAAGTATTCATTTTCAGTCTTAACTATTGCTTATTACCGAAAATGATTTCCAAAATTATTTTGAGGTCATTTGTTACTTAGTCATGCTCAGTGAAATACGTATGCATCCAACTCCCTCGCGATATTGTGCTTGGGTTAAAAGTGCACTCTTGAAATTTGGCTCTGACCCTTGTAATCCGGTCTTTTTGAAAGATACACCTCTTGTCCTGGTTCTTAAGCTTTCAATTTACTTGTTAAGTATGTTGCTAATTTGTCTAATGTACCAGCTATTATATTAACATGCAAGGTATATTTTTTTAGCTCTCACTAAAATTAATTTGTTAATGGAATTACACAAAATAACTGTTTAAACAAAGCTCAATGAAGTATATGTTGAAAGTTAAGTTAAGGATGACTCTTTCTAGTTGGAGAAATGTGGATAACATCAATTCTGAAGGAATATAATATCATTCATTCTGCTAAACGGGAAGTTGTAAAATTAAAGAAACCATCCTTGTGAAGTGTGGTATTCTTTTTGAAGGCAAAGGAATATTTGAGCAATGGATAGAAGCTGATGTGAAAAGTGGCTGATCCTTCCAGGTACCTGGTCTCTTCACTTACCTCTCAGTTCGGTAATAGGGTTAGGTTTGTCAGGTTTAGCTCGTCCAGAGTTGTCCACAGACAAAAGGGTTAGGATTCCCTTGCCATGCGGTGGGAATTTATTGACCTTCCTGTGCATTCTGACACAGACCACTAAATTAGTTTTCAAAGTTCATCACATACCAGACACCAAATGCGGAATCATTTTTTCTCTTTGTTGTCATCACAGCCATTAAGCTGCAATTTCTCACTTGATGCACGTGCTCCTTTGTAGGGTACTATTTTAACACAGCCACTACTGAAACAGTTTCATATTTTAGAAATGTTCAGAATCAAACAACAGTTCTATAGGAAACTATATAACACTGAAAATATATTTGTTAAGAGCATATATAGTAGTAAAATTATCTATCCGGTAACTTCGTTTTAAATATTTAATATCCAAAGTAGAAACTCAAATTTCGTTTTTTAAGTTAATAATTACCTTTGTGGAAATTCAGCGCCGAAGAAAAGTCCGTATACACCTTTAAACGTTACATTTCATCATGAATATTAATTTTATATGCCTGATTATTAATTTAAGTATAGATAATAGATGTCTTTTTAAACGTACTTTTGCAGTTCACATAATTTATCCTAAGAAGCTTTTTATAAATTTTACATATATTCCTATTCAAAAGTTAACTATGGTTAAGCAACTTTTAATACTGGGTTTAGACTTTTCTATGTTACTTGAAAAAAATTATCTTGTATTCAGCTAAAAACTCTAAATATTCTAAAATTCTTTGATCTGCAAGCATTTTCAAAGTCAAATAATCTAGTCACGAGTATAGCTAAGTCATTTTATTTTACCTTCGTTATTAATTTCCTAGAACACTGCTTCAAATTCTTAGCCATGTTTGCTCTGAGGTTATTGGAGTTTATAGGAAACGTTAAAAATCGTGCCTATCCCCAGCATGTAGAAGATCTGTTAAAAATAAGCATTTAAGACAAAAAATCCATTCATGAAGGATGATGCTGGGTGCTGTTGGGTCCAGCGAACTTTGCTTTATAGAAGAATAACTAATTCCCAATTATAAAGCGGAGGTGCTACCTAATGATTTCTTCTACTACTTTGATTACAGAAAGTACAATGACTACAGTACGTTTGTACAGTCTTGCATAGAACCAAAACTTTCCACCACTTCCATTTCTATCAGTTGTACTGGACTAAGAAATAAGAATACACATCTGAGTTGATAAACCTCAGTACGATGAAGCAGTGTTGGTAGACATATATTTTTTGAAACATATACAGCTTAAATACAGAGACGTTGCAAAGAGTTTCTGGTCTTAATGTATTGCCTGAACATGTGCAGGAGATAAAAAAAAAAGTTGTAGTTGATGTGAAAAAGGGAGAAAGGCACCTAATTTGGCTCCCTGGGAAATTTACTTATTTTAGTCTTAACTGTGTTAAGTATTCTTTTATGGAATTAATGAATGAATGATTTAAGGCATTATTGCAAAAAGTCAGAACAACTTGATTGCAGCAGAAACTTCATACAAAAGTAAGACCTCTGATTCAAAAGAGAAGATATCTGAACCTCACGACATTGTACCACCCATTGAATAAAAAAGAGATTTATAAAGGAATAATTACTGCAAAAGGTAGAAATGTAAACAAGTTCAACAGTCATGTCAGGAAAAGCAACAGTGAGGTTTATATAGAGAGTCTGAGTAAAAGTAGACAAGTCTAAATAGGTTGTAGCACTACCTTCGACAAAAATCTCTAATTACCAGTCGAATTGACTGTTAAATTTTAAAAATATTCTTCAGTATGTCCAAACACATTTGAGTGAAGAAAACAATAACGTATGTGGATATTTCTCCAAACGACTTAAAGATTGAAGTGAACAAAAATGATAAAAGTTAATATTACTTCTCATACAATGAAAGGATGAGATTATTACTATCTTGCCATGAGACAAAAGTATGCAGACATTGTTCTTATTATGAAACGTTACATTTTGTAAAAAATGTAAAAATCACATTGACAATGGATCCTATTCCAACCTCAATACAAACTCTAGAGAATAAACCAAATGGAAAGCTAGAATAAACCTACAAAGGCAGTTAAACAAATACGTAATTGATGTTGCCTTACATCACAAAATTAAACACATTGACTCACGGCACAAAGAATCTATGGTCTCTCGAAGATCCATAAACTGGTTATATAATGCTTTCTAAGGACTTTCAGAGATGATCTTAGTACTTATTAACCTAGACTGTTGATGTTGATGAAACAGTGCTTTGATTTAAATTCACTTTTCTACATACAAATATTTAGGTTAGGGAGAAGTTGCTAGTTATCAAATATTTACTTACGAACGACCCCAGTCCAAATCCGAATTAAAAGCATTCCAATTGATGACTTATTGGACTTCTTGTAATTCTGTGAAGTCAGGGCAAAAATATTTTGCTCCTTGCATATTGAAAACCTATACAATCGGATTAATCTCTAAAATTTCACCTGAAACCCCATATCTGAATTAATCAATCAAGCTGTGGATATAATAAAAGAGGATTTGGAGAAAAACTAAATGGGTCATACACTTTTTCAGATCAAATGACTATAGAAAAAAGTTACACGCAAGCATTAAAAGAAGTATTAATAGATAAAAGGTTATAAAGGATCCAGAGAAGAAAAGAGAACAGGTTAAGGAGTACTTTAATCTCCACCACATTTTAGGAATTTGTGGAACACTAAGAAGAATTTTCAAATAAATCAACTTCTTTTCCACTCAAACGAAAGGTCAGGCAAACTATTGTCAAGACCAAGCGGCAAAATGAAAATGGAAAAGGAAAACAATATTTTGTTCCTTTGTGGATTCAATTTAGCTAGTGTAATGCTGTAAACACTGGAAAAACACAAAAGATCTCTGAGCAGCGTAAATTTTAACGTTCTAGTGCAAAAGGGACGGCACAAGAGAGCAAAACAGATCACTATGATTTGGAATTTTCCATAGTTTTACAGGAAAAACAAATTTGTAAGAACTTGGCTTCATGTATGATCAAACAAGGTATTCACTCCACCAGTAATAAAAAATCATATCAATAAAATTTTTTATAATGTGCCTGCAATGTCCCTTCGTTCTTCGAGGCACCTGTACATCGCATATGTTGTAATGTGGGACAAGGAAAATGCACTCGAGCACAGCTTGTTTACAAGGCTGACGTCTAATGGTGAAAACTTCTAGACGAGCTAGACTTTGATAACACTGTAATATAATAAACAATAGAAATCCCCCCAAATGAGATCAAATTCAATTTTCATCTCCCACTTTACAATATACATATGCTTCAAAAGACATCTCTTGGAAGTTCTGACCTCCATGACTTGGCGTACTGAAGAGACCTGAAGTCTGTCGAAATTGGTCTGTGTCTGTTCGTAATGTTCAATACATTATTGTAGAGACGTGCGATATTATGTTTGTTTGGTGTTATCAATGTTTTTCTTATCTAAATGTTTTATCATCAAATCCCGGTTTCCCAAAAAAGTTATATATATATATGTCAATTAATACGGTTCACAATACAAATTTTAAACTAACTTAACATAAATAAAAAGAGCCATGTCAAAGTAAAAAATTAATGTAATATTCAAATTATTTTCAACTTTGAATATTTATTTTAACTCTCCCAACAATGTGATAAAAAACGAATAGTCAGAAAATGATCACTAATATATTTTTTTAATGATTTGATCATTCATAAACTGTGTCTTAATCACTTAAAAAGAATATGTATCTATTCATTGTAAAGGTAGCAGAATAGGCAAGAAATGACGAAAAGCCTCTTGATCGTCGTTTATTGCACTAAAACAATGGCNTTATATATATATATATATATATATATATATATATATATATATATATATATGTCAATTAATACGGTTCACAATACAAATTTTAAACTAACTTAACATAAATAAAAAGAGCCATGTCAAAGTAAAAAATTAATGTAATATTCAAATTATTTTCAACTTTGAATATTTATTTTAACTCTCCCAACAATGTGATAAAAAACGAATAGTCAGAAAATGATCACTAATATATTTTTTTAATGATTTGATCATTCATAAACTGTGTCTTAATCACTTAAAAAGAATATGTATCTATTCATTGTAAAGGTAGCAGAATAGGCAAGAAATGACGAAAAGCCTCTTGATCGTCGTTTATTGCACTAAAACAATGGCATGCAATTAAAACATTAAGGTTGTTTCCACTTACTGCTCATATGCTTTACTCTTTAATCTGACGTTTTTTGAATTTGAATCTTTAATGAGCAATTGATAATAAATAGAATCCATATGACTAATACATGGGATTAACTCTGCCGCTGAAACATACCAAAGAAGAAAAATTCTTTTATTTAAAAAAATGTGTTTATTTCCACTTCTCACAATAGAACGGTTCAGTAAAACTGTGGTGTTCTTCTGCAAAGATTTATAGTTTAATTTGTCTTAATCAGTTTAAAGAACTGCTGCCTTTCTCACAGTTTGCACTTACCTAACTTTCAGCTAGTTGAACAACAAGATTTAACTCTAGTTACTCTTACTCAATACCTGATTATGATAATAACTATGAATAAATAAGTGTATTAGTGAGACTGAAGAAGAGTATGATTTAGGAAAATATTGGCGTATAGTTTTATCTCATCTTTTCCCAAGGATCTATTTTCTGACATCTTTAGCTCCCCCCACTTCCTCCCACAGTCATCTTAGGTAACGATATTGGCGGCTCTGCTCGTTTCTTCTGTTCAGTTCGAAAGACCTAGGGTGGGAGGGGAGACTCAAAGCAACTTTTAAACTTAAATTTAAACTGCATACAAAATTCCTTCAATATCCGTCAAGGACAATAATTCACACATTCTTTATTAAACAGCTTGATAGAAAAGACGATTAAAAACTCATAGATAAACAATATGAAAGGGGGATTAATTATAGCTGGTATTTCCTACTTTCGTCAAACACAGTCATTAAAAGATTTTATCGTGGCAAAGGTGATGCTAATAATATTATTATGATGATTTAATTTTAAAATACTTAAATTCAAAGGAAATATTGGAGCTTTGGTGCCTTATAAACACTACTATTATTATGAAAATTTTTTTTTCTATTATTATCATTGTTATTCATATTCTTATTATTAATGTTTCGGTTAGAGAGGTGTGGTCTATAGTTAAATTGCTAACGAAAATCAACGCATTATGTTGGTATAGTACCTAATTGACATAACTACCTTCGATTATCTCGCCAGCCAGTAACAAGTGCTCTCGTTGATCATGCCAGGCTTTTTAAACAAAGGAAGAAAAGGAAGGAAAAGCAGAACTCTTACAATAGATTAGGTACCGATGTGAAAGAGAAAGAAAGCGAATTACCATGAATTGGGAATTTTAGAAAAATCAAATGAGAGCCAGGCAAATTTTGGTCGGAAACTTCTTAAAAGGGCCCATAAATAAAAAGATTGGGGTAAATAGGTCTAACATTAGTTAAATTTGATTTTAATTAGACAAAACGTATACGTTTACTCTAAAAGTTGCAGGGAGTTTTCCCGATTTCTGGTGAGGCAGCCAAAGTGTTAGGGAACGGAGGAACATTTTGTGATTTTTCAATGCTTTCTTGCAATTTTTGCAATCTAGTTAGAACAAAAAAATAAACAAAAAAAGGTAAGAAAGTGCAGGAACAGCTGTGTCACATATACTATGAAAACCAGTATCATTGTCAAATATTACAAAAATTTCTCTTCACACAGCAGCTTTGAAAAATTTGAAAGGCATAAACAGTGCGCAAAAGAGTCTTATGAAGATATAATAGGACAGTATTACGAAACAATTTGGTGTCTCATCTATTATGTTCCAATTTTAGCCTTCTTTCAATTTTTCTTTCAGCCAAATAATTGACAAAATGACAAAATGCATACTCTCTCTAACACTTGTACAGTTCTGATATACATGGAAAAAGTGGTAAACGATCACACACAGGACATCCACAGAATGTAATATTGTTATACTTGTCGGGGTACTGCTGTTTATCTGTTTTCTGCCCAGTTCTCTTATGGGAATCCATAAAGTGATAGTATTTGTTAATTGGCAGCGATAGTGAAGTAATGGTCAACCCTGGTTGTACTATGTATTTAAATAAGAAGTTTTATTTAGCTATAAAAAAACACGTGCATAGCTTGGAAGTTGGAATATAAGACGATTTTATAGCTTAAGATAAAGTTACATAGTTAGGTCTCTATCAACGTGTTGGATATTAAGTCCAGGATACCTCAGAAAGCTGTTCGTAAAGAAGAGTTCCAAAATTGTCTTTCAAAATCCTTGTTAGATAATAGAGGACAAAGATACCCACATGTATTTACATAAAAATTTATATATTTATTTAGGGAGCTGACTTCTGTAACAAAAAATCTTGTGGTGAAATAAGATTGTGATTATTTGTACTGCCTTCCTATTTTAAGTCCTCCGTAATGTTAGGGCTTGATCGTTTTATGGCAGAACTTGTTAATACAACATTTTGTTGGATGAGGATACAGCACTGATTCACATTCTAGATCCTCTGAAAATAGGTCATTAGTAAATAAGGATGCAGGACCTACACAGCTAAATTCATCTATTGTGTTGGGTTTTTCATGAAATCTCGCAGACATTGAAATGTATTTCTCTTACCCTGAAGTTGACTCTTCGTGCGCTACAAAAATTGGCAAGAACCAGAGCAAATTTATTACATTATTAACATCGTGCGTGTATTTTAAAATTGTTCCAAGGGAAGGTCATGCTGCATACCGCTGTCTGCTGTCTTAATAAATTGTCGTACAATCATTCCGCACAAAAACCTAATGTATAGAAACAATGTAATTCATTTTTTCTCAAGGTCAGGATACTTTTCTGTCTATTTTGTCTGCATTGACAATAAATAATAAAGGTTAATTACCTAAATCAATTAAAGAGTTATTAGCAATAAGACAACATACTTAATCTTGACTGTCTTAAAAGCTTTTTGACTTAGTAGCTTAAATAAGAGAACTGAAAAATAAGTTTAACTCTGTTTCATAACAGCTTTACAAAGATACTCCGTTCTAAAGAGACTTCTACGTTAATCAGTGACATGTTCATTAGAAATACCTTGTTTCAAAAATGTGAAAAGAGCTTGAATGACAAGCACTGCTGAAGAATAACTTTGAAACCAGCAGAAAAGTATGTTTCTGAACTGTTTTGTTCTGGATTTGCATACTTGTGTAGCATGGGTCGTAACCTCTATAGTCTATAGATATTTGTCACCTAAGCAAAGATTATAAACAAAGAGATAGATTGACAGATAAATAGATAGAAGGGCAAATAGATGGATAGATAGATAGGTAGATAGATAGATAGATTGATTGATTGATTGACAGATGAATAGATAGAAGGGCAAATAGATGGATAGATAGATAGATGGATAGACTGATAGATGGATAGATAGATAGAGATAGACAGATAGATTAGATAGATGGATGGATGGATGGATAGATGGAGAGATGGATAGATGGATAGATGGATAGATGGATAGATGGATNCTTATGAAGATATAATAGGACAGTATTACGAAACAATTTGGTGTCTCATCTATTATGTTCCAATTTTAGCCTTCTTTCAATTTTTCTTTCAGCCAAATAATTGACAAAATGACAAAATGCATACTCTCTCTAACACTTGTACAGTTCTGATATACATGGAAAAAGTGGTAAACGATCACACACAGGACATCCACAGAATGTAATATTGTTATACTTGTCGGGGTACTGCTGTTTATCTGTTTTCTGCCCAGTTCTCTTATGGGAATCCATAAAGTGATAGTATTTGTTAATTGGCAGCGATAGTGAAGTAATGGTCAACCCTGGTTGTACTATGTATTTAAATAAGAAGTTTTATTTAGCTATAAAAAAACACGTGCATAGCTTGGAAGTTGGAATATAAGACGATTTTATAGCTTAAGATAAAGTTACTTAGTTAGGTCTCTATCAACGTGTTGGATATTAAGTCCAGGATACCTCAGAAAGCTGTTCGCAAAGAAGAGTTCCAAAATTGTCTTTCAAAATCCTTGTTAGATAATAGAGGACAAAGATACCCACATGTATTTACATAAAAATTTATATATTTATTTAGGGAGCTGACTTCTGTAACAAAAAATCTTGTGGTGAAATAAGATTGTGATTATTTGTACTGCCTTCCTATTTTAAGTCCTCCGTAATGTTAGGGCTTGATCGTTTTATGGCAGAACTTGTTAATACAACATTTTGTTGGATGAGGATACAGCACTGATTCACATTCTAGATCCTCTGAAAATAGGTCATTAGTAAATAAGGATGCAGGACCTACACAGCTAAATTCATCTATTGTGTTGGGTTTTTCATGAAATCTCGCAGACATTGAAATGTATTTCTCTTACCCTGAAGTTGACTCTTCGTGCGCTACAAAAATTGGCAAGAACCAGAGCAAATTTATTACATTATTAACATCGTGCGTGTATTTTAAAATTGTTCCAAGGGAAGGTCATGCTGCATACCGCTGTCTGCTGTCTTAATAAATTGTCGTACAATCATTCCGCACAAAAACCTAATGTATAGAAACAATGTAATTCATTTTTTCTCAAGGTCAGGATACTTTTCTGTCTATTTTGTCTGCATTGACAATAAATAATAAAGGTTAATTACCTAAATCAATTAAAGAGTTATTAGCAATAAGACAACATACTTAATCTTGACTGTCTTAAAAGCTTTTTGACTTAGTAGCTTAAATAAGAGAACTGAAAAATAAGTTTAACTCTGTTTCATAACAGCTTTACAAAGATACTCCGTTCTAAAGAGACTTCTACGTTAATCAGTGACATGTTCATTAGAAATACCTTGTTTCAAAAATGTGAAAAGAGCTTGAATGACAAGCACTGCTGAAGAATAACTTTGAAACCAGCAGAAAAGTATGTTTCTGAACTGTTTTGTTCTGGATTTGCATACTTGTGTAGCATGGGCCGTAACCTCTATAGTCTATAGATATTTGTCACCTAAGCAAAGATTATAAACAAAGAGATAGATTGACAGATAAATAGATAGAAGGGCAAATAGATGGATAGATAGATAGGTAGATAGATAGATAGATAGATAGATAGATTGATTGATTGATTGATTGACAGATGAATAGATAGCAGGGCAAATAGATGGATAGATAGATAGATGGATAGACTGATAGATGGATAGATAGAGAGAGATAGACAGATAGATTAGATAGATGGATGGATGGATGGATAGATGGATAGATGGATAGATGGATAGATGGATAGATGGATAGATGGATTGATGGATAGATGGATAGATGGATATATGGATTTTACAGGACTTTCCAATATCTTTTTTCGTAATTCCAAATATTAGGGGATAGAATATCAAATGGATATCAGAAAAAGATAGCATTGCACGAAAATTACTCGAAGATGACCATTTGTTGTTATTTCCAGCGCTTTTACAGTAATATACCAATAACAATAATGAAGGCAGACTTTGATTTGAACAGGGGTTTTTGTTGCATAAGAGCTTCTGTTCAAATAAAAGATAAAAAATTGAAATTAAAAAGACGGGTGATTGATAATCAAATATTTAATAAGCAATGTTCAATAGTTAAAAATCAAAACCCAGGACACAGAACACAACACAAAAGTAAGCTCTTCTTTTCGCTTGACTTAAATGGTACAATACTTAATAGCAGTTTTCTTTCTATTGACATGAATTGTTCGCAGTAGCATAACTATCATTAGTGCTAATAATTGTAAAAGAACCAGAAGCAACAACAGTAGTAGTACTAGTAGTAGCAGCAGTATGGAAAATGGCTGGAGGTGCTCATAGCTCTGGTCCAATATAATTTTCCCAGGAAAACCTATTTCGCAAAAATTAAGTTTCTTTTAATAAGTGCAGTCTAGTTGGCATGCATGTGTAACTTAGTTTATAAAAAAGACACTGACTTTTATGAACGTTGACGGTGACAATAATTTTGCTTTGACGTTCAGGTGTGATAAGCACTGACTTATTGCTTGCAGACAAATGCATTTGAAAGGACTAATGTATAGTTATGTGCAAACTATTTGACTTCTATGTCATGCAGTTTTTGATGGTTGGTCACAACTAAGCTAATGCATACATTTGTATCTTGCTTTTGATATTTTTAACAAGACATTATAATTTTTAAAGTCCAGATTTGGCAAAATTTTGACCCAACTGACCTACTTTTAAATATGTGTAGGGTTTTTGTTCAAATTAGAGCATTACTAACTGACTATTAAACATACACCATTTTCATAATAAATTGAAAAAGCACGCATATAATATCCCTGTTTTCTAAATCATTCCTTTTAGAATACGATCAAGAATATCAAACAGGTGGCATTATTACATAAACTCTAGATGTCTAAAAAAGTTATTTTCTCAAAATTTCTCCAGACAGGCAAAAGTAGTTTTCTTCATAAATCTGGTAGCTTCCCACCATCAAGTAACATTAATATAACAACTTGAAGCTACACTGCAGTTTAAGTCTCTTATGTAGCTTCTTTCTCTCTTTACCTTCTTTATCAAATCCAGACGTTGGTGAAAATTGCGGTCAATGGTGTTTCATTAACGAGAGCTTTAGGAATTTGTTCCAAGAAATAATGACAGCTACAAAAACACAAAAACCTTCTGCTACACTTGGTTTCAACCTTAAGAAAAAATTAAATAACCTAATTCATTAAAAATATATTGTTTTTTTTTTTTTCTTTAAAGTCAAATGTTTTTCTCCCCAATACGCCTTACTTAATACAAAATCATCATCTGTGTGTTACATGAACGTTGCATCTACTGCAAAGGAATTTGACTGGCATGTGTCACACTAGCCAAAAAAAGGAAATGTTGGCTAGCTGGTATCTTTCGTCATAAAGGATTTAAACCAAATTGTAAGTACAGTAAAGAACACTCATAACAAAATTACAAAAGTCATGAAAAAATTTTACTCTTTCCAAAATTATGACTCCTAGATGCTTTTATGTCAGAAAATAATCCCAAAGCAATACAGTTAGAAAACTGGAAGGGCTGGAGTATTTATCTTCCCTCCTGGTTGATTAAAGAGCGACAGATCTAATTATTTCATTACAAATTCCTCTATCAAATATTTACAGTCGACCATCAGGACACAAGGTTAAAAGACAGTTAACCTTACTATCATGAAGTAGCAGCTGTAAGTGCTAGTTTGGAATAGGGTATTTTCTACTAAGATTCGCTTCTTACCAGGAAAATCATCATCCCTTGGAATTTACAGCTTACTCATTAATTGAGACTCATAAATTTTGGTTAGATATGAGTTACCATTTCTTCAGACCAAGGCAGGCAAAACAAAGTTTAGGGATTCTGAATATTTTAGAAAGATACTTCAGGGCATAGAACTTCAAGGCTAGATCTTGTTTACACTTACCGAAAATCTTTTCCCAGCAATAAATGAATACAAAGGCAACCCCAGGTGTCTTTACTACCTCTTTTCCATCGAAAGGTTAATGATTTTCTAAAAGTGAAACAATTTACTTGTTTTCCCAAGACAATCTAAAATTTCTTGTGCACAGCAACTAAATCCAGCTATTTTGTTGATGAACTAACAGTAAGTCATTTGCATGGGTCAACTACATTTCACTTTGAATGTGAATCAGTCAACTGAAATTGACAGTGGTTTTATTGATTAAGAAAAGAATCGGTGAGTTTTGGAGAAGTGTTTTACATAGAACATTGCTACAAATCAATTTTACCACGACGGAACACAGGGGTGAACAATTTTTCTGCCGAAAACTAAACTAAGTAGAATTATATTGTGCTGTTTGATTTGATAGCTTATGACTGTACCAGAAGATTGGAGCTTCTTTTTTGCAGAGTACACAACAAAGGGGTTTTCTGTCTTCCATGGTATATTTTAGTGGATAAACTGTTATTGCTTTGTCCTTACCTATGAAAGACCTCACACAAAATAAAGGAACACCTAAAGAACACATAGATTAACATCAGTTATCATGTTTCAAAGTATGTTTCGCTACCTTGTCACATGCAAACTGTTGATACACTCTTTGTTTAAGAGATGACAAAATGTAATTTCTCACACTGATTTGTTATCAAAACAACCTAAGTATTTACAAAATAGAGAAATATTTTAAGATATAAGAATACCATACAGAAAATCGTCCATTACAGATAAGGCTTGCGTGCTATAATTAATGGTCCTCAGATAATTGTTTTATAAAGAATCCATCTTTTATTCGATATGGAACCCTTGATCATTAACAGATAAATTTGAATAGGTTTCAAGTACACGGAAAAAATTCACCAATTTATAATACCTAATGCTTGTTAACAGAGATCGGTTTTTGTCCCTGTTTCATTCAAAAAATACTGTTCTCTACCTCCTTAAGTGTGTGTATGTACCACTGTGAATTTTCCTGAAAATGTAAATTATTCAGGAATATACACTGATCCGTTGGTTACACCAAACGGCATCCTTGTAAAATGGTATAACTTCCCATAAAAAAGATGCTATGAACTGCTTGTCTTCCTCAGCCTGCGGAATTTGGTAGTACGCTGAACGCAAATCTATGGTACTGAATACTTTCTCCTTTCAAAAGCATTAATCATTTCATCAATTCTCGGCAGAGGATAAGTGTCCAACTCTATATATTTATTTATAGTTTCTGAATAGTCTACTACCATGCGTTTTTTTGTTTTTCTTGCACAACTAAGACTTGTGCTCTCCACCGTGAAGTCCTTGGTTCAACAATACCAAGCTCTAGCAGTCTTTGAACTTTACTCTTAATAAAGGGTTTGTCAACACTGGGTATTTTCTGGACTTAGTAGCAATTGGTTTGCAATCTCCTGACAAATGCGGAAACAGCTTAGGCGGGTCAGTGGAGGTTCAATTCCTTTATACTTTATTGTTATACTTTCATGCTATCCTTAAAACTCAGTATCAAGAATGTTGTCTGTATGTACGTTTTTTAGAAAAAAAAGCTTCACTTTCTTATAGCATTGGTCGCCCATTTTTAAAGAGACTGTACAATAACCTTCTGACTTTGCAGAACAAGAGGCAGAAGCCATTCCTATCACGTGGTGTGGTGGAACACTTCTAAGATTCAACAATCAAAAAAGTATCTTGCTAATAAAGCTTTTGTCAGTGTTTCCGCCATCAATTAATGCTTCTGCATGATACACATCATTAATGAGAATTAGTGTTGGAACACGAAAAGGGGGGTTGGATGATGCTGCAACAGATGCACAAAAGTAGTCATCGTTTTATTTAGGTATTGCTGAAGAGGAATCAGGTAGCTGCACTAGCAGCGGCAGATGACCGACATAGATTTTAAAGTGTCCCATCTTCTTGCACTCGAAGTTAGTAGCTTTCCTAGCAGGACTATTAGATCTAGGATGGCAAGAATTTCCACAAAGCCAGCAGGTAGACTGTTCCCTTGAACTCTTTTAGTAGCAGCAAAAGTAACATGACTCTCTTGCTCAGGTTTTGGTATCGCTGCATTTATTCCAGGAGAAGGATTGGTATACATATTGGAAGTTTGCTGAGCTATATCAAGGGCTCTGGCCTTTTCAAATGCTGTTTGTAGGTCAAGTGTTCTGCTTTCTAACAGTCTTTGGCCTATAACATTGGACGAATTTCTTTGATAAAGGAATCTCTTATCATTTCTGATTTATACATTTACTCTTCAGTACTTCAATGGTTAAAATCGCAATCTTTGGCAAGCGTTTTTAATTTAATTAAATTTTTAATTTAATTTAATCTAATTCATTATTAAGAAGCTGGTCAGTAGTTTCTCCAGCCTGTTGTTTTCTAGTTGATAATATGTGCCGAGCGAGAATAACATTTTTCGGTTTAATGTATATTTTTCAATGTGTCAATAGCTGCTTCATATGTATTGCAGTCTGAGATATATTCATAAGCATCTGCTTCGATGTAGTTTATAAGAAGGTTAAATTTATTAACTGTTCTGGTAGCACTTGTGGAGAAGCACTTTTCCCTATAAACACTGCAAATACAATACAGCAAAGGTAGTACACGAACAAAGTACCTTTTTCATTATGTTTATTATTTTAAAGAAAATTGCTGGTCTAGTTGAATTCCATAGAGTCAAGGAATAGAAACTGAGATCCAGTGAAGTAAAAATATTTTTGAAAACTGAAAGTAAACCTCAAAGCAAGGTTCTGGCTCTATATTCAATAACTATCTAGTAGGCAACAAAAATGTTGGTAACCAGTAAACAAATAGAATTGAAACTTGGCTAACTGGAAGTTAGCCTTAACAATTGTTTAGATCAATTTACTGTCAGATTATCCTCTGCAACCGTTATTTGAATACTACAACATAGAACAGATAAGCACTAGCCCATACAGCGAGGCTAGAACGATATGGTAATGGGCATGGACACTTTTCTCTCTGTCTTACAAGGTAACTCGGAATTACAATAATCAATTAAAATGTAACCATTTCGTACTTCAGGGTATATTGAAATATATTTAATAAGTTGTGCTGATGGTCTCAAACCCCATTTCCCGCAACAGAAAATTAGCCAAATGTTTCAAGAATGTTTGTAATATCCAGTCAGGCTGCAAACAAATATCATTGGCAAAATTCCAAAACATACTACCCTGACTAATGGCTTTCTGACCATGTTGAATAAAATGACATTGCAATTCAAATGTCATTGTGTGCCAAAGCCAAACCGTAAAAAAGAAACTTTCAGTTTCTATGAAAAACACGTAATCTATCAAGTCGATGAATTAATAAATATTATTAGATAACTAAAATCTTGTCTTCTTATTTCCCCCCCTTTTTTTTCTGGTTACTATAGACAATTTCTGAGCTTTGCCTTACACTGCTGCATAAACAAATGACGTTTGAAACTGAGAACCCAATTTTTTCTTTACTCGTATGAGAATTTAAATGGAGCTGTCACTTACCAGAACAACAAAGTTGTAATTGAAAGTTAACCCACGTTCGTCAAAAAAGCGGAAAGTGATTGGAACCTTAATATGGTTGTTATGACAAACATATGAAGGGTACTATTCTCTTTTTGAATTGTAACATATAATTGGTGTTACAATTAAAATGCCGTATATGATTCATTTTACGAGAAAAGAATGTGTCAGAAAGGTTATTTCACCAAAACTATATCTGCTGGTCATTTTCACATCGTGTCCCGCCAATGTCGAATCAATTTCTGGGTAGTGCTGTTTTTGGATCCCGGAAGGTCTTGTTCGGAGTACTGAAGGCACAGAAGGTAGCCTTTTAAGATTTACATTATGCGCTTGATAGTCGGAACTCCGGGTAAGTGGAACTTTCTCAAAGGGAAACAATTTTTTTCCAGTCCCTTGGATTTGCTTTACCAAATCTCTCTTATTTCAGTCGGATAACTGAAACCCCTTATGAGGATAAATTTCAATAAGTAGAGCCCTATTTTTGGTCCACTGAGCAATATTTCTTCGCATAAGTGGAACTTTCGTCAAGAAGAACTTTCGAATTATCTTATTAAAATGTTCGAATTTTCTGTCGAAACATTCGATTATTTATTAAATGAAAATAAAATCTAAATGACTCGTTATGTTAAAAAATGACAGCGGTGAAGACATCCAAACAAAGGCTTGCTACTGCAACCCTTGTTAATAAATGGAAGACTTTGAAAGAAATCCATGGAGGCCAAAGCTGTACAGCTACAGCAATGAAATTTGGTCTGGCTAAAAACAGAGTTTCACACTGGCTGAAACCTGCAAGACATAGCAATGTTCCTACCAACTCTTTTACATTTAAAGAAAAAGCTCTAGAGTTTGCAAAATCATTAGAAATCCACGATTTTTGCGTTTCTAGTGGATAGCAGGTTGATGGAAAAAGTATTTCAAAGTCAGTTTCGAAACTGATGAAATTTCTGAAGAGCTTACTCCGGAAGAATTTCAAATTTCGATGATACCATTGTTGCAACGGAGCCTATCTTATCTGATCAGTCAATCCTTGCATTGTTAAATGAGGTCGAGGAACAAGTCGAAATAGAAAGTTGTGAAGAGCATTGTGGTGATACGAAGGAAGTCAATGGTGAATGTCTGGAAAAGCCTACTTCAATAGTATTAAGAATCAGAAGAGATGTAACGCTTCACGATGAAAGCTTCAGCCTTGGTAGAAAATAATTATCAAAAGAATTGAAGCAAGCTTTAATTTTTGCTTGAAACTTTCAGGTGTACTTTATAAACAGCATAAAGCTTGATAAGTCAAAAAAGAAAGAATTCTTAAACACTTTATCGTTCCTTTTCCACTCTTCCTATTTTTATTGGTTATTTGTCCGTTTTCCCCAAAATCGGATAAGTGAACATTCGCTAAGTGGAACCACTCTTTTGATCCCATGGAAGTCCCATTTATTGAAACCATAAAGTATTCATCTGTTTGAGTTACTACACCATAAATGCATCTAGGGATTATGCTGAAGCTCCATTTCTCCTTTTCCCCTCTTTGGAGTAGCCCAGCCCTTCCAAGAGCGTGACATTCCTCAGCGCATGCTTTCATTGACGTTTGATAGTGCTTAATTGTGTGACAACTGATCCCTTTTATGCCGTTTCTTTAGCCTGTACACTGCTGTTTGAGTTAACTCTAGCCCCTCCACCATCGGGTAACCTTTCCGGGACTAAAATTGTAGTCTTACCTCCTCGTGATTATAGTGTTAGTGTTTCAGGTCGATGTTGTTGATCGGCTGGTGTGTAGGATGAAATGTTTTATCTTTTGAAATTTTAATGGAACAATATCCTTTTGCAGTTAGAGCCAAATGATTCGTAAATCGAACGAGCTGCGTTAAATCGATCCTCAGGTCATTACAAGTTTCTTTCATCTGGTTCCGCAAAAATTTTGGACGATAGCAGAAAGACCTTGCTTTTATGTAGTATTCAGGCACAAATATTACAAAAATATAACACAAAAATAATGTATGGATCAAGTAGTGATCCTGAAAGGATTACTACTTCAGGGCCGGATCTGGGAGATGCCAGATCCGGCCCTGAAGATATATATTTTATAGCCTCTTTAACAAATAACCAACGATCCTTTTTTATATCACAATATTTTTTTCTACTCTTCCATACTTGGCAAGTTAAAGCACCAAATTATCTTTGTTTCTTCTATCCTATTTCTTGGTCCGACAGAGGTAGTTCTCTCTTAGCACTAATTTTCTTTGCCATTCATGAAGGTTTTCAAATTCATCACGGGTTTAGTACGTATATCATTTAGTCCAACAGAATCACCTTTAGTATACTTAAGGCTGTGGAATTGACCATCTTTTACT
Organism: Morbakka virulenta; assembly: GCA_003991215.1. Lineage (NCBI taxonomy): Eukaryota > Metazoa > Cnidaria > Cubozoa > Carybdeida > Carukiidae > Morbakka > Morbakka virulenta. Next base: position 2,658,085 of record RDPX01000017.1, read on the forward strand.
TATTTTATACCAAAAATTACTGGTTTTCCTAAAAAATTCCATTACATTAGGGATTCTTAACACCATCTTTATAATAAATCAAACCAAATCCTCTGTTACATACAGCTAATTTTAGTCTGAACAAAGAAGTTATTCTAATACGTTAAATAATTGAATCATTTGTACTACTGGAATGGATGCTTAAATCTTAACAGTTTCAGTTGTTCAATATTTTTTCATGTCAAAAAATCATTGTCAATTTGATGAGGAATTTTAACCTCATATCATTTTAAAAAGAGATTTAAAAGTTAATACTGACGCAACCCCATCCTTGAAAGGTAAGGAAACTGTTGATAATGAGGGCATCCACTGATCCGAACAATTCTCCACTTTTTATGAGTTAAGTAAGTGTGTTCTGTTGGTGTCATTCTCCTTTAATTGATCCCTGAAGATGATCTCTGAGAAGGAGAGTTTTGTTCTCGGAACCTCGATTTGGAATAGGAATGTGAAAAATAGACCAGAGTCACCTACTTCTTCAACCTACTTCTGGTCGGTGTTGTGTTCAGTTTTATCTTAATGCTTTTATATGGCAAGGAATAATTGTCAGAACTGTTATTAGCATGGTAATTATCATACCTTGTGATCAAGAAAAAGAACATAGCCGTGGATGCTTTTTGGCCTCGGACGGGGTTATCGCCAGAGCAAGCATCACCTTGACATTGGTGTCGTTGTCAAACATCGTCGATTGTTGACTGTAGTTGAAAACATGCCGATTATTAATCCGGATACTGTATGATGTTACGACCTGGAGTGAAAAGAAAGACTCTGGTGGCTTACAATGATTCAAGCAATGATTCTGACTCTGATTCTTCCATGGGATCATCAGAGGATCCAGGTAGGGTAGTGCCCAAATCAGTTGTTGTTGTTGTTGTTGCTGCCGTAGTTGTTTACCTTCAGGTCATTCTACCCCTGCAAAGGACATGATCTTACCGTCTCCATTCAGCTCTGTTTTTAGTGTCTTTAAAAGCCAGTTAAAGCCCCCACGTTATTCGTGATTTTTTTATTTTCAGTCCAGTGTTGACTAAATCAAAACAGAGATCCACAAAAGGATGTTTAGAGAAAGACCCGGGACAGTAAAAATAGGGAAACACTACAAAACCCTCTGCTTGAAATTTCAGCCTTGAGATACTTGATGCCAGAGGATGCTTCAAAGTTGTCCGATACACTGCTGAATCACCAATCCCCAGGCTGACAATACCCCCCCCCCCCATCCCCAACCGATTTGGATAGAGAAACTTCACAAACATTATACTGAACCACAGGGTCCACACACATGACTGATCAACCAAATCTTTGGCATACGTCCCAGAATCCAAATGAGAAAATACAAGAAGGGAATTAGAATCTCCCAAGTAAGCAGTTTTTGTGAATGTGGAGAAATAACTGACATTATGTGTCATGATAAATTTGTTTTGGTCTTTGTGCTACATGATATGCATAGAGTTGCTTAAAACTCACCTTAGTTGAAGGGGAATATTTCACACACTATTTCATCTGCCATCTTTAGTTCTGCACCCACCATCATAAGTTTTATACGTTCATACTTTTGCTGGTCACATCACTTTGTAAGACATATATTCAAGAGACAATATGGTATTTTTTTGATTTCTCATCTTATTGACTTGTAATTTTCACTTTTACTTGGTGTTGTGTATTTATTTCTATTTGAGCCCAACATTTTTTTCTCTCTTTATTTTTATTCTTGTCCACAGCCAAAGAGAAAAAGCTCAGGCTTCCAGCCTCAGTTTTAAAGATGTTTAAAGAGAGTGGTAATTATTATTGCACAATTATAGTGTGAAGTTATGCTATTATTGTTTATTTGATTTTTTTCAAGCAAAAAATTGCCAACTGTTGTGATTTGTGTACAATTAAACCAAAATTGAACAGCTGCTGTTGCATAACTTGTTTTGGTTGACATTTCACCCCAAAAAGAGAGACAAGTATCTTTACAAACTTATTCCAGTCACCAAAGTGTCTCTGCAATTTTTAAAACATGCAATTCTTGTGAGTATGTAATCATATATATTTACATATGTATATAAATATATATATTTATATATACTTTTTTAATGATTAAAATAATTATTTGAATTGTTTGCCCATTTAACCACATGTTTTTTGTTGATAATTCTTTTGCTAGCACTCATGAGAACTCTCTCTCTCTCTTCCACTGGCTCCCATTTAGATGGGGTCGCCAGTGTGGATTTGCATTTGCCATTCCCTCCTGTCTTGCGTGTCCTCTTCAGTCGCACCAATCTCTTTCAGATCGTCCTGGATGTTGTCACGCCAACACCTTTTGGGTCTTCCCCATTTCCTCTTTCCAACCACTAGACTGTCCATTCGTTTGCCAACATAACTGTCTTCCCTTTGGCACAAGTGACCCAACCAATGCAGTCTCGCTTCCCTTAACTTTTTGCCCAACTCTGTTACTCCCAACCTTGATCTAATCACCTCGTTTCTGATACAGTCCAATCTTGTCACTCCCAACGAGAATCGCAGCATCTTCATCTCTGCCACCTCCATCCTTCTTTCCTGGGNTCACGCCAACACCTTTTGGGTCTTCCCCATTTCCTCTTTCCAACCACTAGACTGTCCATCCGTTTGCCAACATAACTGTCTTCCCTTTGGCACAAGTGACCCAACCAATGCAGTCTCGCTTCCCTTAACTTTTTGCCCAACTCTGTTACTCCCAACCTTGATCTAATCACCTCGTTTCTGATACAGTCCAATCTTGTCACTCCCAACGAGAATCGCAGCATCTTCATCTCTGCCACCTCCATCCTTCTTTCCTGGGTCTTCGTCATAGCCACCACTTCCATCCCATAGAGCAATGGTGGTCATACTATCGTTCTGTACATCTTTCCCTTGACTTTCACTGAGAACTAATTTGAAAGAACTATTTTCCTAAAATAAAAGAATTTAGTAATAATTTAACAAAGGAAGAAGCAACTAGAAGATTTAACTCACTAATGCATGACCTTCACTTTTTGAAATTGCCACCATAGCAACTTAGTGAGTTAAACATTGGGTTTTTAAAGGACTATAAAAAACAATAAACAAATTTAATGAAAAAAATGATTTACTGGAAAACTTTCAATACTTCAATAATTAAGTACATGATATCTTAATTTAACTAGTTATTTTTCAAGATTAAATCAAGCTGCAATAAGGGTCTGCAGGCCTAAACATCAGATAGGTTGGGCTACTTGAAATTTTAATGCACTTGCTACCAAACTACATGCAGCTGTTGCTTTGTTTTTGCTGTAGACCCCAAGTTAAACAATACTTGTGTTTTGTTACATAGGAATTTTGTTACTAGCTAGTAACAGCAAGTGCATTTGACAGAGAGATCAGACCAATTACAGAAAAGGAAACAAAAAGGGCACTTAACAAAATGAAGAATGGTAAAGCAGTTGGTCCAGATGAAATGCCAGTAGTAAAAGGGATTGAAATCAGCCCAGAGCAATTTGCCTTTGTGCCCAAGAAAGCATAATGGATGCTATTTTTGTGCTCCAGTTGACAGCAGAGAAGTGTCAGGAAGGCCAACAAGAGCTTCATTGTGTATGCATTGACCTCGAAAAGGCATCTGACAGGATACCAAGAGAGGAAATCTGGTATTGGATGACAAGGAAAGGAGTCTTGGAAAAGTATGTTCACTGTGTTTAAGAAATGTACAGGGAATGCAGGACAGAGGTCAGATTTGCTGCAGGAAGGACAGAAGGATTTAGTGTAAAGGTAGGATTGTATCAGGGGTCAGCCCTGAATCCACTACTCTTTGCTGCAGTGATGGATGTGTTGACAGGTGATGTAAGGAAGGAGGCACCATGGAATATGTTGTTTGCAGATGATATTGTGCTCATGAATACAGGGAAAGGACAGGCCAAAGAAGAGCTAAAAGGATGACAGAATGCACGTGAGAAATATGGACTGAAAGTGAGCTGATCAAAGACCGAGTACCTCTGCATAAACAAGAAAAGAGACTTACCACAAATTAAAATTGACCATGATGACCTTTCAGAGGTAGAGAATTTTATGTATCTTGGGTCCACCATTAAGCAAAGTGGTGATTCTACAAAAGAAGTGAAGAAAAGAATCCAGGCAGCATGGAGCAACTGGCAGAGCATGACTGGAATTTTGTGAGAAAAGAGAGTACCACTCAAAGTCAAATGAAAGTTATACAAAATAGTGGTAAGGCCTGCCATGCTTTTTGGACTGGAGACAGCTCCTCTAACCAAGAGTCTTAAAAAGGACCTGCAAAGAGCAGAAATGTGTATGCTGAGGTGGTCTCTTGGAGTCACAAGAAAGGACATGATCAGAAATGAAAGAACCAGAGGTTTCATTAGAGTATGTGACATCACAGGAAAGTTGAGAGAGACACAGCTAAGGTGATATGGACATGTGCAAATGAGGGAAGAGAACATTGCTAAATGGGTGTTGGCCATGGAGTTACCTGTCAGGAGAAAGCAGGGAAGGCCAAGGAGAAGATGGATAGTGTGTGTGGTAGATGACACGAGGAAAAGCAAGATACACATGACTGACGTAAGTGGAAGAAAGTCAATTCACTGTGGCAACTCCTGTAAAGGGAAATGCCAAAAGAAGAAGAACAGTAAGTGAGTTTTTAGCCAGAATGAATCTGAAATTTGAATTTTATCAGAAGCAAGTATTTATATATATTTGACTGTCTTTTAATGTTTGTAAAGAAAATTTTATAAACATGATATAAATTGTAATAGCTCTTTGTGGTCAGTTTGCATTATAAGCATCTATGGTGTTTTGATGTATATGTGAGGGTTGTTAGGGTTCATATAAGCTTCCAAGTAGAGCATGGGGCAAAACACTGGAAATTTCTACAAGATACATAACAATTATAAATATACAAAATCACTACTATCTTTTTAGAGGAATTTGGATTCAGTTTTATATTAATAAAATTGTTCTGTCCACAAGTCCTGTTCAGATGTTAAAACTAAAGAACATAATATCTTAGGGCTAAAAATCTTAAAACAATTCTAAGAAAAAAAGAAGGATCAAGCAAAAATAACATTGAAAATGAGTCAAGCTACAAAGGTACAGTTGAAATACTTAAAATGAGAAATTACTTAATTAATAAAAACCTGATTGCATTGTAATAGAGGATCAAAAATCAATTTGATTCCAACCATGAAAATGAAAAGAAATTAATTTGTAAAATCTACAATAATGTAAGACTATTCAGTTTTTTAATAACTTCACACACATACACACATGCAGACACACTGTTATTCAAGTATGGGGACATGCATATTATTAGGAATAATCATGAGTTAATATGTTACTTCCATGGTTGACTCTTGTTCTAGTCACTCTGCATTTTGTTATCTCATGATTACATGCCCTGCACTGAGTTTGGATATCAAAATCTTCTTCATTTTACAAAGAAATTTTCTTGCCTTTGTATGCCCACAGTTCTCAATGTTTTTTTTTGTTCTCCAGTACTAAAAGGTACTTATAAGCTTCTTCATTTTGCAAGGATTTTGTTTTCTGGTCTTACTGTAGATCTAACCCATCACTATCAATCAAATATCCTCTCTTCATCTCCACCATGGCACATTTCTCAATACCTCTTGTTATACCAATGTCACTACCAGATATTTGCACTGTTTCTCCCATGGAATCCAGTTGATTCTTGTTTTTTCCATACAGCTTTAAATAATCCATGAAGAAATGATGCAATTTAACCTTACATTTCCCCCATTGAATATCCTTCCTTAGCCTTATTTAGTATAATAGACAAAGGTATCAGTGCTAACACAAATATGATAGGCAATAGACTTTCACCTTGAAAGAACCCTTTTCTTACCTGTACATCTGGTAATCTTTCTTCTCCTGTTGATAACTGAACTGTCCAGTGTGGTATTGCATATTCTAACAGATTTCTAACCTTTGCTGGGATTTTGAACAATTCAGGATAATGCTTGGTCCATGAGTGCACAACTAGATCATATTTCTTTTTAAATCGATCTAGGCAATGCATTAATTTCTAATTTTTAATTTACAATTCCTCAACAACATCATATTGAGCATCACCTGATCTTATTTTTCCCTACTGCTTCTGTGGCAACCTTCCTGTTCCTTGGGCATCAAGTGGTTCTGTTATAAATGTTCAGGAACTATTCCTTATAAAATTTTCAACAGAAGTGGTAAACAATTGTTTGGACAGTAGTTTGAGACAATGTTCCATTTTGATATGCCCTTTAATATCAGGCAATTTTTCCATTTAGTCATCCATAATGGTGCATTCACTGTTGCCATACATTCATCTAGCTACATTACTATAGTTTCATGAAGGTTTGTAAATTCTCTCAACCAGTACCCATAAACAAGATCTGGTCCAGTGGCTTTCCACTTTGCCACCTTAAAAAGCTGCTTTTGAACCCCTGCTTTTGTGATGATAAAGTCTTTTGTGCTTCAACATTTTAGTGTGGTTTTGCACTTGCTTTATCTTCTGTGATTTATCATTACGCTTGATACCTTTCCCCAAATCTCTCCCCAAGACAGTATGCCTTCTTTAGCATTGGATGTTATGTTATCACTTCTCTTATCTTTTGTGACTTGTTTTAAAAAGCGATTCTGTGTGAACTAGTTATTTCTTTCCTCCTACTTTCTTATTTCTCTGGCCATTGCTTTCCCTATTTGCTTTAGCTCTTCGATCACTGTCACAATTCCTGTTTTCCTTACCTGACATATTTGCTATAGTCCGCTTTTTACATCATTTTACATCTTTTTTATGTCCCCAGTCTTCATTGACACCCGTCTCTTCCACCAAGGTTCCTTTTGCCCTTCTTAGCTCCTTTCTGTTTTCCTACTATGTCCGCAAGCAATTTTCACCCATGAATAATAATAATGTGTTAATATCTCCACTGTATTGCCGGGCAATTCTATCAATTACACTGTTCACTTATCTTTAACTTTAGCTCTATCTGCCGCCCTCAGGTTCACTGCCTCTAAGGACTCTGGTTTCTTGAACTTTTGTTTCAGCTTCTCCAGAATGACTACCCGTTCATCACTAAGGTTGTCAATTCATTAATACTTTGGCCTTGTATCAACAGCATAAGGTGCATTCTCATGATTGGCAGAAGAGTTGTTGACAGTCACCTTACTTTAATTTGTTACCTCTCTCAATAACTGGTCAATAATTCTTTTGATTTCCTCATTTCCTAAGTCAGATAGGTATTTTCTATTTCCAATACAAAATACTTGTCCTGCAAGCTGTTGTTCACTTAGATGAAACACTCCAATCTCCTTCCAAATGCCAAGCATTATTTTTGGGAATGCTCGCTTGTTAGGTTCACTACTTAAATAACATTCCATACATATCTTGTTGACTTACTTTTTCCCCTCCACTTTACCTGCCTGCAGTTGCACGATGACCAATGGATCTGTGCTGCTTTACAACAGAACACGTGCCAAACAAGGGACCTTCTCCAATATTGGATCCAATGCCATTAATCCTTTATCCGTTTTTCCTTCCCTCGTGCGTTTATTTTCGAAACATCATCTCTATCCAGGCACCAACCTGGTACTTTATGGTATTGGGGGAGCTGACCTGGAGGTAATTGTGGCAAATGGTAACCTTATTGCCCCATGTCAAAACTCCACAACCGGATGCATTTTAATGTTGTATCCAGGATGAATTATTATTATTATTGAGTGGTGGAGCAATACAAGCCCATGGCGGACTCAAGGGTTGAAACACCAGGAAACCCATCCGACTACCAGCTCGATAAGGGTAAGCTGGGTGCATGCATCACACCCAAGTGTGTGCGATATTGATGTTAATGAAAACAGCACATGACCTTGCAGGTGGGGCTGTTTAGGTTTCCCAGTTTAGGTGACCCATTCTGCTTAAAACGGCCTCCGTAGCGAGGCTTAACCCAAGACCTTAGGACCAAGTAACAAAGTAAGAACTCGGTACTCAGCCCTTCAGAACAAGAGATCCACGCTCACGACACCTAGATATGATGCTCCCCCACTACTCCCGCCCGTTAAACAGAAATGCATGATGTGTCAGCCCTTTTGGGACATGCACAACCGGTTGAGGTCAGGCAACTGACTGGCAAGTCTGCGGTTTGACCAGGAATGTTTGATCTACCCCATTCATAATTACCAGGCAAAACTAGTTCGTCTACCCCACCAATCAATTAAGATCAGAGGTCATACATCTTACGACGCTATTATTATTATTATTTTTATTGTTATTATTATTATCAATTTTTGTGCGGGGAAATGGTTTGAAAAGGTGCCTGACAAAGTTAGAAAGAGTGAAGATGGTAGGTTTGAAGTTTGGTGGGATAGATCAGTGGAAACAATGCAACAGGTGGAATGTAATCGTCCGGATGTTGTTGTTGTTGACCGCACTAAGAAGGGATGGCTGGTTGTAGATTTTTTTGTGCCTTCCGATCGAAATGTGACAGCTAAGGAAGAAGAAAAGGTCACTAAGTATTTTCCCTTGGCCCAACAAATCCGAAAGTTACATAGCGTATGTACCAGCATTGTCCCAATCGTCGTGGGAAGCTTAGGAGTGGTGACGAAGTGCTTGGAGCGCAGTTTGAAAGAGTTGGGCATCCCTGATGTCTTGGGTGGACTCCAAACATCTACCATCATTGGAACCACGAACATATTGAGGAAGGTGCTTAACCTCTAAAGCTACTGGTCGGTAG
>RDPX01000017.1:2676992-2766962 GCA_003991215.1 Morbakka virulenta
ACATACATTACCTCCGTTCTCTTCGGGTTTTTTCTTGACTGTTAAAGCCATTTGCTTTCCATCTCAACTGCGCAGCACTTCTTTCTAACACTTCAGCCAATTCCTGGGCTTTTACCCGTAAGAACATTTCATCTGCTTCATGAATGGTTACGACCGATAAGTCCGACTGTACTCTGTCAAATGATTTCCTTGAGGTGTGTGAGCTAATGCTATGCAGGTCAGAATTGGAGATACAACAAGGCCAGCAGACACATTGCACCAAAGTGTCTGTTTGCCTTGCTGGGGTGAATCTATATAAGACTATGTACATGAAGTAAAACACGAAACATAAGAACTATGATTGCTTATTTTTCGTGTTTTACCGTATGTATATTGCTCTACTATATGCATTAAGCACTTTTTTATACGAATACATAAAATTTCAGAAATATAAGACTATATAGGGATGTAAAGGGGAATCCCGAAGAAGTTTAATTTCTTACTGTAAAGTGAACCAATTTTACTGCCTGTTGAATTTTTAAATTACCAATCTTTTGGTTTGACCAAAGCTTTTAGACTCTCATCCTTTTTCAAGCTTGGCAAATATTAACTTGAAATTGATGCAAATTAATATTATTATAATTTTACTACGATTTTTTTTACAATAAAGATTTTCTAGTGAAAGAAAATATCATAATGTGTTTTGCATTTTGTTGTTTTATTTTTTATTTGGACAGAAGTAAGGTGCTTTAGTTTGCTATCAATACTCTTACATGCCGTTTTATTCTTTGATTGTGTCTAGTCCAAATGAGTGACAGTCTCCGAAAAATTATACTGAAGATGACGAAGAAGTTGAGTACAACATTTGAAGGTATTCATCCAATGCCCATGAATGAGCTGCATATCAGTGTTTCACAGACTGTGACTTTAAGACATTACTGGATCGAACCAATATCTGAAAAACTAAGAAAAGCTTTTTCTAACATCGAAAGGTACTTTCAGCAGTAGTTTTGCAGATGTATATAAATTCAGAATTTCCTTTTTGGATTAAATTAAATTGTTTTCAATGATAAATGGGATGTTTCATATTACTCTTCCAAAGAATCAGGAAAGCTTCAGTGACAAGCAGCAGATACGCATTCAAGACGTATGGTAATGGTTTTAGGCTGCAAGCTTTATTTTACAAAGGTATGCCAGTGATTACACAAAGAAAAGTATAGAAACAAGGTGTTAATCTTGTTGGGGTTTTTTCTTTGTTAGATTCAAGAGAGATGTTTACTGTTTATGAAACAAAAGTCGGCTTATCCAACTAATAATTACAAGAAGAACAATCTTACATAAAAATGCCTGCTCCCTACGTGTTTGAAATAATACGGAGTTCAAAAGTATCAAGTAGCGTACCGAATTTCTGGTTTATACCACTAATCGCGCAACTACAACTTTTAACACAAGGCCTGTAATTGAATGTGGTTTAAATGATTCTAAATATATTTGTACCTCACAGCTGTTAAATAGCGATTTAGTTTATATTAAATGTTGTTGATATGGCATTAAAATACTTCTTAAAGTTTGTATTGCCGTGATGATTTTTCTCACGTCCTGAAATTTCCTACAATGCTTCGTCTCGGATATAAAATCTTTCTCACCGTTATGCTAGCCACTTTAAACTCGGTGGGCTTTATTATTCTTTCAATAAGGATTGTGCTCTGTCTCATTTCTCTCGTTATGGTTCATGCTTTATCTAAGGCAAACTTTGCTTACATGTTTCACTATAAAAGATTTCATAGGTACCCGATATTAAAAGAGATGTTTTCTGCTGCAGTGGCAGGGTGTTCCCTTTCACCCTTTTGGGTTTGGCCAATGACTGCTTTCCTTTCACAGCTCCATTAAAGAAATTTCTGTATCTTTGTAGTACATATGACATACTGTACTGAAATATGCATCCGTATTATCTGGATAATGGATTTTTATTGTAACTGAGGATTAACCCATTGCCTAAACTCTGTAGAGTAAGGCGTTTGTTTAGCTAAATCGTTTTCTTTCTTTAAACACAACATCTTTCTTTTCCAGAAAAAATTTGCCTATGAAATTGCAGATGCCGAACCCAGTTAATACTGTCAGTCCAGACGTTTGGCTGTTATAGACGTCAGACATTCGCTTTTTGCAATAGTCATTTAACCATACAAGGTATCTTGAATATTAAACACAGGAATGTGCTATCGAAATTGCTGATCCAGTCTTCAACGGGATGCTATGTATTTGCTCAGGCAATGTAACAATTAGGTAGCCAAGTTAATACTTTTCCCAGACCATTAACTGGTTTTAAACGTCCTATTATTACCACGTATGTTGCTCCCTCAATACATTTCCTGTCATCCACCTTGGAAAGTGAGCCTTCAAGCCTACATTTCGCACTCGAGAAAAAGTCTGTTTTTACCAGTTCTTCATACCAGTGACTTTAAAACATTGGAAAAGATGGAGCCGTTAAGACTTTTATCTATTTTCCCTGAAGACTACAATTTATTTAGTTTACTAATTTTAAATTGGAACTTTAGTGGGTATCATTTCCAACTGCAGTTCTTCCATAAACTTCTTTCCTGGGATTTCTGTTCCCTGTAATGTAGTTACGCAGCGATTTTTTACTGTTTGACTTGTTCTGTTTACTTAGTCTACAGTTGTATGCATCATTCTTCACCTCATTGGCAGTCTTCCTGACTTCTCTTTTGACATTTAACCCACGTGCTCCAATATTAACTATCTCATGCATTTGGTTTATAAATAACTTAGGGATATCATGTAAATTATTTGGAAAGGTGTTTGTTCTGTAGTCATACCGGCGTAAGTATTGGCTAGGACTTGATTTAATTACCGCAGCACTTTTTCTTTCCTTCATAAACCACTAAATTTTCCAACTTCCATTTCTGAATTGATACCTGTTAGCAAACAAATCCCACATATGTACTTCCTCAGTGGCTACCCACACCTGAATTATCTTGATTACATTCTACACAGATTTTGATTCAATCAAATTCAAAACCTCAGTCATTGTTTTTTTTTTGTTGCGTCGGAACAGAACTTTGCAAACCTCCTGTGTGTTTCTCTGCCTGTGCACAAAGCAATGTTTCTTTGAGTAGCGCAGAACTCTTTTTTCCGTACCAAATATTGCAATGTGTGATAGCGTAAAAGGTTATTCATTCCAAGCAGACACTTTCTTACCCGTATTTTTAAGAGATAGTTAATAAACTAATAGATGAACTCATTGAAAATGGGGCATTGAGTGTTTTATCATTGTTAAGGATACAAGTTTTTGTTTTTCCGGTTTCTCAATGTTCCTTATATCCATTTAGCCACAAAATTTTTGATCACGAGAGATTTGTAATATTCCATTTTCGTCATGCGTACATTTTCGTCGGAAAGGAATTTAGTTAAAAGAATTTATTTTTATAAAGTGTTTTGCTGCTTATGCTAAATTATTACATGTGCATGGTTTACTTAGTATGGAACATTAGAAGTACATCCTTTAGCACGAAGCAGGTTTTAATCACTAAATTTGAGAAAACCAGGTACCAGAAACATTAGAAAATGAGGGATTGATCTATCAGAGGTGATTTTAGTTAAGATTTTCCAATCACATCCATCTTTTCTCCCTTCTTTTTTCAATTTAAGGAAACGACCACATGTTATTCTAAGTCATTGGTTGCTTTGCTTGAAATTTGGCCTCAACTGAAGCTATTTATTCGTCTTTGCTGGTGCATATTTCTTCTTACATGACAATATACATGTAGAGCATACGTAGTCTGTCGCAGAGTTAAAATCTGGGAACTCTATTACCTCTGTCGTACTGTTGTATTTTCAAAATTTCAGAAAGTGGCACTGCCATACTTGTAGCGAAGAAGCGCTGTAATAAAGACTTCCTGTACCAAATAATGTTAGGGTTTATTATGTGATAAAGGGACATTGGACTGGATAATACATGCGTGAGAAAAAATTAAAAGCCCTTTCCTATGGATTCCTAATCAGGTTCTTATCCACATGGATAGTAACTGCATAATCTTCAACCAAATCAAGGCAAAAGACCCGACTGGGTTTTTTTTCTGGTGTCATATATGGGGGGAAAGAAGCACTAGCGTTGCATTTGGGAAGAATCAATAAATTGGATAAAAGAGTACATAATCATAGCCATGACTTGATGCAGAAGAAAGAAACTTATGTCGTAAATTAAGGAGAACAGAATAAAACAGCAAAACGAAACTTAAGTTGCATCCAATGTTACCTTCCCTATTTATTTTGCATTTTTGATATAAAAAAAACAAATATGTGTGATGGCAAAGAAATATTGAACCGTTATAATATTTGTAATATTTTCTTTGTATTATCAAAGGCATTATGATGAAATATTCATCAGGGAACAACCAATAAGGATGATTATGACAAAGATGGTGATTGTGATTATAATAGCCTTGCACTCAATATGGGAAGTAAAATAAGAAGATTCTTCTGTGTGAAATTTTTACAAGAAGACAATTCAAAAGTATTCTACCGTGGAAGTAACTGCCACAAATTTCCTTTCTTGTTAAAATGATGTTGTGTTATAGATTAGTTAATGAAAAATCTAACTTTGAGGACAACAGTGTGTAGATAGCCCTGAACCTTTGTTTTTTACCAAACCTTTTCTTGTACGACTTGATTTTCCAGGTTTACTTGCTACCTTGACTTGGTTGAAGTCTATACCAATGATGAAAAAACAAGGTAACTGTTCTGTTTATTATTGCTTTACTACAGCTTGTGAGTGGAAGATAAAGTTGCGAAAGCGATCTGGTTGACCTTAGCTGGTAAGAGCTTTGGCCACAAACAGCAAAGGAACTGGTTTAATTCCAGATTAAATTTTCCATGTAATTTTCTCCTTTTACTTACTTACCAAGAGATTTATGATAGTCTACAATGAAAATTACTGCGAGTAATAGAATGATAGAATGTAACGTATTATTTGAATATTATATTGATAGAAAAGGATGCTGGTTACTAATATGTCAAATAAAATATACTTAAACAAAAGCGTGTAAATCAGTAAGTTTGAAAATATAACCTACTTTGACTTATACTGATGTATGAATTGTTAATACTATCCCTTTTTGGATTATTTTAGAAAATTAACCTTTGTTAAATGCTTGATCGAGTATGTGTAATACTGTGAGTGACTTGTTTTGATATTCGGAGCTCTAATTTAAAGTAATTAGAACATCATTATCATCGTCGTCATCATTGTCGTCATCATTGTCACCTTGACAATCACCTTCGTTTATATTAAATTGAGGAACTTTGTAATATTAATCTTCTTGGTCTTCTGTGTTTTTATAGATTAATTCTTGGCCAAAGGAATTGGATTTGGATTTATTGTCTTGTACTAACCTTAACGTGTATGGAAGAATTCTTCTGATATTTTTGTAATATGCAAGAAATTTTCTAAAATTAACTTGGTTATCAGAAGTTATTTTAACGCACAGTACTTACATTAGTGAATGTTTCAAGAAAGATTAGGTCAAATGTGACAAAAGTAGTTTTTGAAAAGTTTCTATCTCATTGGATAACTTTACATCATTTAAGCAGAAAGCTACAAAATAATGCGTTTTAATCTACCTGGTATCTTTGAAGCAATAAGGCGATGTAGACAGTGAGGGTAATATACAGAGAGTGGAAGTGGTAAAGGATGAAAATGCCATGTTTGAAAGGCATGTCGTACACTGCTGTGTATCATTGTCTTTTGAAATTACACTTGGGAAATTAAGGAAGTAAAAATAAGAAAGAGCCATCTTGTTCGGCACTTTTTCCTTTGAACAGGAAGTTAGAAGCGACAAAATATGGATTTCTTTACTATTTCCTGAGTAACAAACTGAAATAGGCAGACATAGTAAGTAGGGGCTTTAAATGTTGTATTTCCTTAATATCAGTTCATTTTTTGTTGGATACAGGACGTTTGTTGGAATTCGAATTCTCGTAGGAGAGGAACAGGTACGTGGACGTACTCTGTTTTGTTTAGCAGAATTTATGTTTTTTGTCAATTATTTATTTCATTCTTACTCATTGTGTGTGCCAGTCTGATGGTCAAGTTAGTTAACAGGCGAGTTTTAAAGAAAGAGGTTTAGGTATCACCTAGCCTACTGATCAGCTGTATGAGTCCAACTGCAATTATTTGGTAAGAATTTCATTGCAAAAGCCAAAAAAGCTCTGTATTTTTGAATCTGACTAGCATATCCAGTACATTCAATCATGATGAGTAATAAAAAACTTTTTCCTATGAAGTGGACTGAAGTTGAAAAAACATCTACTCCTATTGAACGAGAATACAATGACGAAAGAAAACAGTTAATGTGAAAATTGCATGTAGTCACCACAGCAAGTAAAAAATTCTTCTGGATGAGAATTGTACTTCTCACTCTTTGATGTTATACCCAGACGAGGTTTGCATACCACTTCGCAGTCTTTGCAGAACAATTTTGCATTCCTTTTGTACCATTTGTCCATGGAACACTCACCACTTTACATCTCTATGCCCAAGTTTTTGTCCGGTTCAACTAACGTTTGATCTGTTTTATAAGACTTAATTGGTCAATAAGAAATAAAGTTTTTCTTGCCATTTTGAGATTGACAATAGCTTATGAAGCCAATTAGTTCTGTTTAAATTATTTTCCCAGCTTTATTTTTCTGTGAACGTCAAACGTGGCACACCTTAGCTGTTTTGATTATCTGCTCTTATCCTGGTCAATAGCTTCGCCATGGCCGATCCCAAGACCGGATGAGAAGGGAGGAGGGTTGGGCAAGGGGCCAATCACCCCTTCCCGTAAAACAACCACCGATTACGGAAACTTGGACAGCAAACAAAACTATCTAGAGTCACAGAACCATGCGGTGTGAAATCCCTGAAGATAACCACCACAGATTGGAAGACGCGCATATGACGGCTGGAGGTGAAAGCCTACGGGAAGTCTCCAACCTGAGAACGACATGCATGAGATGACTTCTAACACCAAAAAGATACATCCACGTAGGATGTTGGACTGCAAGAACCATGTACGCCACCGGGAACACTGCAATGATAGCAAGGGAAATGAGGAAATACCATCTATAGATACTAGGCATAAGCGAAGCAAGATGGACTAATTTCGGAGAAGTGAAGATCAACACTGGAGAGTTTGTACTGTATTCTGGGTCAGATGAACAACATCATAGAGGTGTGGGAATCATGTTGAGCCCTGAGACTAGGAAATGCCTAATCAAGTGGAATCCAGTGAAAGGATCATTAGTGCTAGATTCAACTTAAAATATGTAAAAGCCACTATTATTCAGATGTATAGCCCCACAAATGATGCAGATGAAGAGGAGAAGGATGATTTCTACGAACAATTGCAGAAAGAGATTGAGTCAACACCGAAGCATGACATGCTGATCGTTATGGGAGACGCAAATGCTAAAGTGGGTTGTAACAACATAAACCATGAGAAAGTTTTACAGAAAGAAGGCTTTGGCATCATGAATGAGAATAGTGAAAGACTTATTGAGTTATGTGAAAAAAACGATCTAGTGATTGGAGGCACATGCTTCAAACACAAAAACATTCACAAATACACATGGATCTCACCAAACAACAAAGACAAAAACCAAATTATCACTACATCATCAATGGCAGATACAGGAGGTCTCTCGCTGATGTACGAGCCATGAGGGGTGCAGATGGTGGAACTGACCATAACCTTGTGGCCGGCAAAGTGAAGCTAAGGCTTTCAAGACACAAACTCAAGAACACCAGCAGAAGGAGAACATTCAACATTGCACTTTTGAAACAAAAAGACATCCAAAAGCAATTTACAGTAGAGTTGAAAAACGGGTTTGAAGCACTGGAAGAGAGAATGGAAACAGCCATGGAAGAGGCAAATATACAAAAAGAATGGGAAGGTTTCACCACAATCTACACGGAGACAGCCGGAAACATCCTGGGTAGGAAAAGGAAGGAGCATAAAGAATGAATAAGCAGTTAAACTTGGATAGCTATAGACGAAAGGAAGAACATGAAAAATGAGATAAACTGTCCAAGATCAGAGGGAATTCGTGCTATCAAAAAACAGAAGTATAGTGAGCTGGACAAGAGTGTAAAGAAAAACGCCAGAGAAGATAAACGTAAGATGATAAAGGGGCTCGCTGAAGAAGCGGAGCATGCAGCAAAAAACAAAGAACTCCGTACAGGATTACGAAGCTATTGTGCAACAAGAAAAAGCAGTTTTGTCTCTCACATCAGTTACTCATGTGAGAGACAAAACTGGTAAGCTACTCATTGAAGATGGTCAGATACTTCAAAGATGGAAAGAATACTTCGAAGAAGTATTAAACGTTTGAATGAACGTGACAAAAATGTGGAGGAAGATAAATTTGAGAACGGTAATGTTGAAACCATCAAAGAAGTCAACACAGGCCGCTTCACAGAAGAGGAAGTGAAGATAGCAGTAAAAAAGTTGAAGGGCAATAAAGCAGCAGAAATAGATAACATCAGCGGAGAAATGCTAAAAGCTGGAAGCAAGGTCACATACAAGAGATTACTGCATATGTTGGAGAAAGTAAGAGAGAACATCAATATGCCAAGTGACTGGAAGAAATCAATTATAGCTAAAGTACCAAAAAAGGTGACCTTACTAAATGCGACAATAGTAGAGGAATATCCCTGCTCTCCATACCTGGGAAAGTCTTCTGCAGAGTTGTTGCAGAAAGAATCAGGAAAGGAGCAGAAGAAAAACCGAGAAACCAGCAGGCGGCATATAGAAAAGGACTCGGGACAGCTGAGTAGATTTTCATACTTCGAAATATTGTCGAACAGTGCATCGAGTGTCAAGCATCACTGTACATTAACTTTATTGACTTCTGTAAAGCTTTTGATAACATCGAAAGAGAGAAACTCTGGAAGATACTGAAGTTTTATGGAGTTCCAGATCTCTTCATAGAGATCATAAAGGAAATGTACAGAGGAAGTAGTAGTTGCGTCATTAACAACGGGCAGACGTCAGAGGGCAGACTCTGTAAAAACTGGAGTCCGACAAGGCTATGTGATGTCAGACTTCCTCTTCATTATTGCTACAGATTGGATCATGAGGAAAGCAACACCGGCAAAGAAAACAGGAATAACATGGAAGTTTACCACCCAGTTTGAAGATTTAGACTATGTAGACGATATCGCCCTCCTATCCAGCAAGCACCAACATATGCAGGATAAAACTGAAAAGCTATGTAAATATGCTGAAAACATCGCCCAATCGAGATCAAGGGCAGAAGTGTTGAAGACGTGGACACCTTCACATACCTCGGTGCCATAATAAACAAAACAGGAGGATCCACTGAAGATAACACACACAGGCTGAGTCTAGCAAGAAATGCGTTTGCCATGCTTAATCCACTCTAGAAGTCAAACCAATACAGTAGTAAGACCAAGCTTCGAGTGTATAACAGCAATGTAATGTCCGCACTACTCTATGGAGGAGAGATGTGAAGAAATTAATTGAAAATGATGTCACCAGATTGGAAAAATTTCAGAGAAAATGTCTGAAAAGGATTCTCCGAGCTCTACCTTAGGACAAAGACCAGTTCAGTAGGAGAGATCATAAGGTGTAGGAGATGGAGATGGATTGGACATACTCTGAGAAAGCCACAAAATGATAGCTGTAGAGTAGCCTTAACATGGACGCCAGAAAAAGAAAGAGAGAAGGAGGAGTGCGGAAGCAGAAAGAAATAACCTGGGATAGCAAAAATGGTTAGGAACATAGCCAAAGACACTGAGAGATGGCGAAGGATGCTGTCAAGCCTTATGAGCCGCCCATGGCTCGAAGAGGATAAGTAAGTAAGTTAGTAGCCTGCTCAATCTTTTTTTGAAATCCAGTCCTTGCAATGGTTTCTCATCGTACCCTAAATTTTCTTGTTGCTGAAAAAAGCTGCAAAAACCTTTTTTTTTTCCAGTTTCCAGTTTTTCTTTGTTTGTCTCTTTCTTTTCCCTACAGTTTCAGCGTTTCCTTTTTTCACAGCCAGCCATCATCCCACATAGGTAAAACGAAAGGTGCAAAAAACATATTTTTGTGAATGGAAAGGTATTGTCTGGATGATAAAATAATGTTCAATCATTTTTAACCGTTTGTCGCATAACTATACATGAATCACAAGGGATATTGCAATTAAAATTACACTCAATAAAATGCAGATCATACTTTACTAGTAAGTACACCACGTNGGTGTAGGAGGTGGAGATGGATTGGACATACTCTGAGAAAGCCACAAAATGATAGCTGTAGAGTAGCCTTAACATGGACGCCAGAAAAAGAAAGAGAGAACGCCCGCGAACAACATGGCGGAGGAGTGCGGAAGCAGAAAGAAATAACCTGGGATAGCAAAAATGGTTAGGAACATAGCCAAAGACACTGAGAGATGGCGAAGGATGCTGTCAAGCCTTATGAGCCGCCCATGGCTCGAAGAGGATAAGTAAGTAAGTTAGTAGCCTGCTCAATCTTTTTTTGAAATCCAGTCCTTGCAATGGTTTCTCATCGTACCCTAAATTTTCTTGTTGCTGAAAAAAGCTGCAAAAACCTTTTTTTTTTCCAGTTTCCAGTTTCTCTTTGTTTGTCTCTTTCTTTTCCCTACAGTTTCAGCGTTTCCTTTTTTCACAGCCAGCCATCATCCCACATAGGTAAAACGAAAGGTGCAAAAAACATATTTTTGTGAATGGAAAGGTATTGTCTGGATGATAAAATAATGTTCAATCATTTTTAACCGTTTGTCGCATAACTATACATGAATCACAAGGGATATTGCAATTAAAATTACACTCAATAAAATGCAGATCATACTTTACTAGTAAGTACACCACGTTATAACAATTTTTGGAGTGGTAAATGTGCCCTCCTTTTCCTGGGGATGGAAGGTTATTTCCCATATGGACAGCATCCATTTTTTGTAAAGCTTTATTTCTCATTGAATTATGAATTAGCAAAATAGCAGAAGTCAGAAATCTAGTTTAACGATGTGGAATTTTAGTATGTTTACGTAGTCAATGAAAGTTATTGTGTAATTTGTATGTTTCCTGTTAACTTTGTTTTTTTATTTCGAGTGTCTTCTTTGTATTTTTTGGTACTGTGTTTCCCTTTATTTTAAAAAAGACTATACTTTTTACTTTACATATTCCAGATTAGGAAATTGGTATCAGAAGTGGATATGATTTTCAAAGAGTTCGGTTTGCAAAAGTACTACGAGGTAAAGTGCACAACAGTCTCTTACACTTGCCGTCCCTTTATTTTTTTGTAGAGTAGTTAATGCCCATGTGTTAAGTAGAAATATATACAAAAATCTTAACTCGTTTTCCGTAAGTAAAAACTGTGTGAATACATAGCAGGTTACAGGCAGACATTCTGCTTTGGCTATATCATCAAACAACATGACACCAAATTCATTTATAATTTTGGAAATAGTACGCCTTAGTGTCTGCAGAAGGTATGATATTTGACAAAAAAAGTCGTAGTTGCTCCGCACTGCAATAGAGAATTTTGAAATAGCCACAAGTTTCGTTAATGATGGTGAAAAGAATCCAAAATAATGCCGATAGGATATGTGGACTTCTTCGACTCTGTTTTTGGAGGAAGTAGTGCTGAATAATTGGAAGTCTTTGCTTTTAACGTGCAATATAAATAGTTACTGATCGAAAGTTGCTAAATTCCTACCGTAGATCAGCTTATCCAGATCTACCAACGAAGGGTCGAGCAGTGATCAGGAGCCCTTCAGTGCAGAGGATTACTTGATTTTAGATACATTGCATAAAAAGAGTTTGGATAATTTTCTAACAATTTGTTTTATCTCTTCCCTAAGGCTGAAAAGCCACCAAAAGTGGACTTTGCCATTTTTAACTAGAAGTATGCTAAATTTAGCTCATGGTCATATAAATTGATCACTCTGTCACTCAGTAAAATGCTACCAAATCGATTTCCAGATACATCTTTCTTAGACGGCACCCCCTTTTAATTAGTGGGACTATATTGTCTTTCACAGAACTTTAGCTAAGGCAGGCCCGAGAATAGGGACAAGAATTTACAAAACGTAAAAGAAAGACATAATACCCCTTCCTAAACCCCTTTTACAAAGGAAACGTCCACTTCGCTCTTCGAGCACCAGAGTTCAAACGGACAAGACCAACCAAACATAGTATGAACACAAAACTCAAGACCTGAAAATTAGGGACCAACATCTTTTCTTAGCTAAAAGGCTAGGAAGCGATATGTGAACTGGCCTTTCATTAGTGATACCCCTAATAAATAGCAAAAAGTGACCCATATTGCCTCTAAAAGAACTCCATCTATAAGAGCATTGCACAAAAAACTCCCTCTTAATGCGCTGCCAAGTAGTTGCTGATCCTAATTGGTGTGGAGCAATCGCGGCACAGGTCAGCATGAAGGGCGGCATTACCTAATACTCACCTCAATGTGGAGAGTTGTTTTAACCAGTAAAAATTTTTGTTTGCAAAACAAAATTCGAGCAGAAATGTTTTTGGAAGGTATATTTGAACATTTCCCTTTTTTATTTCTGACACAGTTTCTTAACTATACATGGACCAGATCACAAAAAATTTGTGTTATGAAATCACATGTAAAAAATTACTTATCAGCGACGGTCTTACTTAAATGTGACATAAAGTAAAATCAACGTCGAGTATATAGCAGGTCGGCATAAAGGTCGGCATTGCTGAATGTCGTTGGAATTTTCTCTTGATCTGCCAATAATCAATGTCAAAGCAGACAGACTAACTAGTCACGCAGGAAAGCACCCATAACCTAAGCCCCCAAAAGAAGTAAAGGTCCACAGTTGGTCTATGTCAAAATCATGAGAAGGGATAACCAAACTGCTGATGTCATTTTACCGAGTTTTTTTACGACGGCACTATATACAATACGATTTGTTAAATGTCGCCCCATCAGTTAAAGATATTTACTTTGCTTGTTTTTGTAACGTCATAAGTCCCCGTGAAAATGTTACCAATACGATATCTCAATGATTTAGCAGTACCCCAAAAAATTTTATGACCAAGAAACAGATTTGGTGCAGCACTTGAGTTCCGGGGAGGACTCGAGGCTAGAACCTCGGATTGTTAACTGATCATCAATCACGTCAGGAACGATTCAGAGATTTTTAAGACTTTGAAATGTTATAGATAATCATGCTGAGGGTAAATATTTAATAGTTTAAACCCTGCTCACCTTTAATTTTGTTTATTTTATCGAGTTAACATTTTTTTCCCAACAGAACCCGCGATTTCATGTTAGCTTTGCCTGGACTTTATTTGATGCCTCCAATGACTTCGATAAGGCTACAGTAGCATCATTACAGGTATAAGTGACCCAGTGCAAATTTTTTTTGAAACTTCTACTTAATTTGACGTTAGTTAATGTTGAATATATTACTTCAGACAATAACGCAGTTGTTTAAGCTATGTGTGGGTACTGATGACTAGTGTTGTTTCTTTGAGGGGTCTTCTTTTATCTTCTTGCTAGCAAGCAATATCGCATTTATTAGAGTATTTTTGACTTCGGGCTACAACACAGCTATAACTGATTTTTTTCCTGTAACTTTTCCTATTTATGTTGCTATTAAAGATAACTAAATTTTGAATTGTTTTTCTGGCTAATTAATTTGAAAATTTCTTATTACGTTTGGAATAAAACTTATAAACACCAGGTTTATTTTTCAGCTGGTATTTGGCATTCCACGAGATTTTAATGAAGATCTTGATCCGCCTCAAGTGTTTTCTTTTAATGCATGAATACAATTTAATTTTACATTATTACATACAAAAGATATAGGCCACGTTCTGACAATGACCACAGCCACCACCCCAATTGCACTGAGGTTTGACAGAATACCAATGATCGTTTTCATTAGTTAATATAGTGAAATACTATTCTGTCTTTTATTCGAGAGAAGCNAAGTTAATGTTGAATATATTACTTCTGCCAATAAGGCAGTTGTTTAAGCTATGTGTGGGTACTGATGACTTGTGTTGTTTCTTTGATGGGTCTTCTTTTATCTTCTTGCTTGCAAGCAATATCGCATTTATTAGAATATCTTTGACTTCGGGCTACAACACAGCTATAACTGATTTTTTTCCTGTAACTTTTCCTATTTATGTTGCTATTAAAGATAACTAAATTTTGAATTGTTTTTCTGGCTAATTAATTTGAAAATTTCTTATTACGTTTGGAATAAAACTTATAAACACCAGGTTTATTTTTCAGCTGGTATTTGGCATTCCACGAGATTTTAATGAAGATCTTGATCCGCCTCAAGTGTTTTCTTTTAATGCATGAATACAATTTAATTTTACATTATTACATACAAAAGATATAGGCCACGTTCTGACAATGACCACAGCCACCACCCCAATTGCACTGAGGTTTGACAGAATACCAATGATCGTTTTCATTAGTTAATATAGTGAAATACTATTCTGTCTTTTATTCGAGAGAAGCTGCACCGTCACGATCTTCATGTGGTCATCGACTTTATATGAGGTGCCACCCACCTATCCCACACTGCCCCTCTGTTTACCACTGTATAGTTTGCTGTATAGTTTTCCCTCCTAATTTTTCTGTTCCCCTTCTTTCTCACAATTTTTATATCCATCAAGTTACTTAAACTATATCAAACTTCCTCCATTGAATTTTCCAGTGTTAAGACTGATATCACGCCTTTTTCACAACACATTGCAGCATATATCTGGGACCCATTAATCTACCAACCTGCTTTGTTTTATTCTTCCTTTTTGTTTTCCTTTGTTTGCTATTATGATAGATAACTTGATTTTGGAATAATGACATTGTCAACATTATTGCCATTTATATTGATTTTTTGGAAACGTGTTTTTTTACACCGCCACCATCACCCAACCCCAACATCCGATGGTTTAAGACCCTTTTGACCTTTGTCGGATTAACGTTTCCATCGTGTTACACTAGATTGTGAGTGAGGGAATTATATGCTCTATACCCGCCACCCAATGATATTTCGTAAAATCTCAACGCCTACCCCCTTCAGAAATAAAGTCCAGAAATCACTGGCTGTCGTGCAACTGAAAGGACATATTGTGCTTGAGAAATCAAATAGACCAGACACTACTTGGGACTTTCGAAAACTTTTAAGTTTAGCAAATTGTATAGGACCTCGCTTCCTCCATTACCAACTCTCAAATGTTACATTACGGTTTTGCTTGTTGTGACTTCTGAGCGATGAATGAGACTGTTGGTAAGAATTTGCTGCCACAAATTATTGATTTTAAGATCTTGTCTTTTTTTGTAAAATACTGTATCCATTTAATTTCAGGAAATATTTGACGAGAGCTTTGAAGATGACAGTAACTGGAGAAAGATAACCGTTAAAGAACTCTGTATTAAAACAGGAAATAAAACCTTTCAGATGCCATTAAAATCAACCCAATCGGTTAAATAATAGCTCTCTAACGTCATGCAATGTTGTCAATGTTGTCGTCTCTATTATCTTGTAGGATTGACATCTCTTGGGTGCTTATTTCAGTTAGGGTGGACTCTGTACGAAATGTTATCTGGTGGCGTACTATTTTTCCTAAACTAAAGATAATATCCAGTTATTTTGTTGAAGAATGGGTGTAACTGTAAAAGAAAGATTACTGTCAACAGTAACAACATTCTTATTAATACTTTGGTAAGTAGTTTTCTCTCGCGTTGGAGTTTAAAGGTGAAACGGCAAGGTAGATCCGAAATATAACTTCCGTATGAAACTACGTTATATTTTCTTTAAAATCAACTCCAGCCGTGAAACTTCTTATTTCTTTGTCAACCTAACTTTAATTCCCTTCACACGCAAAAATCTCATTTGCAAAAGCCACAGCCGCATTTTTAATATACAATTACAATATAATAATTCAATAGAACAGCAGGTACTTGCACCCCTCTTTCTCCGTTTAAGTAACCATGCATACGAAAGTACTAGGGTTGCACAAAGCCACACTGAGGTATAAAGCAGCAGCAACAAAAATAACCCAACAGAAAGTAATAAGTAATAATAAAGGTTGTCAATCAATATTCATACACAGGGAGAACCCCAAACATTTCCCCGTAAACTTCTTTCTCTTTGATTGCCCATTTATTGATTACGTGTTAGTTACTCGTCGTCGATTTTGAAATTTGCTGAAGTAAACAGTTTTACGTCTTTAAATGTATATATTTATCATTTCCGTTGGTAATAACGATGGTGACATCTGACAAGGGTTGTATTGTTGGAACGAGGGAAGGAACAATGATATTTTAGATTTGCCTCCAAAATCATTTGCACAGATGCAAGTTATGACGACAGTATCCCGTACAATGGCGACTTTTGAAGTTGTCAAGATATAAACTGGTCCCTGGTATGAGGTACTACTTTGACCTATTCTATGGCCAAAACTTGTGGAATGCAGACCTAGATATAAATTGTGTGTGCGAATTGGAAGAAGTTGAGACAAAACAGGAAAACCTAGAATTTGGAGGACCTTTACGGAAGTCCTTAATGCGTGATAAGGTGACCCCACAGGCCTACGATTCAAGTAAATGAAAAAAAGGTAGGGATTATCCTTACTCCTAAAAATGTGAGGTTGGTGTTGAAAAAAAAGCTAACAGCCACGTTTCATCCCATTTCTTAACGGTGGCAAGATCCACCTCAAGGTCAACAGCAAATTCCAACTTCCATTGAAGATGTTTACTGCCAGCAAAATCGGAATAAGTAGATCATTAACACAGATTTTGATGAATTGTAAAACATCATGAAGGAGATCAAACGTCTTATTGGAATTGCCAAATCCAAATTCAATACGATGTCATCCATCCTGAAAGACCGAAAACTGTCCATGGCAGTCATGATAAGAGTCCTACAGTGTTTCATTTGGCCTGTACTTCTCTATGGAAGTGAGTCATGGACTCTATCTGCAACAACCATAAAGAACATAGAAGCTGCAGAAATGTGGTTTTACCGACGGATGTTGCGTGTTCCATACACAGTCCACGAAACCAACATCTCTGTACTCCAACGAATTGGACAAGAACGTCAACTCTTAAAGATCATACAGAACAGAGTTCAGTTTACTGGACACATCCGTAAAGGTCAACTTGAAGACTTGACCCTTAGCGGTAGAATTCCTGGAAGGATGGGACTAGGGAGACTANAAAGACCGAAAACTGTCCATGGCAGTCATGATAAGAGTCCTACAGTGTTTCATTTGGCCTGTACTTCTCTATGGAAGTGAGTCATGGACTCTATCTGCAACAACCACAAAGAACATAGAAGCTGCAGAAATGTGGTTTTACCGACGGATGTTGCGTGTTCCATACACAGTCCACGAAACCAACATCTCTGTACTCCAACGAATTGGACAAGAACGTCAACTCTTAAAGATCATACAGAACAGAGTTCAGTTTACTGGACACATCCGTAAAGGTCAACTGGAAGGATGGGACTAGGGAGACTAAGGCTGCTGTACTTAAACCAAATAAAAGAGTACTCGGGCTTAAAGACCACAAGGGATGTCTGGGATGCCGCCAGATCTCGAAAACTGAAACATTCATAATGAGTCGTCAAGGGTTGAATCAACCACTGCACCACAGAGAGAGAAACCATGAAGGTAACTGACGCGTAGAATGAGGCCTTCAAAAATACAAATATTGATATGATACTCACAAGAAATAACACCTACCGTCACACACACTCGCGATAAGTAAAGAATTATCAGAAAGCGTCAAGTATATTTGAACCCACACTATAGGTAGGGAGGCTATGAAGAATGCCAGCTAGCTACACCGAGTCAACAGGTTTGGATTTATATGCTTTATTTATAAAAAGGTAGATTTAGCTGGCAGAAAAGATTAAAAGATCCGCAGTAGAACGAAAACTGCAGAAGCCATTCTAAAGGTTAGCGAAGAAACTAAAACTATAATAAACTGTTTCTGCGTAGTATATTGAGAACATTACCTGCTCAAATGTTAGTTACTGCTTTGTAAGTAAAAATCAAAATCCGATATGTTAAGAACTTGTTCACAAGCAGGATAGTGGTGAAATAAAGAACACAGAGGAACAAACTTGATGAATTGGCAAATAAATTGTAGAAAACAATCCATTCTAATTTCTGGAATAGCAAATCACAAAAAAGAGGAAATTATATATGAAAGCTTATGGATCACAGATTTGTGACTTGAGCTTGGAGAAATTTGAAGACCACTGCTCCAAGAGTTGGCTTGTTACCCAGCAACGTGGCAGGGAACAAACAACCTTGAGGTTGTATTGTTTAACAAAGTAATCTTATAGGTCACGCAATGTAATTTAGCATTACGATAGTTGTCTATTATTCCCATGCTAAAAGCAGGACGCTAAAGAATACTGGACATTTAGTTTCTGCTGTCAACACAGTACTGAAACGATTTTTTACTGCTATTGGCGGCTTTAATGGGCGTGTGGAAAATTTTAATGTCTTGTTCTGCTATTTATTTTCCTCAGAGCTTTGTTGAAAGGACTCTTCAGATGTGCCATTAAAACAGTGATTGTGAGTGGAAGTTATGACAATTCATCGCTGCCTTCCCTTCTCTTTTTGTATGTACCTATTTAATGGAGTTTTCGTCCATAAGTAACAAAGCTACCTTGTTAATACAACATTTTTGTGGTATCAGATCAACATCCGTGGAATGCAAAATTTAGTAACTAAGGTTTATGTTTCATAAACAATTCCGTCAGTTGTCAAAGAGATAGAAACAATTCCTGGGCTTTCATTTAATGGTATTTCCGCTTTTAAACCTGGTCAACATTAATCAATAGTCTTACGTGAAAAACCGTTTGTTCTGAGAAACATTAAGTTCCTGCAGTGTTATCAATTGAAGACAAACATCTAAAATATATTGCCAGCCAGGTGATGACCAAAACTTAATGAGGGATAGTGTCCGAAGCCGCAATAAGTCCTTACTTAAATGTTACCGTTGCTGAATAGATATGTCAGTTAAGTAAGATTCTGTTATCGTAAATAGAGATATAGTGGCACGAGAAATGTGTTGTTGCGGATGAGTGAACGAAAAAAAATGTTTACAGTTCCAGTGATTTAATTTTGTTGAAATAGTAATAGCTTTCTGAAAACTTTAAAAAGCACAAGTCAAAGGTGCAATATGCTATGTTACCTCTGAAAACCGGTCTGTGATGGACAGACACTAGTTTCTTGTGTTTTGAATTTCAGAAAAAGCAAGTAGTAATTATAACCCATCTTTCTCCGCTGAAGGATCCTGATATCCAACAATTTTCTGTTCTGTAAACAGAGCTATTCCCCACAGTGGGGTGGCGTATGCCTCTGTCAGTCCCCTGTTTTTCCGAATCTAATACCAGCTTTGCGCAATAATGA
Source organism: Morbakka virulenta (assembly GCA_003991215.1). Lineage (NCBI taxonomy): Eukaryota > Metazoa > Cnidaria > Cubozoa > Carybdeida > Carukiidae > Morbakka > Morbakka virulenta. The sequence continues at coordinate 2,696,422 of RDPX01000017.1, forward strand.
ATACATGGCAAGATACACTCGGAGTCGTACTATCAGATGTTTCAAATGTTTATTTAATCAAGAAAACCCTTATCATAAGATCAGGACACAATTCGGTAGATCAGAACACTTGCCATGTAAAATCTCAAGAGTAACCATAATTTTGATCTAATGAGGAACGAGTATTAAATCGGCTGGTTAACAATACAACTTACGGATGTACTCCGCTTGCTCAAGCTAAAATTATCGATGACAGCTACATTAAAGAAGATTTAAATTCTAGAGATACATATTAATCGCTGAAGTGAAGTATGTAACGATGAGTTAATAATGGCTTCCATTAACTTCGAAGGATCTCTGTCATCGCCTAAAACAAGGCAAATAAATCATAACCTTGAAACTTCTCAGGAAATGGAGCCATCACAAGAGGCTTTGTTTTGCTGGAGTCCAAAATCAACAAAAATAAACATAAAAGTGGAAGCCAATAACAGAAGATTGTTATATTTCATTTCTCGTTGAATAATAAGGATTAAAATTATTAATGAATTATTTCTTTGCAACTTCCTTTTCGTCCAATTCCATTTCCCTGCTGCTACGATATTTTAAAGAGTTTTATCATATTTAAAAAATCCTTTCCCTACTATTTTATTTCGTTGATTGCTTTTAATGATAATTTTCAGGAAATTTAATGTTGAAGAAGATACAAAATCCATAACAGTTTCTCCAAGCGAAATTTCCCCTGTAAAAGTTACCTTTGTCATAAGTTCCTTTGGCCGTCAAGAACATTCCCAGCAGTTGTTTTCTCCAGGCTCTAACTAGGTTACGTTAATTACTATAGAAACCATCATCGTTAAGCCTTCAAGTTCCCAATTTTGAACTCGCAGTATTTATTATCTCAAAGGTTGCTGAATTTAGTTGTGTTAAACTAATTCGCTGTTAATATTGAATGTACAAAACTAAAAAAGATATGTAAACGCCCGTAAATAATTGATTAACCTTTAAATTCAATGTTGTTTTTATTCCTGTAGAGATCAACCACAGTGATATCATGTGGTTTATTTTTACAAGCTTTAATAAGTATTTTAACATTTTTTATACCTTGCTACCTAAAAAACAAAATCTTTATGGCTGTTTTCAATTTATGCTTAAACGAGGCTAATGATAGATATTAGATTTGCCACGAAAAAGCCCTGGAATATTCCAATTGACTTCTGTGAACAAAGGTTGGGGTCACTCCAAGTGAATGTATAATTGAGGTCAGAGGGGCAGCCCTCCATAGTTTGTGGTCTTCAACCCTAAGCTGCCAAAGGTTTCAGGTGATCACTAGTACCCGAGATGAGTGCTTGGGGGACCCGATGTAAAATTAACCATTTACGATTGAAAATAAAGTAAAAGGTAAAAGTGCATCGCCAGACCTTCCACGATCTATCAAGTCCGATGTTATTAATTTCAGTCAGTATGTCTCCTTTACTTCGTCCTTCTTTGTTTCCTTAATCAAAACTGCATACTCTGATAACAAAACGTTAGTTTTCAGTCAGTTAAGTTTCTTGAGTCCAATACATGTTGACGCAATGTTGTCTTAGGTATTTTGAATATCAGGTATTTGTCTTCGTGTATCTTATGCACTCTGCGTCAAGCTTTTCAAATACTAGGAGACAGACTCATTACTTGGTGTATCCCTTGTTCCATCAACGTCTTTGGAATTGCCTATCTCCGACATTGGGTCCACTTGAGGCTGGGTACAAGGCACCAGTCGTATCTGGCAGTGATCAATAGGGCTGAATAGCTCTACTTTATGGAGATTCGTAAATATTTTATTAGATGGCTTCTGAGCTAAGCTCAATGCATTGTTTTCTCCCGTTTTCGATTAATATAGCAAATAGATGGTCCGAGATCTTCTCTAGCCCAGTGCTTAATGAATGTTAGAGTCCTACTGAAAAATTGCCATCTGCCAGGGTATGCTTAATCTGTTTTTTTCGCATGGCTTTCTGAACTTTTGCATTCATTTTGATTTCTTTTGCCCTCCAATCATCCTAAATTTTTCCTTCATTGTTGGGTTTTAGAAGTTTCTGATTTTTTACATTTTTCACCATTGAGCCTCAGAAGTTGATACGGCTATTTAGTGGGGTATATTGATGAGCAAGACTACTTACCAAAACATCAATGGATTATGCATGCCTCATCTTAAGATGAAATCTCCCTCGAGCCCTCTGTGCTTCACCTTAGAAATCTTACTATCTAGTTTATAGCGCTACTATTAAGAGATACACAATGGTTCACGAAACAAGTATGGTTATGCTAGTCCCAAAAAACCTATTCCGCAACAGGCAAAAATGTACTCAAAAAAGAGAAAGTTAAAAATTTAACTTTCTCTTTTTTGAGTACATTTTAGTCATTAAAACTATAACTATTTTTTAACATATGAAATAATTTGTTCGACCATTCCGTCAATTCAAAGTGCGTATTCTATTTTGCTGACACAAAATTCAACTGAATTCGATACTTTGTCATGCCCTAGGCTTTTAAAGAAATCGGGATGGCTGTGATATCTGTTTTACCAATCGTGAGTTTGGCCTAGGTATTTGTTGTTACGTGCGTTTGAAGTTAAAACTGAGGAATAATATTTAAAATTTTTGACTATCATTATTACTGGTCCCCTGCAAATGACCTTGATTTATTGATTTTATTCTGTCAGGTACAGGTATTGACTCATGTACACAAGAACATGAAGACACGCAAACAAACCAAACACACACATACATATATATATATACATAAATATGACTGATGAGGCCTTCTTCTCAAGACATTTTCTGTTTACATACTTACATACCCTTATTTTCTGTTTGTTGCCTGTTTTTTATTGACATACTTTTTGTGACCATTTAAAGATTGTGAAACACTTACTTTGTCAACTATCGGACGATCTTTACCTTTTCTTAAAACCTTCTTAAGCAAAACTGTTTTTCATTTACCTCTTTGATCTCCCAGGGCCCAAGAACCACCCTTCCATTGTCCTTCAACCTCTCTCTACAGCCGAATTAAAATTAAAACCCTGATTATTCAAACCATACTTTATCCAAGTTCTCTGGCTGCTCGCAATTTTTAACAAATCTCGGGAATTGGTTTCAATTTTTTTTTCAATATTTAACTCCCTTAAACAAATTTCCCTGATTATGTCAACGTTTTTTTAATTTTAAGTTAAAGTGTAGAATAAAATTAATTATTTCAAACTATTTTACTCCTCCATTTAAAAAAATGTTTCTCCTTTAAACTCCAACCAAGAAAGACTTTGCATTTCATTACCTCTTTCAATATTTATTCTCTTGCAAGTAAAATAACAATACTGAGTTGTATGAACTTCCTTTTAGATGGAAATATATTACTTTATCGTATCTACTAGTACTCTCTTGTGGTTCATGTTTTGCATGGTTCTGTTAATGTCCTTAAGATATGCAGTATAATGATCAACTCTATTTTCATTTGATATATTTTCAACTCATGCACACGATCTTTTTGAGGAAGATGTCTAAATATTTTAGTAACTCCCTTGATATTTGACTGGTAACCAAATTACTTCATGAATGAAACGAGTAAAGCTATTTTCAAATTGTTCGATGCCCCAGAGAGAAACATTCCCTTGCAGTGCTAGTCCATTAAATTTATCACTTCTTCCTGACATTTGAATCAAATCAGTTATCGTACGTTTGTTGCTCAGAAATTTGTTTATAAGGGAATAAATGTTTGTGATTTAATGTAGTACATTTATTTTTTCTATCATTACATCTGTTTGAACTGTTGAAACAATCGGAACAAACAAGTTTCAACAAAAGAAAAACAACTTACTAAACAAAATTTTGACTTGTTCATTTCACTCTCACTTTAATGTGATACCTTATTTAATGTATATATCCCAACATTTTGAAATACAAAGCATTTTGGACAATTTATTTGCCTGTGATCCTTCGTGTTTTTTATTCCATGACTTATAGTATAAGGTAGTTTTAGAGCAGAGAGAAATTGTCCGTTGCCGATTCTGGGCAGAAAATATAGCTAAGACTACTAAAAGAAAACATTACGCCACAAAAGACATAATCGGAGATTACAAACAAAAATTACAGTGGCTGGCAATTACAAGATAGCAAAAAGCACTCTGTCAACATGATTAGTATCTGGAGAAGATATGTAAAAAATATTTTGTATCTGGTAAAGCCAGTATTACAAAAAATTTGTTACCTCTCCACAAGATGAAACCTTTTACGATAAAATGTACAAAAACCTTTGTTTTGTGCCGAGATATACAGCAACCAAAAGCATAAAACAATACATTAAAATCTTTTAAGCTTAACAGTTTTATGTTCCACTTTCCATGCCAAAAGTGAATGGCATCGTAAAAGGCAGTTACAGCGTTTCTTTAATAGCAGTTTCAGAGGAAGAGAACAGTTGCACTCCACAAATGATGACATTTTGGAGAGAGTGTCATCTGCCAACAATTCTTTCGGACAATACAAAAAGTTTATTTAGAAAATTGACGTAACTTGTTTATCCCACAACATTTTACAATAAAAGAACTTCCATTTGAAATTTGAAAAACTATCTGAAGTAACACTCGATGAAGTAGCAATAAGATGGCTTGCTGCAGCTGATGCACCTTGGTAGACGTTTTTAATGCTAGTATTTGGAAAGTCTTAGATGTTAGGTTATTTCCATTGATTTATAACAACATATTTATGATAGGATACAAGAGCTCAATAACAAGTCTAGCGTCAAAAAAAGAAAATATATTTTAAAAATTAATCACCATTACACTAACGATGATGGTAATGATGACTATAATTATATCTGCCCTACTCGTTCTTAAAATATATACTTTAAGCTTTTCAGCTCATTGACCTCTCATCTCATCTCAAACAATTAAGTTACAACCCATGGACCAAAATTCCATTAGGTCTTTGAAAGCTCAGTGTGGTTCACAGTCAGCAATAAGACATCAGCAATAGATTTTTAGCATGCTATGGCCTTACTAACCAGAAAATGAAAGAGAATCAGGGAACAAAAGAATCACTTGTTTTACGCAGTGGCCTTCTTGAAAAAATACGTTTGGGAACACAAACGGCAATAACGAAAGAGCAAGCGAAGAACTAGGAAGAAATGTAAAGGATAAAAGATACCCAGTGCGGTAATTTCTATCCAAATTTTTTACTGATCTAAGAAAGCCTAATGCTTAGCATTTTTGAGTAGCCAAAATGTGAAGTAATGAAAAACTGATAGAATTTCAAGAAGGTCATGCTTTATGAAGAAAGTGCAATAGCATTAAAAATGTCAACAGACGTGAGTTTTTTTTCCAAATCATTTGATACTTTTGTCACTATTCAAAGGACGCACCAAGTTTGACATTTTTAGTAGTAATAATTAGGGAACGAGAAAAAGAGTGAGGCAAAAGAAGAGATGGCTAGACAGTGTGAAGGAGGCCATTAGGGCAGTTTGAGTGGAACCAGGAGACGAACAAGATCGAGCACTATGAAGAAGGAAGATTCTCTGTGGCTACCCTTGAACAAGGGAGCAACGGAAAGGAAAGGAATAATAATAAGTAATTGCAGATAATAATAAGAAATTGCAGATTTACAAGTTACAGCTCAATCATCCTGCTTTTCTTGCCAAGTGGTACTTGTTTTCACTCATCTATGTCAGTCAAATAAAAGGTGACTGAAAATTCCTTCAGGACATAATAACACTAAGTTTGTAAATCCGTCTCGACCAGCTGAAAACCTTGTCCATGTCGCGAGGACGTTATTAAGCAATTCGGGATACAGCACCTGAATATCGGAAATAAAATTAGGTCTATTTTGATTGAAAGCTTTTCAACTGATGTTCATCTGCACCAGGAGAAAAGAGAAAGAGAAAAAAAGTGGTAATTTAACACAGAGATACAAAAGGTGAATCAGAGTCAAACTGCTACAGCCTGTGTTTGGGTGTCTATAATAGAAATCAAATATTTACAAAAAAAAAGGATTTCATTTTGAGTACATTTAGCTTTTTTTATAAAAGTTCGTCAGTTATAGAGCAAATTATATTAAAGATATAAATTATATAAAAAATAAAAAAATAGAAATAAAAAAATATATTATTATATATATTATAATATAATAATATAGTATAATTAATAATAATAATATAATAATATTATAGAATATATAATACAAATTATATTACCAGTATATTAGAGAAAATGTTAATGACCATCTGAAGGACCGTTTCTTTACTAAAGTTTTTATTATCAAAGAAATATAAAACAGGATGTATTGATTCTACTGAACAATATTCAATTTTAGTGGCAAATTTGAAGAAGCCCTTAGCACGGAAACTGCAGCAATTTTTCTGGCTGTGGTTAAAGATAAAGTGAAAGCAATTTTTTGAACTGTTTTTGGAAGAGCCAATCATTTACAATATTGGCCTGAGAAAAAAACGTCATTTTAAAATCTCGAACAAGTGATACACTGTAAAATCCTGAGATCCAGGTGGTTTGGTTTATATTAAAAACGCACCAGTAGGTTGTTTTCCTTTTTTTAATTTTTTATAAAACTATGACATGGTTCTGCACTTTATGTTTCAATATGCGAATTTTGGGTAGCATTGTCACTGTTTCCAGCCAGCTAGTATCTAGTACTTATAGAAAAAACAATAACTCAAAATTCAAATCTCTGAAGACCGCGACGACGGACAATGTTGGTGTGCTGATGGACTTAAGTCAAAAATGCGTAGCACCTGTTATATTAAATATATGCTATATTTTTATATATATAATATAAATAATTTTACCAATGGTAGACATTTTCTTTATTAAGTATAATTAGGTTTGCCTGTCTTGGTGGAGGTCTTAGCTGCCTTCAATCGGAATTTGCCTTTGATGTCTGACTTCGAGTGATATATGGAGAGCAAGCCGTTTGCAAACATCACAGACAGTCTAAACTGATGGGAAAAAATTTCGTCATTGGCTTGCAGAAAGTCGATTTACATTTTTAAATAGAATTCCAGCTTAGATTCTTGAAATTTTCCTGGATTACTCAAGGGAACAGCCTTAATAGTCAGTTAAATAACATTAATTTTTTGGTATGTTTCTGAACCTATGCCAAAAAAAATCCTTTCTTTTTATGTATTTAGCTCAGTATAAACTAATATTTGAATGCTTGTTCATTTCTCTCTGGCATTCTTTGACAGTTCATTCAAATTAACTACTTGTATGAGTATCTAAAAACTACCAGACATTCATAAGAGAACTGAATTCCCTTTTGTATTGGTGATCAATATGAAATACTTTCTTGATAATTCTTTCACTATGCAGTATCAAGCCATTTGTTCTGTGGTTTTGTGTGGCAAAAATATTAAGATGACGTGACAGAAACCCTGAAACTCTATTTTACCAAGTACGAAACAAGTTTCTGAAATTCATTTAATAAATAATTGACATTCCTCTACTAATTCTATTGCTTTTTTGAAAACGGTAATATACTCAGTTTTAAGAAAAAGGGTGGAATTTTACATTAATTTAGAAATTGGCACCCAAAATAAGGTCAAGAGACGTAGGAAATGGCTACTGAAACTGTTTTATTCTCTAAGCAATATAGTATTTTATTTGTTTCAGAATCTAGATTGGTGAACAATAATGTTTTACTACCCCCTCTCTTAATCTGTTGATCTTGACAGAAGTTTCACCAACCTTTCATTTGAGAAAATATACAAGGAAGAATAACTTAATGCAAAATCTTGTGGGGTGTTTTGTAACTTCCTCCAATCCCTCTTATTTTGGGGGCTCCTTTTACCTCTTACTTTGTCAATAGTTTTCCAAATTCTCTGTAGTATTATAAAATTTATTGGTAGAGGTAGGTTTTTACGGAAGTATGAATTTAAATACGCAAACATTACACACTGCATAAGTTACGTAAATTAAATAAATATTACTATATGTATAAATTTAAAGGCCTGCTACTCTTACAGCATCAGCATCATAGTATATATCTGTAAGTGGAAGCCGAATAATGAAATCATTGAAGAAAAAATTTTTAATCGGCTTTTGAAATCAATGCTAATGAAATCATTGACTAATGAAATCATTGACATTGATTACATTAAATGACCGTTGGTGTGCGAAAAGGGTATGGTGGTAAATTAGGTCCGGTATTGCCAAGGTTTGAGAGTCTTTATTAATTAAGTAAATAAATACTGCTCAGGCAGAGAATAATTTTTAATTCTTGTTTATGACAATTTTAATCATCGTATAGCTTGAACTTTAATTAATGGTGAATATTGCGATAAGTATGTAGAAATAAAGTATTTTACTTTCCAAGAAAAACCTACAAAAATTAGTTAATGATACATATCTAGGCCACTTTTTTCTGAACAGGAATGATCAACTACATACTGCTCCAAAAGTCACTCAAATTCCAAAGAAACATGTGATATTAAATCACTACCCACTTGGTGTTTCACTGTTGATTGTAGAAGGACATATAAAAACCCTATCACGTTTAGTAGCTTTCATCTAATTTAAACAAGCAGCTATTTTGCAGTCAGCATTGAGAGACTCCAAAAATTAGGAAACTTTAAACACGGAGTTAAAAACAGGCTAGGAACTTTAGCACTTTAGCACTTTAGCATTTTGTAGGAAGAAGGTAGAAATTTCTAGGAACCATTAACATTAATATTTTTATCAGAAATACTTTTTAACATTGACTACTCAGTCTATGAAAGCTATAAGGTTGTGGAAAATTATAACGAACTACAGTACTTCGTGTTCCTGTTTTTACATTTGCTTTCTTCCTACTACATCAAGGTGAGCCAAAGCTACTTTAAACAATTTTTTTTGTTTTTTCAAATAAAGGCTGATTAAAATTGTCATTGAATGGAATTATTTTTCTGTAACGTCACGCAGACTTTTTAAACCAAAAATACACTAAACAATCACGAAAACGTTTCTGGTAGAAAAAGTTAAGAGACGTCTTGGACTATTTTCAGTACTTTGGGTACAAAAAGAAAACTAGGAAACTTTAAGTGTTAAGGTAAGCTTGATTTTTTTTCAGAAACACAGGACGTAGTACATTTTTTGGTTAAGGAAGTCTAAAATTAGGGCAAATTTGTATTTGGACAAAAAACTTTTCACATTTGCCGACTAATACATACAATCGTCCAGTTCCTCTTTCTGGACTAAATTATAATTCAGTCACCTGTTGGTTTTGTAGGTTTTTTCATAAGTGAAATAAGTTGTAGTACATGTAAGATAATCATTAGTGATCGTTGGTATTTACTAGTTAAAAATTACACCACACAGGCATACACGCAGATATATGCGCACATACACACACACACACACACACACACACATATATATATATATATATATATAAATATAAAGAGAATCAAAGAACATTTTAAGAAAATAAGAAAATGGGCCCCACTGAGTAAATTGGAAAGTATAAAAAGTAACATAATCAACATGAAGTTTTTTTAAAGAGACATTCTTCATGAAAGATAGTGTTTTATATAAATAATATCAATTGTCTTGGTTTGGTCGTGTGCCAGCCGAAAAGCTAGTCTTTCAAAATGAAAGTAATTTTAACTGTAATGAGTTAACTTCTAAGTTCTCAGAGCACTGATATAACTGTTGAAGTTACAAGAGATGTACTTATGATGATATTTTATTGGCACTGTGAGCTCACAAATCAGATTTCACCGAGTACTTACTTTGGAGAACTGATCTGGTATTGATTTTTTATAAAAAAGTACCCAAGAATTTCATTTGTAAAAATTGTGAATACACTATTCTTGACATTAAGATGCATAAAAAGCATGTCAATTAAAGCTCCATTTTATTTCTTTTGGAAATAAAACTGTCAAATAGTAAAAGCCTTGCTCTGAGGATTGGTGTGACCGTTATTTCGGTACTTTCAAAGTTTTACTAGCAACGAACAGCCTTCCAAAATAGAATAGCAATAGTATTAATTTTTCAAGTTTTAGAGGACTGGGTCTATTTTGTGAGAAGTATAAGCAAGTAGTACGCGCTGTATGCAAATTTCATACAGTAAAGAGTAATTTTAAATAAGATACGAAATTTTTTATCAGAAATCTTCAAATTCTTGTTACAGGAAATGAAGAACTCGATCTTTCAAACAATATGATCGTTGTCAGGAGGAGAGCAAACAAAAAGGATCTGCATTCCACAGGGAATTTTACTGACTTTTTTGTTTGATCCCCAAATTCAAATATAGTTCATTTTAAAAAGCCTAAATCAACAATTTGGTAAACAGTTTAATTTTGTATAGATGTCTTTCGCTTAAAAATAAAAATTAGAAATGAGGCAATTCCCTCTTCAGAAGGTCGCAAATGGGCGTTGAAAGAAGTGAAATTTTTTTTGATTTTTTTTTGACTTTGTGTTCCCGCGCAAAAGTTTAACCCAGACCCTCAAAATCTAAATTTATCCCACAATGCCTTTCTGCGCTGTATAAATTCTCCACGTTATAATTGATATGGTTTCAAATGGAGTCGTCCTTCATCGAAGAACTTCTCAAGAGAGAAGTCGATCAGACGGCCGTAAACGCTATAGTAGGATCACTTGAAAGTAAGCTGACATCATCTACGAGCAGTACACAAATAGCAGCTGCAGGAAAGGTCGCAAACTCAGTTATTTTAGGCAATGCAGGACTTCAATTTCCTGGCAATAGATCAGAAGGAATCAAAATTAGCTCGTCATCGAATTTGGTTGCGAATCGCGAGGCATGTAGCAATGGTAGCGTACCTGGAGTACTTACTTCATCCACCTCTATATCAGCTTCTAACTTTAGATCGAACATGAACAATAGGTCACCCACTCCAAATCGATTGAATATTGGAGCATCGTCGTCCAGTACTTCACCCACTCCGGTACCTGTTGGCACGCAGGTAAACATTGCACCTAAAGGTATGGTCTCTGGTGCAGTTCCAATCGCTCCAAGAATGCCGGCTACTACTATCATGCTGACACCGGACCAAATACAACTTATTATGGCACAACGAATGCGAGGGGCGACTCTTGTACCCGGTGGAGTTGTGACAAGGATCACTGGGGGTAATCCAGTGACTCTTGTGCCAAGAATGACCAATCATCACAACATCCCACTGAATGTAAACATGGTGGCCGGAGCTGCACCAGTTATCCCAAACATTGCCCCAAGAGTAGCAGTTGCAGGAAATCAAGTAAACATAAACCCATTAAAGAGCCAAGGGCAGGCTACGCCACCAAATACTATGATTGTGCAGCCAAAACAAGAACCGAGGAACTCTGTGTCACTTGATGGCACCCCACGGCCAACCATTACCATGCAGCCAGCATTGTCTGCCACTCAGGTTGCGGCAATGCCAGCAACTACCTTAACACAAGTTAAGGGGCCTTCAAGCTCTGTACCAGGAGCAGTAACTTATCGATTTAGACCTGTGGCACCCCCAAGCCAAGGCCAAGGGACAGGAACTGTTGCTGCGGCGTCAGCTGCAAACTCAGCATCACCCATGATGAAGGAATCTGTGAAGAAGCTGAGAGAGTTCTTTCAGAATTTGATTAATTTAGCATGTGGATCAAATCAGCCGCCAGAAATAGGAAGGACTGTAAAAGAGCTTGTTCACAGTGTTATGGTAAGTTTTAACAGAGTTTATCTTTTTCACCTTTTGCCCGTATTTGCCACCAAGTAAATTTGCAGAATGCCATTGCATTCTGAAGAATTTAAAGATGTTGTTATGTTGCACAGAAAATTTAAAGTGATTGACTGTCTTGACATATTTCGTAGTTATACATTGCCAGTACCTTGTAGGATTTGGGATTGTTTTATTGACTGTTAAAAAGAAGCAAACCATTTGGCATTGGAATGTTGCACAACGTTACTAAGTTTGGCTTTTCATCTGACTTGCAGGTTCATTGTTAATCATTTGCGGTACTATCACCGGCTTCATAACAAGAGCATCAAATAGCGTTTTAATTTTTTTTGTTATGCGTCAAGTAATCACTGAAGTTGTAGCAAATATGCCATTCTTGTTTTAAAACACAGGTATCTAGTAAAACGGGGGAAAAGTGATTCTTTGATTAAGTTAATGCTCAGGAGAATTTTTAGGCATTTACATATGGTTGCATAGTGAAGTTAAATTTTTTAATGTAATTGCTTACATTTTTACCTTGTGATTTGTGTGTAAATACTAGGCTCCATTTAAACGAAAGAAGTATTCTAAAGATTTTTCATTTTCATGATATAGAGGTTATGTGCACATGAAGAACATTGGCTAAAAACTTGTTTGCAACAGAATTTAGATAACATTTCACACTAAACCTCCATTTTTTAGACAAACCAACCCTTATTGCATGTACTATCACAAAATGTTATTAAAAAAAACCCTCCCATTGATATCATGAAATTGTGGATAATGAAAAATGGCTGAGAAAGACGTTATTTTGCACAGTGAACTAATCATGCTTCCCTTTTAACTTTTAAAGAAAGATGTGAATTGAATATGAGATTGAAATGAATATTTACTACACAACTTTGTAAGATTGTAACTGTAATAACTAAAATGTTTGTGATGATGAAAAATCATACACAACATAGAACCACTAACGATATGAAACTGTGATAAGAAAAGGAAAATGGTTAAGAGTTGTCCTTGGATTTGAAAACATTTAACCTCCATGCTGGGGGAAAGCACTCCATTATTTTGTGTACAAAAAGTTGCATTGAAATTAGCCACAGTTGTGTGCTTTTCTTTGTATTGTGGGTACCTGAACACAGTCCTCTTTTAGGTAAAGCATTGTTAGCTTTTTTTCTATAGTCTAATGAAAACCAACAGCTAGTAACCATCTATGTAGAAAATTGACATTGTCAATTCACCTGAATGCAGTCCTTAACAGTTTTTACATGATTACATTTTTGCTTACCTATTTGACACACATTTTGTATTAAACCTGTTTGTTAGTTCAACTGACAACAAAATATAACATTTAAAATTTTTCTTACTAGAAGACTAGAATTGTCATTGTTGACTAGAGGAATACACTATGAGAAGTTCCTTCACTCTTTATGTAAATGGCTACCATTGACAAAACCAGGTCAAGTATACCAGTGAGAGTAGCTTTTGAGTTCTTCTCATTTAGGGAATACCAGACAGTGCAGGGAGCATATTAGCTGGGATATTTAAGGTGCATCCGGTGATTAGCCTCATGATGGAGTTTTCCACAGTATCCACCTTTTTAACATAAGCACTTCTTGCATGTCACTGAGCTGTGTTCAGTAGCAGAGAAGGCTAAAGCAAACTTTGATGTTTTAAGTGTAGAGAAAGATGCCCCCCAAAATGTTCCTAGAAATGTGCATAGCAGAGCAAGCCTGGCATATGTTTTCTTTGCAGCCTTTTCCAGCTGTTTTTGTATGCTGTGCTATGATCAAGAGTCACATGTAGGTATACAGGGTTTACTGTGAATGGTAGGAGCTGGCCATTGAGTCTAATCTTGATCTTCTGATGGGTCATCAAGTGATGCAAAAGGATTAGAGAAGCTGTCATTTTTGGAAGGCTGATACATAGTTGCCAGTTGTAATGATACTGGGCTATTGTGGACATATCTTCATCCAGTTTCCTTTCAATTGTGTTTAGCTTTCTCACATGCACTGAGATTGCTAGATCATCAGCATATAGATATTTGTGAACATATGTTGGTGGCATATCAGAGGTGTACATGTTTTGGGTGGAAGAGTTTGGGTGAGAGGACTTAACCTTATGGTACTTAATTCTTCAGTTGTTTTACTTCACTGCAGTGATTGTTGATTGTTGTTAGAACAAAAGATCAATTATGTACATGTTCATGACTTGGGCAACAAACTTGTAATCAGGTATGGTTTGAAGCAGCTTACGTTCTAATGCTTTAAGCCTAACTGTGTCATAGGTGGCAGTTAGATCAACAAGGATTATTCTTAATTTTTCTTTTCTCTTGAAGGCATCCTTAATGTCTTGCATGAGACAGATAACTTGGTCTGTGATTGATTAATTTTTCTTGAAAACTAGCTTGCTCCTTTGGTAGGGCAGGGCAGTTTCAATATACTTGTACCTAAAGACTGAGTGTATCTTTCCTCCTGGATTTCAAGTCTTGGTTCTATTCAATGATGACTCATCAAGCACCAGTAACAGTGATATACTTAACACTAAAATAAGTTTTAAGAATAATTTTAAAACACAAAGAGATTAACAGGGTATCTTCTACAATGTCAGTTATTCTATTAAGCAGGAAACTTTCCATCAGTTTTAGTGGTATTGGGAGTATAAAGGTTGATCTGTAACTTTTTAGTTCCTTCCCAATCCTTCCCTGGTTTGGGGATGGCAATTACATGTGAATTGTACCATTATTTGGGTAGTCTGTTGGTCTTCAAACAGTGGAGAAGAAAGCTTGTAACAAAGGTCTCATTCATTGCCCCATTTTTTAATGAATTCAGGTTAGATAGTATTAAGTCCAGCAACTTTTCCAGATTGTCAGGATGATATAACTGCTTTCATTTTTTCATCAGTAAAATCAGATGTCAGGTTCAGGCGAACTGTAGGTCTCCTTTTTATGGTTGAGGTTAGATTCCTGAACTTTTGGTAGAGCACATTGTCAGGGTTAGGGTAGCAGCTGTTTTCTACAAGTTGTTTGTTGATGCCATTTGCTGTAACAGGACATGCTCTAGGTTGCCTTGACTTTCCAGTAAGTTGATTTAGGGTTGCCGGTGCCTTAATGACTTGAGTGGTTAAAGTCCATGTCCTTAATGATTTCATCCCACCATTCTCATTTCATGGGGTTAGTGTGATTTTTAAGCTGTTCAGATAGACTACCACAAAGTTCAGGGTCAGAACAACTAGATATGGAATTCATTAGTTACTTGCATTTGGAATCCAAGCATGGTGTATACTTTTTCTGAAACCTCATGGAATATTTTTCTTGGCTATCTGAATGATTATGTTGACAAACTGTGTGTTTTTAGTTGTTACATTTGCTGAATCTTGGGTAATTGAAGTGATTCTACATCAGTTGACTGGTAGAAAGCACCCCAATTAGCTTTACTGTAGTTTCATCTAGGTTATTGATAGAATGTGATTTTAATCTTTAGTGAACTTATAATGCTAATCATTATGGATCAGTGTTGTACAGCATCTGTACTGTGTTGTATGGTAAGTTGTTCAAGGATTGTTTGTTTGAAAGGTGTAAAACCATTCATGTCTAGGTATAGGATTCAGGTATAGGAAAAATTACATTCCCTCAGTGATTATGGTATATGAGTGATGTATGCATATGGCCAATCATAGTTTAACAAAAACAGAGAACATGAAAAGTACTTCTTGGAATATGGAATGTTGGTCAGAAAAACATGTCAGTCATTGGATTGTGATGCAAATTAAGATAATAACATAAACAAATTCAAGAACTTGTTTACTTTGGAAATTGAATATGGTGAAGAAGGCTGTACTAATAAACTAGTGTTAAGCCTGTTACATGACTAATCCCTTTCATTGGATTGTAAGAAAAACTTAAAAAGCAGTTACATGTACAACTGGGGAAAGACATTTTTGAGAAAATAAAAGTGAAACAAAGTAATTAAATCCATCTCTTACCTCTAAACACTAACCTGAGAAAAAACCAACTCTTTCTCTTTCATTTTGTAAACAGACTTAAGAAGTAGGTCTAGAGTGGTGTCAAGTTTGACATCCTTCCTGATTTAACACTGCCTTTGTTATCATTGCTTTGCCCTATCAAGCATTGGCCTCTTTTATTAACTTTGACAGCATTTGATGCTGTACTTCATTATACAATATGCCAGACCAGAAGAACTACATTTTCAGCAGCTGGTTTGTCACACTCACTCCTGGCACTGCATTCCCATTTAGATTTTTTACTAAAACATTCTGTTAACTTTGCATGTTGAATTCTATATTTTATCTAATTATTTTCATTTACACTATCTCCATGTTATAATTATGTTTTTTTATTACAATGGTTTTGCCCTTTTTATCAATTTGTATTTCTTTGTTACTTCAGGTATTTTCAGATCTTATTTCCTTTGAATATGTTGATGTGTTTTCTGACACCTGTTTTTGCCAAGTTCTTCAGTAATTCTTGTTTGACCTGGTCAATCTTTTCGTTATAAAATAATATCAATTAGTCCTTTTTTATTTCCAACTGTTATTAGACAATGTACAAGCTCTCAAAAACTGGGAGTTTTCTTTGGCTGGGCTGATAACACAGAGTAAATAATCTTAATAACAGTGTTGATTTCTAGTGAATATATGGCAAGAACATAGTGTAAGAAAATTATAACTTTAGTTAAGAAAGATGGTATGTGGCAACTAATAAGTGAGAAGGTTAAGGTTGCACCTTTCACTGACTTGAAATAGTACTTGTTTGTAATATTCATACCAATGGAACTGATAAAAAGATTTGCAAATGTGATTTAAAGATGTCAATGACTTAGTTATATGTATTTATGTTGTGCTTAACATTAGCTTCTAGGTTTTCCTTGCAATCCAACAGTCAACTCCACTACAAAAAGTTGCTTGTCATTATGTGAAATAAATTAGGTATAAATTGCCCTGTTTATGCACATCAATCTGGTTTGGTCTTGTTGCTGTTAGTGTCTTGTCTCTGGTGATGTTACAGTCCCAAAGGATCTCAATGTGCTCAATATCCACCTTTCACTACACATTGTGCATTGAGGAAAAGTGCTCACATTTCTTGGTGATGTCTATTGCATAGTGGTTTGTAGGTCTTGTTTTACTTGTCAAAATAAATAGGCTCACAATTTCTACAGATGTTAATAGAATTATTACAAAATTTTATTTAGGATTTTTATCTTAGGATAAGATTTTGAAACTTCTTTTTAACATAGTCTTTGCTTAGCTAGCCATATGTTGAGAACAATTTTGTGTGCTTAAAACATATATTTAAAGAAGACATCAACTTATTTTGTAACCATATCCTACCCATCGGTAAATATAAAATGAACAACTTATGATAACTGTTGGACATTAATATATTTTTCATTTGGTTTAGCATGAGTGAAGAGTGTGTTTTAATTGCATATTAGCTTTCATTTGTACAAAAGAAAGGCCAAAAAGATAATGAAGAAAAAACTTTTTTTAAAAGCCAAATTTACCCTTCTTCAAGTTCACACTGCTACTAAAGATTAATTTTTTACCGGAAATATTCCGTTTGGTGTATTACTATATGTTCTGAAAGAATTGGTATTTTTAGGCTAAGAAAGTACTTAGTACTTAGCAGTGCTTAGATAGATTTATTAAATCAATACAGTTGATGTACATTAAAAATTAATTAAGTTGTTCAAAATAATGTGGTGTACAGGAATTACTTTATAAGATTTTTTATTCAGTGAAATACATTCCAGTTTTACAGTTCTGTATAACTTACAGTATAATATTGTTTATTGTGTCTTAGTTGTCAGTGCTTTTCAAGATTCATACTATTAGAAAAGTGTATGATAAAATTGCAAGTGTGTCCATAATTTGTTGTAAATGGGTTACACTGACTGGTGACTGAAGAAAATGCCTTGAAACAACTTCATTTGTCAAGGCCATGATAAGATAAGTATATTAAGCATATTATATGCAATGGAGTTAAACAATCATTTATTTTATTTTGTATTTACAGCAAGGTAAAATTTCTGAAGAAGAGTTTGTGGAAAAACTACAATTGACTTTAAAATCTGACCCACAACCAAATCTTGTGCCATTTTTGAAGGTATTGGTTTAATTATCTGTTTACATTTCTGTTTTTAACAAATATTGGAGTGAATAAGTAAGAAATGTTAAGTTTAGGATACATGTACTTCTTGTTTATATTAACTTGCTTTCTTTAGTGTCTTAACATAAATAAAATTATTGTTTATTCAAAGTTGGTTCATTGCCACAGCCCAACAATAGTACTAGTACCCACATAAAGCAAGAATGGATGTTTTGTGAGTGTGTGTGTTTGTGTGAGATAGATAGATAGATAGATTCATTTACTTTTGCTTATGGAACTCTTTTGTGTTACACAATTTTATTGTAATTATGTGTGATTGTTAAAAAATTACCAGGTCATTGCGGCATAAACTTCATTTCTTCAGAATTATCCTTTCTGTTTTCTTCAGTGTAACCTTTATGTGTACTCCTGTAGTATTTATTGTTTTTATTTGTTTTTCTCGTACAACCTGTTGTATCTGCTATAAGAGGCATGCTTTTTTATTTAAAACTTTTTATTGTATGGACAAATACTAATAATATAATCTACATATAAGAAGAATGACTCAGTTATAATTATTGAAATACAATCATTTGCAGGCTTCCAGTAAAGAAATAAACATCTGCAAAACCACACATTAAAGAAAATCTAAACCATTGAAGTATCTTAACCATATACATGAAAATTGATACACAAATAATGGCATTATGAAGTAAACAAAAGCACTTCTGAACTTTGATACTTTCCAAATTTGGGTGTTACAAACATTTTTTTTGAAATTTATATAGCTCTGTTGATACACACTTCTTCTGTGGTCATACCAGCATGTACATTTCACATTGTAAATTTTCTTGATGGTTCATTCCATATAAAAGTGTGACATGGTTTTAACCCACCATTCTTTTTTTTTACATTTGCATCATTGATGGTTATCATTGAGACTAAAAAGTTATGACAATTGTGTTCCCAATTCCTCTTTCCAAAGTTATGACATTGTAAATTTTATCCTTGATGTTCTAAAATTTCCCAGTTGTGGTCATAATGGGCTTTAAAATATACCACATATTCTAGATAACAATGAGCTATAGACTAGAAATTTGGTAGCTGACCCATGTTAAGGGTGTAGAATTCAAATACAGTCAAAATCACCTTTTTGACCTTTGCCATGTGATATTTATGTTTAACATCTAATTTAGGATTTAAGAAGCCCATGGGGGACAGAATGAACCATGTGTTAAGGTTTCTAATTTGGACCACAACCTAACCATTTGAAATTTTTCTAAAGGTATTGATAAACATGCACCTTAACTTTGATGTTGGTTTGCCAACAACCTAAGAAGTTATAAACAGTTTTTTCCTATAGGAAGTGTGTTGTAGATAATTAATGTATGACTAGACTTTCCTGAAATTGGTGTTTTGGTGATGACCTTTTAAAATCTTGTACATTTGTTTAATTTGAATGTACTTGAAGCCAACTTGACTTTAAAAAGTATTGCACTTTGATGAAGTACCTTGGAAAGTGTTACTGACTATGCTTATTCCTGATGTTTCACCAGGAGCTCTTTAGTAAAGATGCTCTAAACAGATATATGTGTTTAAATAACTACAAAAGTGTTGAATGTCAACAATATGTCAACCGTTTTCAGTATTCACAATTATTCAACAAATATTCCCACACTTTCTGTAGCAAAAATAAACCATGGTTAACTTTACAACTTTAATCTCAGCATACATCATCATCATCATCATATTCGGTTTAACGTCCGTTTTACATGCCAGCATGTGTTGGATGATTTCTTGAAATTGACTTCCAAGTTATCCTATCCTTCACCAGGTCTCTGCTGTGTTTATAAATATAATATTTTGAAAAGTGAAAGGGTAGAAGATGTAACTTTGGAGTTTTGCTTACCCTCATGATATGTATCAAAGGTGTAAATGTGTAGAAAGTCTGAGATGATTGGTGTAAAAATTGCAAATTCCTCTTCACACAGAATGTGGTAAGCCATTTTCTTGTCAAAGACAGTACTTGATTTGTAGTTATCTGGATCTAAAAAAAGGTTTATAAAATTTGGAAGTGGCTTGCAAACCAAAACTTCCCTTGGATCAAAAGAAATTATTTCTTGTATTTGATATAATGTTGCAGGGACCTATGTTCAAAATCAAGGAAAAAACCTTGAAGTAGAACTACTTACTTTCTCGTACTCTTTGGTTTAACGCCCGTGGTTCCCTCTGTTTGGGGGTTGGACAATGCCACATCGAGGCTTGATTTGAGCAAGATCTTTTTTCACCCAGTGAATCCAATTTTTCTTTTGTCCGCCTGCAGCAACATTTCCTTCAATTTCGAAAGTTCAAATCGTATTGGGCCATTTGTTGCCCATTCTCTTAAGATGCCCAAACCATCTTAAGCGATTGTATCTCAGTTGACTAGTGATATCACAAATGCCGAGCATCTCTCTCAAACTGGCAGTTGATTTGCGATAGCTTAACTTTACAGAAGACATCCAGCGGATCATAGAGTTTTCATTCTTTTCTGAGGGGTATTGGTCATCGACTTTCAAAGCCCAGGTCTCAGACGCATATAGAAGAATGCTTCTAACGCAGGTCCGGTAGACATAACCCCGCTGCCTCAGCGAAATCGATTTGTTNGTTTGGGGGTTGGACAATGCCACATCGAGGCTTGATTTGAGCAAGATCTTTTTTCACCCAGTGAATCCAATTTTTCTTTTGTCCGCCTGCAGCAACATTTCCTTCAATTTCGAAAGTTCAAATCGTATTGGGCCATTTGTTGCCCATTCTCTTAAGATGCCCAAACCATCTTAAGCGATTGTATCTCAGTTGACTAGTGATATCACAAATGCCGAGCATCTCTCTCAAACTGGCAGTTGATTTGCGATCACTTAACTTTACAGAAGACATCCAGCAGATCATAGAGTTTTCATTCCTTTCTAAGCGATATTGGTCATCGACTTTCAAAGCCCAGGTCTCAGACGCATATAGAAGAATGCTTCTAATGCAGGTCTGGTAGACATAACCCCGCTGCCTCAGCGAAATCGATTTGTTTGTTAAGACTGGTAGAAGCTGTCTAAAACTTCGCCATGCTTTACAAACTCGATCCGTAGTTGCATCAAAACATGTGTCTGACTGGTTGATGGTATCACCAAGATAACAAAATGATTTGACGACTTCAACTACGGATCGAGTTTGTCTTCAATATTGATGATTTCAGGATGTTGAAATGCTGATTCAAAATATTCAAGAACTAATTCCAAAGCAATAATAAAGCAGAGTTAACCCATTGCAACCGTCCTTATTATTGCTTTTGTGTTTAAAGTTCAATATTTGTCAGCCCACCCACCTGCCCTGCTGCACATTTCATTGCTGATACATTCATTAAAGACATACGTTAGAAAAATGTAGAGGGATTTTTAGAGTTTTCTGTTGCAGTGGAGCCTAATTTTTACCTGATGATTTAAGTTCAAAGAGTCTGTGGTGATAAAAAAAACAAAGAAAGACAAAAGGCATTTGGTATGTTTCAGAGAAAAATTTTGCCATTTTTTTTTTGCTATAAATAATTTGTATGCAGCAGTCATACTGTGAATTAAGCTGAAAAACATGGATATGTTGGCTTTCACCAAGTATCAAACAGGATGGAATGTATGACCATAAGAATATAAAAATTTGTTTTCCGAGTGTGCTAAGAAGCATGGAAAAGGAGTAAATATTCAGTATGGCAAATTCAACTTAAATGCTGGATGTCATGTTAGCAATGGCCATTAGTTGTCACAGGACTTTCATTACTGCTGAAATGTAGATATAAGAATAAAAGTGGCTCAAGTTTTACTTCCTGCTGTGGTTCAGCTTGAAGTGAAGTTGTCTTTTCCAGATATTTTCACATTTATTGCCACAGAGACAATTTTATGTGATGAATACAATATGAAGTTCTATGGGACTTGTAAATAACTATGTAGGGCTAAGCTGACTTTTACAATAGCCACTAGCTTGAGACATATACCTTTCACCAACCCCTTATAAATTATAAATGTTATGAAAATGAATAAAAAATATAGTGTATATGTGCTTTTAACCAATTTTATCATTGTTTTCTTTAAATTATTTTGTGGCACCTTTATTTTAACCAAATTTGACTTATTGTCTCCAAAGTAAACCCTTTGCATAGCATTTGACAATGTATTCCTCAAGTCAAACTAAAAATATAATTCACCTATAAAAGACACAAATTACAAGTAAAGTTGAAATTCAGTTTAATTCTTACTGTTGGATTACAGGTCAAAGAATAAAGTGTTGCATGAACTAATATGGGGTGAAAATCTATTGATATACACATTTTTAGTTTTTAATATTTACTTAAAACTGCTATTTTGCACACCAATAAAACCATAACTGTATCAAAGGTTGGTTTATAAAAGTTTGTCATGCCAAGAAGAACAGATTTAAAGTGAATAATGATCATTTTAGTGTTCAAGCCAATATTACTATTGGATAGTTGTTGTTTTTTGGTCACAGTTGACAGCACGTGTAATTGAAAAACGTCTTTATTAAAATTTTAATTGAACAAAAATGGCATTGAGCCAGTGATTTACTACTTGAAAAACTTGTTCATTAAGTGAAAACTAAGCTTTTATTGAATAAATAGTTTGTATTGTGTAATTGTTTCCATTTTTGCTACTAAAACAGTTTGTAAAAAAGAAGTTAGTGTTTACTAGGTTTTAACAAACAAAAACATGGGGAAGTTTTAACAATTTTTTTATTTAGAAAATCAGAATACTTATGCAACCTTCTTCGTGCTAAGTAATACATTGGGCCTCGACCAGAGTTCTGCAATTCCATTAGTCTTTTGCCTATTCTCACACTTGTCCCCAGAACCTTCCCTCACTTTTTTCCATGCCAAGAGTAAGGCATTTCCAATGTCACCATTGGCATCCAATCTGACGTAAAAGGTGGTTTTTGTCAGTTCATTGGTAGAAGACCTGGTTTGTTACTGTGTTGGGCCAACAGATCCAATAATTCTTTGAAGACATCTAGTCTGCAAGACATTTAGTTTGGTCCAGATAGACAGGATCAACCAGAATATGCAGGGCCAAACACCATGACTCCAAGTATGTTGCTCTTGCTCCTACGTTTGGCTTTCTGAACTTGGTTGAGTTCCTGATAGGACACAATGCCACAAATGCTCCTCTGCTCACCTTGACATTGATGGACAGAGCAGGGGTTTTTTTCTAACAAATCAAGTTGGTCTGACTTTGCTTGAATGTCTTGATGCGATTGTGTCTGTAGTGCTATACCATCTGCAAAATGGAAATCTTCCACTACATCAGAGAATGGTGTCTACTGCAGTCCTTGACACAAATTTTTGATGGTTTCTTTTATTAGCCAGTCAATACAAATCAAGAAAAGCAAAAGGATTAACAGATAGTCTTGTTTGACTCCTGTCTCTACTTTGAAGCTGGTTGGCAACTCATTTCCCCATAAATCCCTTGCATAGAAGTCTTGAGTAAGCATCTTGATGATATATTGAATTTTGTTTGAGATATCATGGTGCAAAAATATCTCCCACAGTGCAGTTCTGTGCACAGTGTCAAATGATTTTGCAGTCAATGAAGTTTGCATAAACCATTGCATTCCATCCATGAATCTGTTCAATTATGTGATAAAAGTGTGAAGATATGATCCACACGGGATCTCCCTTTCCAAGAACCTTACTGGTTTGGCCCCAGTTGGTGGTCTATTAATATGGTGGTTCTTTTTAGGATGACTCTGTTAAAAATCATGCTGGCAACTTATAGAAGCATTACCTTACCCACTTTATTTGTTATGGTCAGTTTAATCAACCTTTTAAGCAACTTCAGTATTAGTCCCACTTTCCAATCATCAAGGGTTATTTCTTAATTTTTTAAAATTTTTTCTCAGAATATGTGCCCGAATTGTGTATGTCATTTGTTCTTCTGCCTTTCTGCCAAAATCTTATTAATGCCTGGTGCTTTTCCCTTCTTGAGCATCCTGGTTGTTGCTCTGACTTATATCAATGTTTGGGGGCTGATCGTAAAGGCCAGTGTTATATCTGCTGGTTGAATGCTTGCCTCTGAGTCAGGATCATCTTGGTTTAGAGCCTCTTCGAAATGTTTTCCCAGGATTTCAACTTCCCATCGATTCTTGCACTGTTCTCATCCTCTTCATTACTTACTGAAGTGTCTGAAGACTCGAATCGGCCTGTCAGTGCATCTCTAATGCTGTAAAGAACAACCAGGCCCTGTTTTGATGCAACAGTTTTAGTCTCAGTAGTCATATTATCAATATAGATGCACTTATCTCCCTTTGGCTTCACCATGGCCTCGATGTCTTAAGACTCCATAAGCAAAACAGAGTTAGTGTTTTATTCACTCTGGTTTTGTGTAACTTCTTGGTCTCTTCCCTTTAATCAATCTTTTGCCAAGTCTCCCTGGATATCTACTCTTCTTTTTTGCTTCACTCCTAGCACCTTCTCTCCAAGTTGTAGTATCTCTTGATTAAATGAGTAAATGATGAGGTCATCTTGTCATGTAGTAGTCTATCTGTTTTGAACACTAAATGAAAACCACTCTTCACCTTTGGATCTTTCACCCTGACCACTTTTGAATGAGGCTAACTGTCCATGGGTTTCTTGGTTTTCTCAAGCTTTAGCTTCACTCTTGCTATGACCAGGGCATGGTCACTATTAATGTCAGCCCCTTAAATAGCTCTGACATCTTTCAGACTACCCCATCCCCCATCTCCAGTTGATTACAATGTGGTCAATCTGGTACTTGGTATGACCATCAGGTGAATTCAGGCCCACTTGTATATGTCTTTGTGTTGAAAGACAGTGGCACTTTTGACTAAATTGTTCCCATTGCACAGATTGCTCATGACAATTATTCGTCACCTGTAAAAGGTCATGAAAAGTCTCCTTATCTGCATCCTCATCTGCATCCTTGACCTCTTTAGTAGCTGCATAGCAGACAATAACTGTGAGCTTTGCATATGAAGAGCGGAAACCTGTTGACTCGAGACTCATTAATGGGTTTTTATTTCAGCATGCTTTTGTGTATCACTTGGTTCTTAACCAAAGCTTTCTCTTAGTTGTAGTGACCAGTAGCAAGTTGCCCGATTCCAGCTCTAGTCCATCTAGTTTCATTTGCTTGATTTACTTCCTATCCTGGTATAGTTACAAGCTCTTAAATGGACCATGGTGCTCGCGAGTGTTTAGACCATTGACACAATGCTGCCATTGTAGGACTGTTCTTATTTTGTTTGACTTTCTTTAGAGTTCAAGAACCTTGCATTGGCACAAGTTTATATGAAGTCAATATTTAAAGTACAGTTGGACTTACAAAGCTAAAAGATTGTCACTTCCTTCTTCTTTTACTCTTTTTACATTGTACGCCCTCTAATGTAACAACAATTTTGATAAATTTTTGAGAATGTTCTGACTTTTTTTCTAGGTACAATTACTGTTATGCCAGACTATTCATTGAAGAATCGAAGCATGAATACAGAGTAGTAGACATTTGCGATTTACAAGGGAATTAATCACAAAAAATGTATTACATTATTATAGCTTTGTGTTATGCTTTCTTGTAATTTAAATGAACTTCATTAGAGGAAGTAAAGAGATCCAAATAGCCAAGGATACTACTTCAAAACTGTGTTGTTCTTGTCTTCTCATAACCATTTTTGTCTTTATTTAATTATGAAAAGCAGACACATGTAGTAAAATTAGCCCCATACTTTTCTTCCTTTCTAGAGAACACTACCAAATCTTAGGGAGAATATAAATCAGCAAAAGAACCTAGCACAGCAGCCCCAAATTCCTGCAATTAAGAATCAAACAGTTAACCAGTTTAAGGTTTGTAAAGACCTACTTCTCAGATAATTTGTAACACAGTTTTAGTGGCTTTCTTGTTTGTTGTCACTTGGCAACTACCTAGCTTAAAGCAGTTTTTATTACACTGTTTGAATCAAAGTTTCTTTATAATGGTGTCACTCTTCAAAAACACAGTTGACCTTATTAACAAGTACTCAAATTTGGGTATGTTTATTCTAGTAAACTTGGAGTACAAGTCAAACCAAGTTTATCCAACTCATGTAGGTAGGGAGTGAGAGAAATGGTATCTAGACTGATTATAGTACTTGCCTGTCGCCAATTACATAATATATAATATTAACTACTTAGTACTCGTAACAATATAGTTATTAATATTCAACAAGAAAAAGGAAATACTCGTTATGGGTGAAAATGTTTTTTGATTTTTCTCTTTTTTTCATACACAGTAAGATAGAGTTATTGCTAAAAGCTCTGTTTTGGAATTAACAACTTTTGTATAGCAGCTATAATAAAGTACCAATAATGTAAAGAAACTTTCATTGGGATTGTTGGTAATCTCTATATTAATACGGCCAAGGCAACGAAATTGAGTCAGAAACTGAGATGCCAGCGTTTTTTGAACATGGTACAAGCAAAATTTGTTTTATCAAGAAATAGTAAAAGCATTGTACATTTCTCAAGCTAGCCAAAGTAAAACAGCAAGTGCAGAGGGTAATATAAAGTAGCGAGCTAACAAAATTGTTAGACCATTACAATTTTTAAACCCGTGAACAAATTCTATTTCAATTTTTTTTGTTAATTGCTTTGTTAACAGGGCAATCAGTTACAACTGGCAGGTAAAGTTCCAGTAAATAATGCTGTTAAAACTCAACTTAAAGTCCAACCAACCAAACAGCTAGTAAATCATCCAGTCCAAATGCCACTTTATAATACTAATCAACAAGGGACAACTGTTCATGGTTCAACGCAGCAAATAGTTATGCCGAAAGGCCTTACTCCACAATTACAACAAGTGTTAACAAAAAAACTCGCTCAGGGTGGTAGAGTTGTCTTCGCCTCTGTACCACAAACACTAAGTGGAAATAAATTTACTGGAACAATGACTGTCGCACCTTTGACTGCTCAGCGTTCAGTAGGTGGAAAGACTCCTCATCAGCTTTCTCTTCAGTCAGCACAAGCACAAGCAGCGGCGGCGGCAGGTGACAAACCAAAGGGAAGAAGTTTTCATTACTCCTCTACGATATCAAGGTACGCATTTATTAATTAGAAATTTTGATTTATTACATTTTTGTGGGATTTTTTTCGGAAATTTATTCGCAAATTTGTTCATTCTTTGTAGAGTAAAAAGTTACCTTTTTGAAAATAGTAGTTGTAAAGATAAGCACCAAAATATTTACCTTTACTAAGTCGTTTTTGTTGAGTTTCTTACCCGTTTGAGCACTTTATTAGTAAAGTATTTTGTTAGTGATTTTTCAAAGTTTATAACATTGGTAGAAGTGAAAAATAATGCCCTTAATACATAACAATAAATTAGATCCCATAAATGTTGTACAAATTTTTTAAATGACAAGGTGCAAAGAAGATTGTCTACCATTGTATCTCGTTATATTTCTTAACCTGTTTTACATCTTTTTGGTTGTGTATTGAATTTTGTAAGTGTGCATGGACGTTGAACTAGAGAATATACTGTTGTTTCAGGAACTCTGTAAGATGTATAGTTTTTTCTCTGCAGTGCTGACGACGATATTAATGATGTAACATGTATGGCTGGTGTAAATTTAGTGGTAGGTATCATACTATTGATTTATTTATTATCTAAGTACAAATGTTAAAAAGTTACATTGAAATGTTATCCCAGCTTTAGCCCTTTACCATTAATTTCACATAACATTTCCTTGAGTTCTTCTTTAGATAAGGTACCAAATTCCCTCAATTAAGAACTGCCTCGTATAAGTGCCCTTGACGAAGCATATTTAATATTAAGGGTTACCCATCTACATTTTGCATACAGCGTCTTCTTAAAACAGCGTCTTCTCGTATATACGCTCCTTTTTCTACTGCCTTGTCAAATGAATACCTCCCTTATAACAATGTCCAACCATTTTTGGACAGAAAACATAAAAACTGAATACCTTATGTAAATAATAATATTACAATATTTTTATGCGGATACAGCAAATAACTTATTTCATGAACTAAGCGCACATGTTCGAATAGATTATCCCTGCATAGGCGTCCATTTCAAAGGAGCATTTAGGAATAAGTGGCCACAGGACCTAATCAAAATAATACGAAATCCCGCAGTAGTAGCCAGTTGCACAGGTTCCAGGTTTAAACTTTTTAATGACCCTTGTATTACACATGACTTGCTGCCACCTAAATAACGACAGGGTATTGAACTGGTCCATGTTAACAGAGAATTGGAAGAGGGTATAACAAGTAATAGAAACTTTGGCAGCGTCTGTAAAAACAATTTTCCTTGTATAATTAGTTTCATTGAAGTGGCATTGAAGATTTGGCCAAGGTGAACTTATTCTTTAAAAGAACAATCACAAATATCCCCCACAACACCATTACATCATTCGAAATAAGCACCCTGATTGCTATAGTTGATTTATTTGCTATGGTTTAATTTCCCAGTTATTTTTCTATAGTTGTGGTAGCACTGATTTTTAAACCAAATTTCTAGCAAAATTTGGTTGACAGTAGACTTAAAATGACTGTCAAGATTTTAAATTTTGAGGTACATAATGGTGGGTCTAAGGGTGTAATTTTCTCAGTAAATTAGGCAAAACTTTAGTTAACTGGCCTTTATTTTGGCTTTAGTACATCTTTAAAGGCCACAAAAACTGAGAAAGCCAGAAATTTTTAAACATGATTCTGTTAACATATATTAGCATGCCATGCTCTACTCATACCAGTTTTTCAAAAGAAGATAAGCAGTCAAAAAGACGTGATTGAAAACCATAGTAATTTGCAGATTATATTCCTGTATGTTCATTAAATGCACCAAACGCTAAACGTCTTTTTCGGCGGTGCTGCATAACTCTTTCGTCAAATACCCTACGCCCAATGGAAGGGTCCCTCTAGTAACTGATTAAAGCTACCAGATTGAGGACAGGTTGTCAAGCCTTACAAATATATTACACAGTAATATTTAAGACCAAGAAGGGCGAAGCAATATTAACTTGCTTCTGTGCTATCGATTTTTGACAAAGCTGAACATACCCGGAGAATTGTTTTCTCTATGAAGGTATACAGAGAAAACGTGCACTTGTGCACAATACTGTATGTACATGGGAAAGCTATAAGGCCGCCCGTCGGTGCCCGTTTTGTTACGACTCAGGAAAGTATAATATCCAACGGTGATCGAAGAACGGTGTTTTTCATTTGGTATTTATTTCAACACTTCTATTTGTTTTATATTGATTTGCGTCCGTTTCCTTTTTATGTATTTTTCCTGTGTTTCATTTTTTACATAAGACAAAATTATTTATGAAAACAGTAAACAAAAACCAGAGACCGAAGATTATTATCAGGAGAAATAATAAATAAACAAGGAATGAAATTTCTTGTTATGCATGTTAAATTCCATTTTTATTGCAGCATTTTGATCACAATCCTTGCAAATATCACTGTAGTGATGATCTTACGATATCTCAGAAATATAAATAACGAAGTAATAACCTGTTTCTGCCTTTCTCATTTATAATTTAATTTTATCAAGCTGTGAAGGTTTTACTGATTGTTTTGTATTTTTTAAGGCTTAGCAGTAATTTTCATGCTGGCGGTGTAATTGAACCACAGGATATATAAACGTCGATTTTCTTAAAATTAGTAGTGTTTTATATTTCTGTACATTTTAGTTTTTTTAGTAAGTTACTCTCCCGCGCTTTATTTGATACAGATGTTAATTTCATTTTTGTTTATAAACCTTGTAGGAGGAAAGTGCAAAAATATTGTCGACCGGATCTGAGCTTTTAAATACTCAGACTCGGAGTTGTAAAGACGAAACTTTTTTAAACTTAGATGTGTTAAGACACAAAGTAGAACCTTTAGGTAAGTGGAGTAATCCATGTGTATTATGGTTTCATTTCCGTTGTGTACGTTTATAATATCTATAGTATCAATTAATGTTAAAGTTCACCAATTCAGTATTTATCATTTTCGATGGTCGTAGACTAGCATTAGTTTCTAGCTTCTTCCCATTGGTATTTATTGTAAAAAGACCATGCATAATCCTGATAAATGGTCAGGTTACCATTTAATATATTCCTGGTTAAGTCACCTTGAAAGTACTTTCCGGAGCTTCCTTCTCAGTTTAAATCAACGTTTCTTTGTGTTTCCTGGTGTTGATACAAACAATAGTTTTTATTAAAATTTTGTCCAATATCGTGTAGCCACATAAATATATGTAGCACCTTAATGGAACCATGATTCAAACATTGCCTTTCGTTTTGCCAAGAGACGATGCTGCAATAACTGTTATATCATTTCTAATAAAAGTTGCTCCTGTCGCTTACCAATTCAATCATTGGCATTAGTTTTAGATTGAAAAAAACATTTTCGTTTGTTAGCTTGCCATCCACCATACAGGAGACGCTGTTTCCTGCCCCTACTCATCTTTCAGCCAGAGATTAAAAACTGGGGTAGAGTAAAGCCATGTATGTATCTAATTGAAGCCACACATAATCCCGTACAGACTTTGAAATGCAACATTTTTACCAGGGATACTTGTTTTTTGCAGGTAAAAAATATGGTATATATGAAATTAACAATGAGGCGTTGGCAGCGATCTCACATGCTGCCGAGGAGCGTTTAAGAAACCTCCTAGAACGACTCACCGTATGTAGCTTACATAGAGTAGAGGGACACAAGGTAAGACCAGTATTGACCTTACAACTCAATTAAAGAACAATAAAAAATATAGGCATTGTAGGGTTTTCATTGGCCTGTCAGAGGGGCTTTTGCCTTTTTTTTTACATTTGGACAAGTAACGAGAATTCACTTTTCCCTTGTTTGCGTAGTAGCAAAGTAGTATCTCGTTGGTTTATCACATGAGGGGTTCCAGCTTTATGCTCCGCCCCCGTAAGTGATGGCTCATTTGTTTCTATAACAATTGACTCTGCTTTTAAAGAGAGTTTAGACAGGTTCAACTGGTAATTGCTGATATAATGCGATCTTTTCCATTCAAATGATTTTTAAAACAGTTTATATCTTCGCTAACTGGAATAAACTACTTTTATAAAATGTAGCAATAAATTTTGCCCTGATATCGAAGAAACTTGGGGTTTTTGCCTCATATATAGTGGTGCTGTAATGACTCCAAATACCAACCCGCTTGATACTAATCTTTGTACAGAGAGATGACATAATAGGCAGGGTAAAATGTCAGTATTTTTATCCTATATTTTAGCCTCACCATAATTTTGCCTCCTTTTACCCTTTTGTATCAGAGTGACAACAAATATGAAGTTGTTTCGGATGTCAAATCGCAGCTACGAGTATTCGAGCAGATCGATGAGGTGGAACGAAAACACAGAGAATCAAGAGAACGCGAAATGCTAATGAGGGTGGCAAAAGTAAGTGAAAAGTTACACGATTTGCTTATCCCGCATAGCTCACGCCTAACTGGTTTGTAAGGCATTCTTTTACTTTATTCCATGTATTACTTACGATTATCTATTAACTTTTTGACAATGTTTCAAATAAAGTGGCCACAATTGAATGGTTTACTGTTCTAGTTTTGAATCACGACCCGCAAGTGTCTGTACAGTGGTAAATATGGCTGCAGAAAGCAAACTCATGTGGAATAATTTTATATCTGAATGCTTTCGTTGGCTTAAATTGGAACTTCTCGGTTTTCATAATGCGTTAGATGTCGCTTAACACCATACGAAAACATAACCAAGAAGCTAAGCAAACTAAAGACCGGGAGTGAAATTCCTTGAAATCCTAAGGCAGGTCCTTTGTGAGATTGGATTTGACCTTGCATCAGGTTGCTTTGCTCTTTGTTTCCGAGGTTCTTTGAAAAAAAATAGCAGGAGTAAATTTGGAAGTAAGAAAAAACGTTTGCTATGTAAGTTAACATTTGGAAGAATTGTGAAGTAGCTTACTGTTATCCGAACCTGTTTGAAACAATGTAGATTAAACTTGGACATTTTAGAACAAACGATATCAACTTTGATTATTTCTATATGCTTTTTCATCTTTTTTAAATTTATTAGGAAGTTTCTCTTTTAATGTTTCAAAGAAGGTCATGACACATTTTCAAATTGCTGTGCAGTTAAGAAAGACGTTTTGTTAGTATGATTTGGTTAAGCATGCCCTGATGAGAGAAGTGCCCCTCAAAAGATCTATTACATAAAATGTCATATAGTTACAAGTTGGACTGACAAGAATAAAATAAACTAGCAGAAGATTTTTGAGGTTGCTTGGAATGTTGTTTAAAGAACATTTTGCAGTTACTGTATATACTGATTTTACCGTTCTAACCGTTAAAAATGTAAAAATCTTGGATTAGTACTGTAGTACTAATAAAGATTTTTATTTTGTTAAGATTTTCGCAGCTTTCCCTGTTAACTTGAAATAGCCCATGTGGTTAAATTTTAAATCTGTGGTCGGTTATTTAAGGGCTTTGCCAACACCGAAATGGTAGCTGGTAATGAAGTCTTACTTACATATGCTTACTTATAATAAAGTCTTCCTTTTTCCTGATGAAACACTCACTTTGTTTAGGGTTAGTGACAGCAGGCCTTGTTTAATATATCATAAACCATGGTCGATATTGAGAGAAATTTGGTGTATTCTCCTATAAAATTCTTCTCATTAAGGCATCGGTAAGGAAGTGTGTGCGTGTGTGTGTGTGTGCGTGCATGTATGTATGTATGTATGTATGTATGTATGTATGTATGTATGTATGTGTCTGTATCTGTCTTGCCCTCTCCTGATCTATCCATTCATCGTTCTTTGTATTTAACCATCTACCCACTTACCCTCAATATTATCCGCTCTGCTGAAAAGCTAATAAGTGATATCCCACTTGTTGATGTATTTTACACACACACACACACACACACACACACACACACACACACACACACACACACACACACACACACGTTTTTAACATTTGAGACAAGAGGTTTTTGTTTTCAAACTAACTGGTGTGTGCCATCTTTGAGCAAAATGGCTGCCGAAAACTGAACATAATCTTTGAGAGAAAGTTATAGCGTCAAATGTTATTCTGGCTGCTGTAGCTATGTTAGGAACAATGTGGCTGGATAATCTCTTTCAACAGTGGACTTTGATATGTCCTTAAAATTCGACCATCCGTGTCGGTCGGTTTTATTGGCTACCTTTTAAGCAGGCAAGAGATAAACACTACGAAAATACAAACATTCTTGTTGAAGGTAGATAAATGAGAATAATATTTTAAGTGTATCAATTGATATAGAAAGAAAAACGTCGTTAATAAAATAATGATAGTAATAAAACGTGAGCAAGTAAATAGAAGTATAACACCAAATAAAGAACGGTTTTTACATTAATTGGGAAGCATGGAACAATGAACTGTAGTAGGACTCAGTAGAAAGCACCTGATTTGTATATATAGTTTAGGTCTGTGTGCTTTTAACTTCGATTTCTTGATTTCAGAGCCGATCACGGACTGAGGATCCTCACCAGGCCTTATTGAAAGAGAAAGCAAAACAGGTAAGAACATTTTTTCTTTCTCGTCACAAAGTGATTTGTTTGGTGGGTAAGAAGAATTATAAATTTTTAACGAAAATGGTAACTTAAAAAACGTGAGGTAGTTGTCTCACATAAAATGTCGTCAGCGACATTTCTAGTTCAGTGAATATGACAGATTTATAAGGTCAGTTCACGTCGTTTTAAAAACACTCAATTCAACTAATGTGAAAATGAGTATTAAATGAGAATCTGTAGTCATCATCAATGGCTCCCTCCGCCAAATGCGGAATACGAAACCGAATAGCAAAACTTTCTCCACTCCTCTCTGTTCCTTGTTAGTTGGTTTAGACTGGATAGAGATGGATAGGTGAGTTTTATCCAATCTCCGATGTCGTCAACGTAACGTCGTTTCGGCCGCCCTCGTTTTTTTTCCGGCGACGATTCATTCTAGGCACACTTTAGAATGGCTGTTGTTGGTATTTCGTTTAGTGTGCCCCAAAATACGTAGCTTTCTTTCTTTGACGACATTCGAGATAAGTATAAGGTGTGTTGTCTGGAGAAGGCTTGCAATTGGGATTTGTCTAGAAGCGTTTTGTCGGTCATGAATCGCATAATATGATTTTAAAAAACTTCCAGTTTCTCTAGGGTTAGTGCTGCTGCTGTGACGCATTCGAGGCCGTTCAGAACTGGTGTGATGTAGGTGTTCTATATTTTTGATTTTACTTTTTTCGGGATTAGAGCTGATGTCAGGAGATAATTGTTATTGTTGAAAGTAGCCCAGCCTAGAGCAGTTCGGTGGTCTACGGCGACGTTGCTTCTATCATCAGACGAAACACGGAATCCTAGGTATTCGAAAGTTTTTACTTCTTCAATGACTTTGTTATTGATTGTGATGTGCATAGGTATCTTTGGTTGTCTTCATGCATTTTGTCTTGTTGACGTTTATTTGCAACCCAACATCTTTAGCCTGTGACGCCATGGCATGGACGTAGGTTTGTAGTTTACTTGCCGATTTGTTGGTGGCAATTATGTCGTAAGAATAAGCAAGGTTGACAATAAGTTCTCCGCCGATTTGAGTATCCAGAGCCGGTGCTGTTTTTACGTTCGAGGAGAACAGTTGCTAAAAGTAAAATAAAGAGAATGGCTGCAAGAATTTCGCTTTGTTTTACACCCCTTAAGATTTTGATAGTGCGTGATAGACCTATATCAGTTTTTATGGTTGCCTGGGAGTGTTTGTAGCAGGCTTGTATGAGGGCAAAATACATTTTGCTGATCTGTGTTTTATCTTGTGCTTGCCATACACTTCGTTGTTCCATGCTGTCAAAGGCTTTTGTGAAGTCGATGAACGCGAAGTATACTGGTTTGTTGAATTCGATAGATTTTTCGATGGTTTGTTTTAGGGATATAAT
Source organism: Morbakka virulenta (assembly GCA_003991215.1). NCBI lineage: Eukaryota > Metazoa > Cnidaria > Cubozoa > Carybdeida > Carukiidae > Morbakka > Morbakka virulenta. The sequence goes on from RDPX01000017.1 coordinate 2,731,127, forward strand.
TTATTCTATTATTCCGCTACCATTTTGATCGGCGGCTTGAGAAATAGGGATCGAGGAGCAAATGTCGTCTTTGATGGGTTTGGAAATGATGATCATAAAAAGTTTGTAGATATGGCTGAGTGGACTAATCGGACGATGGTTGAGTTAAGGGATTCTTTGAGCACTCGGTTTGATGTCAAAATGAGATTGAAGAGGTGCTTTAAGGATGACTTAACTGTACCTCCTCCTGCTTTATTAATTTCAATCGGGATGTTGCCCGAGCCTGTTGCTTTACCGGTCAATCTCGTTAGTAGTTATTGATGGAATTTCAGGTTCTTTTCTGATATCAGGATGGAAGTGGGGTTCTGTGCTTAGATCATCCTAAAGCTCTTCATAAAATGAGGCGCTCGTTTCGAGGATTTTACCTTTGTTTGTCGCTAGGAAACTGTTGGGTTTTTTCAAAGCCTAGCTAAGAGATTTTGGTTTCTGTTGGGTAGCTTTAATCAAAGCGAAAAGCTGTTTGTCCGAGGAAGACGGTCGATTCTATCATGTTCATCGTCGTAGTATTTCAGCATCTCTCTTTTGGCGAGCTTCTTCGTTTCGGCTTTAGCAATTATTTTTTGTGTTAAGTCTGAGCCGTGTTGTTTTCTCACCGCGCACTTTCCCTCAATTGCGACTTTCGTGAATGTTGACATCTATTTGGCAGTTTTTTAGCGAGATGTCGGTAACGATTCCTTGGCTGATACGATAAGTCTAATTGTTATAAGCGCATATGTTTCGTCGATGTCCTCTGGTTCGGCCAAGCTGTTGAATCGGTTCGAAACTTTAATGTCTAATGTTTTGAGACGGTCCAGAGATGGTTGGCTGGTTTCTGAAAAAAGTGTTCGTGACGATTAGATTGTTACTCGCGCAGAAATTTGCAAGTGAAATGCCCCTGTTGTTGAAATCTCCCGGGTTGTACCTGGCATTGGAGCTGGGATGTGAAGAGTGGAGGCCTCCAATCTTTGTTTTGAAGTCGCAGTATGAATAGCTGACCACGCTTTCGTGTCTGATCTACAATTTCTTGGATTTGTTCATAGATGATACCAATTTCGGGATCGGGGTGACCTGATGTTGGCATGTGGACTTGAATAAGATGGATCTTGTTTGACTTTGCTTGAACTGTCAATGTTGCTAGTTTGCTGTCAGAATATCCGTAATAACCCGTTATTAAATTGCTTAGCAATTTATGTTCTAAAAAACCCGTTCCATTGGATTTTGTGACGTTATTACCACAAGCTTATAGTTTATGCCCGCCGCAAATTGTGGTGAATTCAGTCTTTTAGTTTCGTTTCTGAAAGACTAATTACGTGCCATATGATGTCTGCCAGTTCATGAAGCAGAATTTCAAGTGAAACATCGTTAAGCGTTCTGGTGTCATATGCACAGAGATGTATCAGGTTGTTGTTTTAACAACAACTCGCTTTTAGTGTCACCTGTCCGGGGCTGCTGGTGAACTCCCCTGTTTGCACGTCGATGGTCCTGATCCGGATTGCTTGAAAGATTTGTCTTGGGGTTTTTTGGCCTATTCTCTCGTGTTGGACGGACATATTGGGAGAACCCCTTTTAGTCTCCTGACGACACACAGGGGATACGGTGGTTATGTTCATCTTGCCTGTAATATCAGGAGCCCGCGGTCTCGAGGTAATACAGACATCCCCCACCCAACAGGGGTGAATCTGTAGTATTTATATAGAATAGTGAATTGAAAATGAACTGGTTATCTATATGGTAACCAGTTCATGTTTGCCTAGTTATGCTTTGTGTACCTCTATCCTAAGGGTGAGAACCTCCATCAAAGAGTTGTCATATTATTCCAGGTAGTTAAAGAAAGATAAACTGGAACTCATTTTCTTACGTATTTTATAGTCTTTATAGTATAGTACCTCGGTAACGCAGTGCACATGTTTGTTTTTTTAACCTTTGCAAATTCAGGTAGTCCAGATAATTAAAACGACATAAGTTTACACCTCAGTGTTTTTCAAAGGCGTTTGGAAGCCGATGGCTAGAAAAGGCCCAGAAACGGGTCCCTGACAGTTTCTTTAGGTCTGTAGTGGTTTGTCATCAAACTAGCATATAAACTGCATTCTGATGGCACCTTAGATGCAGCAAGAAGAGGAAGAGCAACGGCGAAAGAGAGCAGCCAACAAAACAGCATTAGAAGCCATCGGACTTAAAAAAAGATCGAAGTTGGATGAAGCTTTGGAATCCCTGCAAGACTCACAGGTACGAATGTATTTTTTATATCAAATTTTATTCAAACTTATTTTGAACAGAATCCATGGTACAGAGTTGCTTTGAGTCCGTTTCAGGCATCTTAACATTTAGTTTAAAATCGAAAGTAAAGATATCTGGGATGGAGATGGAGATGTTATACTTCATTGATGAGTTTTGGGCAAAAAGATTTATGAACCAAATAGAAGGGATGACAAGAAAAATCTCTGTAGTACGACGGTGGTATGAGATACATTGCCTAACTAGAGAGTTGCCTTGTAGCAACTTGAATGGTCACTGTGATTATTTCTACATTTTTGACCCTCATCTTGTCAGTTTTACTGTTATAACATGACTAAAACCTTGACTTGGTGTATTTGTTGTGTGAAGACAACTTCATCATCCCTCTAGTAACTTTTAAAATTTTTTAAGAAGTGTACCAGGATAACTTTCTTTAAACTGATGGTGACCGCTTAACGGAAAGGTTACTTTAATTACAGCATGTAGAAGCCCACGCTGAAGAGATGGTATTCAGAAAGACTTAATAAGGGAATTTTGCACTGCCTCTATTGCAACAAGGCATACCACGGTACCAAAAAAGTGACAGTGTATAGAATTTTATGAAATGACGCGATCAATGTTACAAAATTTGTGTGGTCATATATATGATGACAACGTAAATTCTGAGATGTGAAAAAATATTTTTCTTGTTTTTTTAGAACCGATCTTTTGCCTGACCCAGGAGGGCACTTTGTTTATTCCAGTTTCTTTGTAATTCTAAGTATATTTGCGAAAAGGATGGCCTCTGGGCATTTTAATATAACTGAGAGGGGGGTAGGGAAAGAAAAAGCCTAGTTAAATATAGCAATTGTTTTCCATTAGCAATGTCACTTTGGTTGAGGTCCCGTTTTTACCAACAGAACATTGGTGAACAATAAAGGTTTGAGTTTACTTTATGCGGATAGAAAAAGCAAATTTTCTCTGTTTTATCGATGTGGTATTAAACTAAGTAACAATACATTTTCTACCCTTTTTTAACAGGGACCAACGTCATCAAATTTCGGGATTTCAACGCTTCAAAATAGCGTACGTGTTGGTTTTTTAATATACGCTTATATGCATTCTAGTAGGGATGTACTTTAATATTTATGCAGAATTGTGTCGATATATTTCTGACTTTCAATGTGACATTGTGCTTGTATGTATGTATATATGTATGTACGTACGTATGTATGTACAGATGGGTGCAAGCATTTTTGGTGAATTGGACAGTAGACATAATTTGTGCATGCATCTCCTGCTTTCCTCAGATACATTGTTGGTACACCAGGCTTTATGATTAATTGCATTTTTCAGAAGTAAATGCACACTGCATGTAGATCTTCTTCCTTCCTGGTCACTGGGGAAAATGAAGCATTACTTTGACAGACCGATGTTAAAAGAAAAAAAGAGGAATGGTTTACTTTTTTTGTTGATTATTTTGAATTTCTTTAACTTTTGAGGAGAGAAATGTACGACTGAAAATTCAGCGTTTTATTAAAACTAAGTGTTTAGAGATATAATTTGGGATAAGGGCGGAGTAATCTATTAGCGATATATGTTGGTCATGTGATACATATACAAGGAGCCGTGGCTTGATGGTTAGGGCAGCTGCACCCCAAGCAAGAGGTTCCGGGTACGATTCCCCGAGCGGGCGAAAACAATTTGGAACTTTAAAAAGAGAAAGCTATTGTGTGGCGTCAGGAAGGGCATCCTGCCAAGAAATTCCTCGCTACCGTCTGCGCCCCAGTTACCTGAATAAATGACGTTAAAACCAAAAAAATATGATACAGGTATCGTATTAAGTAACGTAGTTTAAATAGCTTTGCCAGACTTTCCCCCAAGTTTTATTGGCAGGTAGCCACAACAATTTAGGAAAAATCTTGCCAAAAAAGTTTCATTGTTTGTTATTTCTAATTTTGATTTGGACTGTTATACACTTGGTGTGTTTGGGACTTTGCTTCTCTTATTTAATTGCTAGTTTAAGCCGCCTTCGTTTATGACAAATTTTAACATTAATATAAAGTGCTTTTCTGTTAATTGTGTTTTTGTGCAAGTATATGCACAAAACGCAGATTATTATCATCATCGAGAATTCTATTGATGTTTGAACTTTTCTTTTTGGATTGTGTGGACTCGCATTAAACTGAGCTGTTTGCGGGCCAGTCACAAAGGAAATGTTATTATGAAATAATTGATTTGGAGATATTGTTGCTTTAGAAAGTGCAGAAAATTTCATTGACTCTTGAATTAATTCTTATGCCCCAAAACTGTGTGGTTTGGTGTGCCAGTTTCCTCTTCGCTGTTGCACTCTGTAATTATAATTTTATGTTGGCGTCAGATAATTGGAAGGCTGCCCTCAGAATTAAATCACCACATATTAAAAATTTTGAAATATGTACGAATACTGTGTCTAAGATAGTAACATAAAACTAATCTCAACTACTTTGTTGCTTGTGGTTGTTGTTGTTGTTTTGACAGTGATCTTGTTCTTTAAACAATACTTATAGTGCAAAGGACAGAAGATTAATAATACAGGTGATGAAATGTTACTTGTGTATGGTGGAGACTGAAGTAATAGTATTTGTATTAACTTTAGAAAATTAGCATAAAGCCAAAATATTAGATAAGTAATCTTTTTGTGTGTTCTACAGAAAATAGGACATTTCGTGACAAGTTCCTACTGTTTCAGGTTTTTTCCCCCTGTGTGATGTATGTTATAGAGGTTGTATTAACCACCAAAATTGAAATATTTTAAACACCAACACTGAAATAATCCATCACAAAAGAATGACAGTTATCTCACTATTTTCACAGAAATAGTGACGTAACTGTCAGTAAAAATAATATGCTATATTTAAAGGTATTTTTTGGCTGTCTGTGGGATTTTTCTTGTAAAACGTTAGAATTGCGTTGTAACATATTCAATAGTTCAATCAATTCATAGCTCTTAATTCGTATTGATTGCTAAGAATCAAAACGGTTGGCAAGTGAGCACTGCCATGCAGTACATCTCTGCTTGAAAATTTTTAATTATTTTATTCACAGGAATTCAGGGGCTATGTTAAAATATTTTTATCTCAAAACAGGAAATAATCATATCATTTTCTTCCCATTTTAGCCGGTACGAATTCGAACGCGACGCATTACTCTAAGAGACTTACAATTTATTTTTGAACAAGAGCGGACTACCTCGAAGTCGAACGTTTTATTTAAATCTTTTCTGAGGTAGTTATATCTTTGTCAAAAAATAAGCCCTATGCTTTTATCATGAACTAACAAATTCGAATTGTACAGTATATTTCGTGGAGGTTAATTATTAACTATTATTTAATTGAACGATGATGGTTACTTTAAGAAGCATCGCCAACGCTGCCAGTCACAAATGCCGTCTATTACGCATATAAAATAATTAGTAAGATATTTGTTATTTTTGGTCATTGTTATTTTGTAGTTGCAGATTTCCCCCTATTGATACACCCGCAGTATGTACGACACTCAGATGCGACAATTGAAACTTCGATTTTTAAGTAAATACCAGTGGGAATATTTAGAAAAGAATAGGATCAAACCTGAACCTCCTACTAGTTGTGTTTTATAAGGGGAAAAAATATTTCTGCCTGATCTTGATGTCCATAGTGTCAAGGGTTCCCGGGGCGAATCTCATCTTTACATTGGCCTGTTCTCCACATCCGCGCTCTGAACACAGGTTCATTCCGGCGTTATTATACGAATGCACACACTATTTCTTTTCATAATGCACTGAAGCATAAAAGAGATGACCTGTGAAAACAATAACATACGTAAATATGTAAATATAAGTAAGTCTAGGGCACATAGAGAGTTTATTTTCATCATTTCGAGCACTTCAAAATTCAACTGTTTTTAGATATCGTTGCATGCCATTAAATTACTTTTTGATGAGATATTTGCTTTGTTGATGCTTCTATATTTTACACTGTGCATTTTTGTCTACTAAGTACTGACCTACGATATACCTGTACTGTAAATGTTTTGTGACTGTAGACATAGGTATCTTGCATTTTTTGTTTAGGATCCTTAATGACAGGTGCTGGTAAAAGGGATTTAGATAAATTGCGGGATACTAAATAAGGAAAATAGTGGTTCTACAGTTTGTAGAGTAACAGTAAATTATGTGGTCAGAACCGGGAAGTTGAAAGCAAGGTAACCCGGAAACTTTACTTTGATTTTTTTTATCCTTTTGTCGTCCGTACTCTTGGGTGCCTATTAAATGGGGAGTCAAAATATAGTGGGGGTCGGAATGTCAGAAAAGCCTTAAAATATTGGTAAAAAATAAATAAAGACAATTTTGTTAGATTTTGATTCCAAATATCAAACTACTTATAAGTAACCAAAAAGAAGTGAAGCTAACTAGTAAAAACAAGGGTAACAATCAAAAGAATATCAAACATAAAACTAAGTCGATGTAAGTGCTAGGTTAACACAATTAATTTTTCGAATAGACTTTCAGAGTTGTTGTCGTTTAAAGCCTCGTCGTTTGCTTCCTCGGTCGATTGCGTTAATTCCATGATTGAACCACCAGCACTAGTTTTTTTTCGATCTCAATGCTTTTCATTATGTTGGGACTTGCTGAAAAGCACTGTTTCTTTTTTTCCCCGTAACTTGAGGACCAAGTTTGACGGAGGTTTCTTGTTTCAGTAACAGCATACCAAGTTCGTCGATAAACTTTGCATCTTTTTATAAATCCTCGCTTGCGCAAGCTAAACTCATTATTTTATCTGAGACAAGGTTATCTTCACTCTCGTCGAAAGCATTTGTAAGCCAAAGTGCTTTGTAGCGAGCTGTGATCTCTACATCGATGTTTTGCAGACTTTTGACCAAATTTGCACCACGTCATCTGGACCAGGTTGAGATATTTTCTTTGGATCCGATTGTAATTGAGTAATCATCAGTGATTCCTCCTGTTATTCTAACATACACTTAACCTTTTTTATAGTAGCGTTTCCTTCACCTCGGGCTTTATCTGGACATTAATCCAAAGCATAAATGCAACAATTCTTCATCGTAAAGAGACGACGATTGGGGAGATTTGAATTTGTTCCAAGCATGTGTTCAAGACGATATAACCCTTTCGGCGCCCAATGGTATTTCCGTAACAATCTTGAAAATTCTGAACTTTATGGACTCAGAGGAAGCCATAGATGTAAGAGCTTTATGTCATGAGTCATAAGCATACGACTCATAACATGATAAAGCTCTTACATCTATGGTATTTGATTCCTTACGGAGGATTCGGCTTTGTCCAGGTTCCTTGCCTTTGAAAGCACACTGTGGTCTAGCCACAACATTCGTATCTCTTGAGACTTTGATGAATGCAGTAATTATTCACAAGATGGAGAATACGTTTCATAACGTTTAATGTTAGGCTTTTTCTGTGAAACACATTCGTTTCGGTGCAATGACATCCGATTGCCATTGATAGTAGGTGGGTTAGCAAATAAATTGTTAATGAAACATTTTCTGTCTATACTTTTTTGATGTATTCGTAGATATGTTTTTTCTGTCTACTTGTTTTATTTGATAGCATTTGTTTGCTTTTTTGAGACACGTTTGTATTCACGCATCCATTCTTTTCCATTTATTTGAAAACACGAACTGTTGTTGCCGTTTTTCATAGTCTGGCAGTTGATCACGCCACTGATCATAAAAGAACTTTACCCGGGCTTTAATTAATGAACGCGGTAAAAGAGGTTTCAATGCACCATGAATATCTATAAACCAGTGATACAGTGCTTCTCTTATTGAAGGTGCAATTACCTTTCTTCCAGCACCTGGTTAGTGATATTTCGATTTGGCTATCGTAATTTGGTTTTCATCTTTCAAGGCTTGATCATAACAACGCTTTTTCTAATTTTAAAGCCTTTACTAGGAAAGGGTCATCTTGTTTTGGCCCTTGAAGGTCGGGATAGAATTCACGAACAGGACGTGCAAGATAACCTTCTCGTGGTATTTTTCTCGTGCGTTTTTTCATTTTATCATTGCAGTTTAGTTAATTTTTTTAATCCTAAGCTTTTTTGTCATATTCATCTTTATACAGTTTAAATTAATTTCCTAGTTCTTCTTTTTCAGCTAAGGAATATGTTTCTTTTCCACCGCGAGCAAATGTTCTTGATATCTTGACGACCTAAATGATTTGCATGCACATTGAAATAGACATTACATTCAAGAGAAACGCTATTTTTCATTGTTTGACGTCACACAATATTACAGTGTATTAGAACTTTTTGTAAGAAGAAATATTTTTCAAAATTACACGTAACGAAACTGTCAAGTACGGATTTATTTCTAACTTAGAAATAAAATGCAGTATATAAAAATATTTCTATATGTAAATGGAAAAAATACTTCAAAAGTTTTTTGTACTTTGGCAATCCTTGAAAATTAATAAATTGGTTCCTTCCGTTTATTAGGCACCTAAAAATACACCTAGAACCATTCCAGGAATATTTTTTTACAATCTACGATCGATTGCCGTAAAAGTGGAAAAGTTTTTTGTAATGCAATAAGATCCCCTATCGATTTAACATTTTCACAAATCAAGGGGAATTTTTAAGTGACCTGAAGTAGTAGTATTGGTTTAACTTCTCGTTGATACCTACTCTCTGGTTTGTTGGTGTGTTTTTTTTGTTTTGTTTGTTTATTTCTCGTGCTTACTAGCATCTTTTTTTTCTACTTAACTTTGCCGGATACCGTATTTTTGGGATTCTTACTGTTTAAGAAAGATTGGGAAAGAGACGGTTTTTGACATATTAACCTTTGGATTAAACACAATAAACTGTTTCTAGCTAGATTATAGAGAGGAGTGTTTTAGGACGGAAATAGTCATGCATTGAACGTCGGGTATTGGGATGAATAGGTTTGCTCTCCCATGGCGAAGCTGTGCTTTGATGCCTTCACCAGCAGTAATAGGACCAAGACAATTTGTTCAGTTGATGTAAACTGAAATGTAGTAATAAGACGTCGGAACTAATATAGGCCTTTTAGTAATGCCTTTGTTTTACCAATTTATTACTGAAAACCGAGAAAAGCTTTATGAATATTATTTTCTGCTCCATTTCAATACACGTAAACCTAGGGCTCCTGTCATTCCCCCCCCCCCCATTTAGTTTCCTGTATACGACATTATTGATTAACCTTTTTAAGTACTTCTAGGTCTTGCAAAGTAGTCGCTATGTTAGATTAAGATTTATTGCTCTTTATATTGAATAGAATACCGTGATTTATATAAATTATTGGCTATTCCATTACTTGAGACCAGAAGAAATAAAATACAAGTAGTGGAGAATTTTAATGAAGGTTATGTCTTGTAGATTTGCTGTACTGCTGAGAGTATCCTTTTTAACCATGTAAATTTAATGTATGAGATGTTAGTCTAATGTCTTGTGTGGGTTGACGTTTGTTTTGGTAAAGGTGCTGTGAATCAAAAATGCACGTATTTGTAGGTTTAGTAAATAATTCAACCGGCTTAGCTTTCGTAATTTGGCATCCAGATAACCCTCTATGCATATACATACTAAGTAGAACATAATTAAGAGAATATTACTTGGTTTTTTTGTCTACCTTCAAAACCACAAGTATCCATTCACCCATAAAGTCTCGCTCTCTCAGGTAGTTTAGAGATGTAAAGAAGAGCTTTGTTTTGTACATGGTACTAAATTTTAAAGAAATATCACGAAAAAGAAGGAATCTGGGGAAATACACATTGAATAGGAAGAGGATTTCATGGAAAGTGGTAAATAATGTTTACCATTTGTCTTTTTGCTAACTCATTCAATTTGAATGGTCCCTCTTAAAGAAACCATTTCATTCTAAGCCTGATCAAACCTGTCAGCAAATACCACTCTTGGTAATCAATGCAGGCAGTCATTGTTCACAGATGACCCTGATTCATATTGTCATATAGATATCTTGGTACGTCAAGTGTGAGAGAGTTACTCTTTTACCACTTAAAGATGATAAATGATGTAGAAATTGGTTTAATAACTTTGGAAGCAAAAACTGAACAGGTTCAATCTTTACCACATTGTAAAGGAAAAGACCACATTTAGTGTGCACAATTGGCCGTGATGGATGCTGTTTTTGGTACCCGCGCTTGAAAGTATTCCCTGCTCGTTGGCCGTTGAAAAAGGAGCCAGTCCAGATGACCAACATGTATTTTTACAGATGGTCGCTACTATCAGATAGATTTTTTAACGTTTGGCTATTTCTGTCGGGGTAACTTACTTCCCTTTCTCATAGCACAGCAAAATTAAGCAATCTGTATCTAAACCTGGTGGAACAGCAGTAAATATCTGTATAAATTATAGATTAAACAGGAACGTACCTTTTAGTAGACATTTCTTCCAAGAAACAACTGTTGTAAAACAATTTTTATATGCAAACGCTTGCGTAGTGGTATCCTCGTGGGTTTTTTCTAGCAGCTTTCGAAAATATGAAACAAAACGATATCTGTGGAAGATAGTTAAATATTGGCAGTAGTGGCACGTTTTGCAAAAAGAAGTGTTAGGAAATATCCCCGTGCTTATTGTACTTTTTACGTGTCGCACGTACTGCAGTAAAATGTTTTGGAATGATATTTTTGTTTGAAAGATGCTCAGTTATCACCGAAAAGGTATCAAAATGACCTGCCAAATTTTGGGCTGGTGGTGGTATGTTTCAGGGAAAACCTGTACTATACAGATAAAAGAGAAGTAATCGAACAAATTGTCGAATTAAGTCTTCCAGCAAGGAAATTGTGCAGTTTACAAGCTTGGTAAGCCCAATGAATGGCAGAGCTGTCGCGCCAAATCTTTTGACTTGGATGGTGGATCAATAGCTCAAGTTGGACACCTTTGGTCTGTCCGGCGCCGAGTAAATCAATATTTTGTCATTCACAGACATGTAGCTGGCCACATACTATGTACGCATGGAGAGGGGTGAAGGTATCAACAAAAAAGCGTTCGTTTACGTGTGAGGGGATTAACATTAATTGCACGTACAAAATGCAGCTGTATTTACTTAAACTATAGCAGGTATTTGTTCGCTTAAGCAATTAAGGAAGCATGACTGAATTCTTTAATTTGGTAGAAGGGACAAAATAAGAGATTGCTTGTTTCTGATTTTTTTAAGGTTGGGCCTTGAAATACGAGTTGTGCTCAAAACAACTGATCTCTTACTATTCAAGTCAGTGGCGTACGTGTCTATACTTGGGCCAATAAGTGTGCTAGCTTCGTTGATCTTTTAACCCTTTTTCACCCATTTTGTTGGACCACTACCATGGTTGCATCGCGAAAAAAAGCTTAGGTATTTGGAAGGTACACAATAGAAATTGAAGTCGGGCAATCCAAATATTTTTTTCAGCCGACCGACTGATGGGTTGCCTGCATTATCTTCAAGCCGTAAAAATATTTTATTTTTGGATACTTGTTTACTAAAGTCAGGACGGCACCCTGTTTTCCAAAAAATTTGCAATCATGGAACAATAACGCGGTGTCAGCAGTCAATAAATTGATTTCATGGCTTTCAAATTAAACGATGGGCGCTTGGCCGTGACCATACCAAGCACTTACGCTGTGCCCTCTTACAAATTCTCGAGCGAACACGTCGACTTTTTATTTAATACTTCACAAAGTATAAAATCACAAACGTGGAAAATTCTCTCTTGTTTTAGCATACCATTTTGAATTGTCCCTCCACCCCAAATACTGCCACACTAACATATTTCTAACAGACGGTATTTTAGAATTTGGTTGGGGCTTTTTGATAAAGTACAGATTTACAATCTTCTGAGAACGTCTCGGCGTGGACGGTGAAATTCCACAAAGATAACAACTTTATTAAATAGACATGGTAAAATACACATTTTTATCTTATTGTTCATGTATAACCATAACAGCTTTTGGCACTGATGAAAGTACATTTGTTTAGAGAAAATAAGTGGTTCTGGGCCATTAATCAACCTCAACTATACTTTGATAGAAACAGAATTGGTACACAATTTGACTGCCAATATAATTAATTGAGACTAGTTAAGATTTGTTAAAGCTTTTCGCCATATAGTCAAATTGTTGCCGATGATATGGAGAACTAGGGTACGATATTCCTCCATGCAAACCAGAAACAGAAAGAAAGAAACAAAATATGAAAGGAAGAGTGCCATTGCTTTAGATTTCCATGGGTTTGTATCTTTAAGAAATAGGAGCAATATATGCAACACGTAGAAATAATTGCCCTTGAAGGTCCTATTGACTTTTTGCACCAACGGGTTGAGTTAGTTACCATTCTGATAGTCTGCGTCTAGGTGACGGTTTCGGACAACTATTTCTTTTTTTCATTCTATGACAAGCTCAATCAAATAAATGGCCCTCGGTATCTGAGAGACCTTCAGTGGTCACGGGGTGCGAAGAATCTTCGGACCCAAAACTGAATCCGAGAGTGTAATGTCGAGATTTGGTTGTACTGGCTCTACACAGACCCGGAAAAATCTTCAAAAAATTCACTCTTTAGCTTTCAGTAATGTCATTGGTCTTCGTTACAATTTTCCTCTCATTCATTCTGACTCTTACCTTTTCCAAATAGTCACCAACGAAATGTTCACATTTACTCCTTCTAAACCAATCATAATTTGATTGCGTCCAATCTGTCACTTCCTTCGCCCAGGACTATTTACATCCTCTCTTCGTTGTCGGTTATTTTTTTCTGCAAGTCGGTGATAAATAACGTGGCGGTTGTAACTACACTGTACAAGTATAATAAATCCAAATAAATTTCATGAACATCTCCAGACGGGAATACAAAGACAGCAAAACTACATTGGCTAACAGGAATTTCTGGTAAGGTGCAACAACTCAGTTGATATTATATTTGAACAGTCATATCTCTTTTAATCTTACTAACCCACCAAATAGCAAAAAGGAATCAACCAATTTCAACCGATTTGATGTAAGAGGCTGAACATAACTGATGTTTCAAAAGTCTCACATAAAAATAGGACCATTTTTATCACTTCTTAGGCCGACAAAACGGTTAAGAGAAAGAAGTTAACAAATAAAAGGACCGGAGCAACCGAAGGCATTGTTAGATAGCAAGTATGGAACAGTGTTTGTCTTCATGTTTGAAAGGTTGTTTTTAAGCTCATCTGAAAACTTTTCAGCACGATCCTTGAGCTATTAGGCATGTCACATCTTTAAAGTAACTCTGCATCCACAGAGATTGCAGGAGATTACCAAGTTGAACAATCAACAACGAAAAAGAAACTAATGGAAACTTTGCCTTGATACAATTGCTCCAAACTCTTGAAAGCATAGAAAACTAATCAACATGATGGAAAAAATATACTTTTTGAATGAAAGGAAGAGTAGACAAAATGTTGACGTTGAGTGTTATTCAACCCTACATACTAAGAGAGTGACGAGGAAGACCTAGTCAATTACTATGTTATCGCATTACTGTGTACCGCAATGAAGGTCTTGCTTTGAATAATATTGAACTTAATTAAGACTGAATTAATGTTGTTACAAGTAAATTGTATCATGGATTCCGATCTGAAAGAAGAACGTCGATCCCTCATTTATTGTAGGTTTGTTCCAGTTTTATGGATAGAGAAACACCATTCGATTCTATTTAGGGCAAACAAATAAGGAGAATCCTATTTGGAATAAGTATAGACAGATTTTGTCAAATTTTTGTTAACGATTACAATTTACAGTTTGATACCCAGACAATATTGAATTGATGCCAGCTGCTTAAAGCAGACTGATTTGTAACAATGCATCTGAAAAAACTTTGCCAGAAGTGAGGTGAAAGTAAATCTGAGCTAATGTCACCTTGGACAACAAAGGATAATGTTCTTACTGAAAATAGAAGTGTCATCGAGTAAATGCATTTATATTCCTGGGCTTTTTTGTTTCCTGTTCCTCTTCAAAGGCAAGACACAGGATCACCATTGCAGCAGCTGTTGCTGAATGCCTGAAAGGCAGTATATGTAGCAGAAAAGACAAAAGTAATGAACTCAAATGTTCGACTCTGCTACGAACCAAATGTACCAATCTTTGCCTCTGTTGATCAGATGTAGACATTGCCACTGGAGGGGGAAAAGAGTTTTTACTTGTTTGAAAACCACTTCAAAGAAGAATTCTAGTATCACGCTATGATAGGATATATGACAGCAAATTGTAAAGTATGTTGCAAATAAGCATATCAATCACTGATGTAATCAGAAAAAGGAAGATGTTGTTTGGATACATGAATCTCGAGTTACGTTGAAGCTCTTTCTATCAAGGTATCAGAAAATATTTTTAACTTTGACCAAAATGAGAATATAAAATCCAGAGGAATTATAGAGATTAAACATCCTAGTCGCTTTTTCCCATGAGACTAGCAAAATGTCGTGTAAAGTAAACAAACTGTTAATAATACTGTTGAGACTTGTCGCAGGATCAAACAAGTAAAAAGTTAATCAAACCAAAAATATAAAAAATGGCTCTTTTTCGTTTAAGAATCATGCACAGATATAAGTGAAAAGAACTATGAAGACAAACGAAGTAAAAGTTAAGCTAAGAGATAAAACTTGACCATGGATCTAAAAACACACAAGTCATATGGTGGAGGAAAGCACTCGGACGTCAGGGAGTTTCTCATCTCAGCCGTCTGAGGGAACAAATTACATTAGTAGAAAGATATATTACAACGAGATAATAACAACTGCACGAGGATGTAGATGTTAGGAGTAACAGGTCATACGAGATGCAACAAACTAATATAGTACCAGTGATGAAATTTCATCAGAACACTCTCCATGCGTGTAGAGATTAATATAAGCCACATCTAATGGATGAGAAAAAGGTTGAAGAGTATGAGCAAGATTTACACCTGTTAAGTTACAAAATCGTCTCCTAACTTGATCACGAACACCAAGATGAAATGAGACAGCATCTGTCAGATGTGACAACAATACTTCATGCAAGGATGAATGGTAGATTAATAGAGATACAAATTAACCTTAGGATTAAAGTACTTTTAAGAGCAATACAAAGTATCAACCTTTCTAGGAGGAGATTTACCAATAATTTGAAAATAAGAACCTCAAGAAACATCTGGAACAACTGACTTACAGTTCGATATTTGCAAGGACCAAGTAGATCACTTTCAATCCTGAAAAAAAAATTTAGAAACTTTCCAGGAATATGGAAAACAAAATTCGGGTGGTCAAAGATTAAATATGATTTGGATTGCAAAGAAGATTGTTCAGCAAGCATACTCGTTTAAACCACCAGCAAGGAACAAATGTGGACCGGAAACTTTTTATTGATTAAGTCCACGAATAACTTGGCAACCAGTCTTGAATTTGCAATCTCAGAGTTCAAAAGTTGATCAGTTTGCAAAGAAAAGTCCAGCAAAGAAATACCAATGTCATATGGATAAATATTAGAGGAAAACAATCAAGGATAAAGGTCAGATATCTCCCTAGATGATAGGGAAACCTGATCACCATAAAGGATTGCCAGGTTTTAAATAGTATTCCAAATTGTCCGGAAATCTCGACTTCTTAGTTTTTGGGAAGAAATAAATTCACAAACAAGCTTAACTTGGCACGTTATAGCATAAGAAATTAATTTTTTACAAGAATTGCTAGCCCGTCTGAAAGAATTCCGAGATTCATCAGTTTCAACACATTGAAACTGAACATAGAAATGGCTGTGAAGACCAATGGCAGAAAAAACCTGAGCATTGAAACATGGAGGATGATAAAATCTTGACTTTGTAACTACGACTAGATACAGATATTTCAATATTCACTTAAGCCCAGTTTGTCAATTAATTTAAAGTTTCAAAAGGTAATTTGGTAAAGACCACATCCCAAGGAACATCACCATGACTTGACATAATCCATCCCATTCAGACCGTGTAAATTAGTTATTTCAATAATATTGATTCCGGGGTAACTTTATTTTGTTGAGGCTTCCTTTCAATGGCTGTCCTTGGATTCAGGTAGTAGACCAGCGAGAAAGTTTTTTCTGGAGCAGTCGGGAATTCTTTAGCCGCCTGACCTTTTTGACATTAAACAATAGTTGGTGCCAATAAGATGCTCATAATGCAAAAAGGTACTAACATGCTCCTATAAATAAATGTTGAAAATAAATTGACATTAAAATAAACATTGCTTTACTCTACTATCTGACTTACAAGAGAGGAACATGCCGCATTTGACCGTACAATGGTAAATTGGAACCTGGGAATACAGTTTTGTAAAGCAAAAAGAGATAAATATATTTGTGGACTCCTATTTTCTAGTATTTGCTGTATACTCACTATATTTGATCAAAAGACAAATTAATTTAAATTCTATCAGCTTAGGGTAATCTTTAAAATTCATCTCTTGTAAATTCTTTTAATTTTGTTTTTTCACCCCCAGGTTCGACGGTTCAGAGAATCAACTGACCTACTTCTTTAACAAGGGCATTCATGTGGGACCCCTGCATGCGTAAAAAAATTGTAAAAAATTGTTTCAAAAAGAATTATATTCGTTCATCCAAGATTTTTTCAGTGAAAAGTGGATTTACAATATCATCTAGATTTCTTTGTGTTGTGACAAGCTCCTCGTAAGTTATAGTTCTTGAGCAATTGTTAAACAAATCTATTTCTTTATCTTTCTGTAAGAGAAAACAATCTCCCTGGTGCAACACGTGCTTTTGGTGTAACAAACTCTTCAAATGGTTGAAATAGGCAGATCAGCCCTATTCTTTCTACATTTTGGTGTTGACAGTTTATTAGGAAGTTTCCTAATGAAATTATACGAAGACAGGGAGATACAGGGAAGAAAATGAATTTTTTTCTACAAAAAACCCCTGAACCATACATGTTCTAATACTGATGAATAACTACAATACATGTAAAAACAATGTGAAATTTAAATGAATAGCATAAACGCTACTCCAAAGGGACCATGTGTATGCAGTTCTCGTCATCTAGCTTGATCTGGTCTTTTAAGATACCTCAAGATTTATCTTTAGATGCGTCATGTAATTTGTTATGCCACGTTAGTTTTTCAATATGCAAATTAATGTTCAAGACTTTTTACAAAGCATAATTAACCACCTTGTCTTTAATGTAATCAATCCTCGGTGTAGTTTATTCTTTGTCACTTTGCTTTGCTTGGAAGACACACTAGTTGTACTTAAGTAAAATTGTTTGTAGCTGGTTCAGAAGCAGATCCTGGCAATGAGTGTTTTGAAAAAATGCTTGACATAAGTGCTGGTACAACATAGCTTAATCCTTAAACCCTCAGGATCGTCTGTAGTTATCAAGTAGCCAATATTTTCAAAGCTACTCCACCAAGGTTTTACGCATTCTTCTCTAATATACTGTTTATACAGCTCACCAATTCAACAGGGGATAGTCAATGTGCAATCTTTTTCAAATAATTTGTTACGAATATCAAAGGCATAGGTCAATCTTTTAGTCATGCTCACGCTAATTATCTTGGATTCTAGAGACCCTTTTTTATCAGCAATAGACCCAGGATGGCAAAGGCTGACTGTTCAATGTCAAAAGCCCCACTTACTCTACAACTATTGATTCCGTTTTTCCTTTTGTACAAATACCATAACTTGTCGATGGCTTTAAGGAATTACCACTTAATTGATATTAAATCTCCAAAGCGGTTTTATAACTGCCTCATTTTTTGTCATAATTAGCAGACTTTATCAAGGCACTATTGCTACTCGAAATTCTTATATTTTTGTTAAATTCGACGAATTTTCAAGTTCCACTGTTTCATGAAGTGTATAACAACACCTAATTTAGGTAATTTGTAGTCGATACATTTTTTTCCATTCCGGCATTTTGATTAAATCGAAGACAAGAAAAAGTTCTTCAGTTGGATCTAGACTTTTCTAACCTACAAGCCTAATTTAAGGTCTGTTTTTTTTCAAAGATTTTATGACTTAGAGCAGCAGTGGTTTTTTCTGTTATGTTGGAACCACATATTTACTGTCTCCACTCCCTCTGCTAAACCAGTGTGGCTCGAGCAGAGCATTTAAAATTTGTAAATTAGATGTTTAAGACAAATGTCTTCCTAATTTAACCTGGAAACTGACGCACACAGATTTTTATCGATGATGGAAAGGTAGACATAAAGGTCTCTTCTCTAGATGCTTTTTATCAATATTTCTTAATATAGCAATATCAGTATCGCAGAGGAGTGAAAAATATGTGTGCACCGAATTGGATCTTTATTGTATTGCTTTCGCAATGTCAATAATATCTTCTTCTTTGTATTTTGAAGAAAATATCCTCAATTTCTTTAATTTTCCGATTTGCATTTCTACACAATATTAAATATTTTGAACTTAGCATTTTTCCATGGAAGGCAATAAAAATATCCATGACAACTTGTCTCCTTTTACGGTAGGAATTTGTTTGTATGTGAATATATATATATACATTAACAGATCGAGAAAACTTGCAACAATATATATTTTTCAATATTTTCGGAGTCCACGCAAGCAGCAAACAATATAATAATATGCATAAAGGAAAAAAACAGTTTTCCCCTCCAGATACGAAAAATTAAATAAGGCCTCTCCTTTTTTCATTAATGTGAATAAAAATCCAGATAGTGATCAATCCTCAAGGTGCAGATTAGTCATAAATAGCAAAAGAATGAATTTAGGACAGCTGAAATAAATAATGAATATTATTTAGAGTATTTTTGTAATATGGTAGCGTTTTTATCTTTAAATAATGAGTGATTTAGGTTGCATTTAGGAAAGTAAAAGTAAGTTTGCAGCTTCGTATAATGAAAATTAGTACAAGATGACACCATAGCACCAGCCCAAATACTTGACTTGACTTAGTTGCATAACCCTAGTTATCGGGTCCTCGCACATTCCTTTGATACAACTTCACTCCATTTTGCTCGGTCTTTGGCTTTACGTTCAATTATAAGTAGAGGGATGCCAAGGTCACATCGAATTTGGTCTGACCATTTCTTGTGTGGTCTTCCCCGTTTTCTTTTGCTGNATTTAATTCTTAACAATCGTTTAAGCTTTCCTTTAGCAACAAGTTCTTTTTTCTGATCTTTAGTTTTTCTTAGAGCGTTTTGTGTAGCGTGTATTACTTTCTATTTCATTCTTTTTTTGCTGGTGAATAACTATGCGGGTTATTTCAATGGTGAAATATTTTCCACAAGTAGCTCTCAAGCATTGTATCTGCTAGGCAAAAGAAAGAAAAAAGCAAACGAATCAGAAAGTTGCATATGAATATTATTTAGAGTATTTTTGTAATATGGTAGCGTTTTTATCTTTAAATAATGAGTGATTTAGGTTGCATTTAGGAAAGTAAAAGTAAGTTTGCAGCTTCGTATAATGAAAATTAGTACAAGATGACACCATAGCACCAGCCCAAATACTTGACTTGGCTTAGTTGCATAACCCTATTTATCGGGTCCTCGCACATTCCTTTGATACAACTTCACTCCATTTTGCTCGGTCTTTGGCTTTACGTTCAATTATAAGTAGAGGGATGCCAAGGTCACATCGAATTTGGTCTGACCATTTCTTGTGTGGTCTTCCCCGTTTTCTTTTGCTGGGAATTCTTCTTTATATGATTTTCTCACATGGTTGAAATAATCACGTCCATTCACATGTCCGAACCAGTTCATTCTACGTTTCTTGATCATGTCCAAGATAATATCTTTTGCTCCCAATACTCTTCTAATATCAACCAGTCTAACTCTATCACAGCAGGATTTTCCAACCATTGTTCTTAAACAGTCATTTTCAAAAACAAGTAGACTTCTTAAATCTTTAGCTTTTAGCGTCCAACATTCAGAGACGTATATGGCAATGGGGATGATCAATGCCTTGAACAATCTCATTTTGATTGAGTTCGAGATTTCTCTTCTTGACCAGATGTTTGACTTTAATCTTCCAAAAGCACTGCTAGCTAGAGCAATTAATTTTTTCCCCAGCCCAAATAGTGTTACAATTAAAGTACTCTGCGCTCTTTGGATGTGTTGTTTTGATTGTTATATTTAACTTTTAATTCAATTTTTAATCAGAAAATAAAAATTGGTTTTCAAACAAACATAATTTTACTCTGCTACTGGACTTGAAAGAAAGGAAGATGCAGTACTAGACCTTGAAATGTCGGACCGGAGTTTGGTAATATTCCATAACAGATTGAAAAAACAGTTAGACGTACGTGAATACTCCAATATATCAAACCTTAAGACTACTTCAATCAGTTTCAACACTTTACTCTTTGAGATAATCTCAAGACTATTTTTTTCAGATGGACTAGAAATATTGTTCGTCTGATAAGGACTAAAAACACTGATCAATTAGATCTGAAGTGGTCAATTTCATGGAATTAAAAGATGTATCTTTAACTTAAAAGGATGTGTCAAATTTGAAGAATTCGCAAGAAACCCAGCGTCAAAATTTAGGAACTTCCAAACAACCCTGATTTTTAGAATCCACGAAGAAGATTCTGGCGACACACAACCACGATACCTTACACACATGAAATATTATTTAGGTCTTTCAACGTAACTGCTTACCATTGCATTTGGTTAGCCACATTTGAAACTGTCCTTTCCCCTTTTCTTCAAAAGACATAGACATAGATGAAATAAGAGAATTTAGCATTTGGTAATGTAGATTAATATTGTACTATGTCTGTGAAAAAAGGTATATGCATGCATGCATACAAACATACATATATACGTACATATACATATATACATACATATATATTATGCGTATGTTGTAATTGTAACAATACATGATTTTGAAACAAAAAGGTGTGAAATATTTGTAGAATACTTAGGTCCATATCACATGCGGAATTAAAAGGATTTAAAAGGAGTTACTTTGTATTTTGACTGCAATGTGCTCTATTGTATCCCTTACATGCCTAATTATACTTAATCATTAAGTTCTGTGATGACTTGAATCTAAGACAAGCAGTAGATTGTTCTGGTTTATTCACCTTCATCAGAATAATTGATTAAAAATAGTTTTCATGATGAAATAACAAATGGTATTTCCTGTCATTTTCGAAAAATGTACGTTCTTCGGCATCATTACTACGAGGAAAAGTTAACAAGAATAATGCCCATGAAGACAGTTTTTGCAATGGTGTTTTCCAGTGGTTCCATATGATCTATTTTGTGTGATACGAGTTCACTTTGGTAGAATCTGTTTTCGAACCGTTCCAGATATATGCAGAAACTTCAATGTTTGCCATTGCTTGATACTGAAGGAATTCTTCGTCGAGAGAATCCAGACCATGCTGACTTTCAACATTACTTTGAAATCGTTATGTTTATGAATCTGGTCGTTACCTCTGTTATGACATCAATAGTGGCTAAACTCCGCTTCCAAAAATCGATAAAAATACTATTTTTGCAGTGGCTCATCAGGGGAAAACTTGTAACACAATAGCTTCAAAGGAACTGCTCTAGCTTTGTTGACGAACAATTCCATCCAGTCACCCAAAGTCGCATAAAATCAAGGTCCGATTGGAAATTGAATATCCCATTACATAAAAGTAACACAGTAACAATTTACCATCTTTCGCAAATACCTTTCTTATGTTTGACTACCAACATCAACACCTCTATAATATTTGTAGCATTACTGTCTTGGGATTTATGAGGGGCAAATGATGTTTGTAGATACTGAAACCCATGGTCATAAAAAATGGCAGCTGCGGTTCGAGCTAGTAATAAAGTTTTTTTTATCCTGTATCCTGTTTTTTCTTCTTGTTACTTGTATGTTTTATTATACTTTTTGTGACCGGTATAAAGACTCATAAAATAACTAAACAGATAAATAAAATAAGTTTTTCTGATGAACTGTTTTTCTATGTCTGTCCCTGGGCATGTTATTCTTTAATTTTTCTAGGGAACTCAAAGGTAAATCTTTTATCAGATTTTCCGGTCCATTCATCCATCAAAAGAAATTGAACTGAAATTGGCATTGATGCTTGTGTACTGTGATACATTCTTTAACCTCTCAATTATCTGACACTGTGACTTAAGCGTAAATTTAATAGCTAGTCGAGCTGCAGAAATGTTTTGCTTTGGTAGAATCAAGACACCTCAATAATAAACTTCCTTGGGAACTATTTTTATCAAGAGCTTAGTAAAGACATAAATAAATCCTTTCAATTATGCTTGACGGTAGCAATAGCACTGGTGTGGCTAAAATGTTTTCCATATCTGTCCGAATATTCAATGTAAATTATGGACGAATTATGACGAAATTCATCCGATGGTGAGCTCTGTAGAATGTTTATTAATAGTATCGACAATTAAGTTATTAAAAATGACATGTTATAAGAAATGGTTAGTGCCATTTAAGTTGATAACAGTAAAACACATGTTAGAGCAAGAAATTCAGTAAAGACGCGCCACATGGCTCAAATTCAGAATTAGTGATAGCAGGGGTTTCATGTTACAGTCTGCATAATGCAGGAAGCAAAGTATCTTCTTTATTCTTTAGTGCTTCAGGCTTTGGTGTTGGAGATCATCGTGCAGAGATAAATCGTCGAAACGCATATCTATTTTGAAAGTTTAATAAGAATCTTGTGAAAAAGATTTTCAAAAAGTGGTCAAATATCCCTCAACATTTTAGTAATGCTCTGAAAAATGCCGAAGCCGAGGACTAACCAACTTTACTGATCTGAAATCTTACGCTTCGTCTTAAAATGAGTATGATAAGATGTTTAATCCACTATGTGAATTATTTGCAGACCCAATGGCTCCAATGTAGTTCTTATTTTATCAATCTCCATTATCTGCATTCATTTCTTTAAACTAGTTTCTATAAACAGAGGAGCCACTCATCCTTTGTCTATATGATAAGATGCAAAGTTTTATGAGAAAATTAGCCATTAAATCGGGGAAAACTGATGTTGTTAGGAAGTTGAAAAAATGGAAATTCTTTTTTTAGGGTTGATACCACTTTACCAATTCAAAAGGATGAGAAGGACGTAACTGTTGGAATATTGACTAAAGTATATCCGGAGCCGTATGTTTGTTTCATGAAACAGCATACAGCTATGTGTGCATGGATCAATTTGCCTCAGAATAAAAATGTTCAATCTTTTAAAAAACTAAAAATTGATACTTTCCAATTTTTTAAATTAATAAAAATGCAAACACAATTTCAAATTATTAAGATAATCTCTAAAAGATACCCCTAGTCTTTGTGGCAGGGATAACATTTTAAGCTGAGATAGAACTTATTCTCATAATGTTCTCCTCAGAAATGATTTTTTCAAACAAGAAAATGTGTCGGAAAATGTGTTACTTTTGTATGGTAACACATCGACGATCTGTAACAAAGGCGTAGCCCCCGTCTTTGCCATAAAAAGACATGTTGGACGGTAAATTGCCTTTCTGAAAAATACACCTCACGTCTTATTGAGATCAAAGATGGGTGTTAGATCTTTTTTACAGATCTACTCCTCCTCCTCTCTCTGTTGCCATTATCACATTGATTAGGGGTCAGCAGCACGAATTCTTCGTCTCCTTTGGCTCCGGTCAACCGCATCAACTGATCGTACGCCTTTCACATCCACATCCCTCCCAACCACATCTCTCCACCTCAGTTTCTGTGTCCTTCTTGTACGCCTACCATTCACTGGCTCTTGATATAAGTTCTTCGTCCATTCATTCTCGCTCCGTCTAGGTACATTATCCAGCCACTGCATTCTTGCCATTCTCAGTTTTTCCACAATACCCGCTATACCAGCGTTTCTACGAATTTCTTCGTTTGTTACCCTCCCAGAAAGCGACATTCGGAGGATCCATCTGATCATTCTCACTTCAGTTATCATGACCAGGTTTTTCTCTTGCTTTTTAAGGGCAAGGGTTTCTGGCCATACCGTAATAACGGGCGAAGGACAGTCTTGTATGTCTTTATCTTTACTCTTGATGGAATTCGCCTATCACAGATGACCTCCTCCATTTCCTGCCACTTATTCCATGCAGCTTTTACTATCGCTTTTGGCTCTGCTTCACAGCCACCAGCTTCGTGGATTGTTGATCCTAGATAGCGAAAGGAATGAACTGCTTCTCTCGGCTTCTAGCAATTTTATATACTATATCTTCACCCTCTTTTGTTTCAAGTTTGTCCCTACCATTGCTGTGACACTCTCCACTAGGCACCTGGTACCAAACGTTTGGCATTCTTACTTGCAACACAAAATGCTTCTTCTGCGTTGGCTGCTTCGGTTTGTCTCCACCTCTTGAAAATTTTCTTTCTCTTTCTTTATTGCTTTTTGGACTTCAACATTCCAACACCACGTCTCCCTTTCCACCTTAAGACCGGGCCTGATTTTGCCACATAAATCAGTTACAACTTGAATCAGGTTTGTTTTCAGCTTTCAAGTCCACACGCCGATGGGCCCACCTATGGGGTGGGGGTGGGGTACTCATCCCCCGACGGAATTTTTCGGCTGCTGCCACCTGGATATTTCTTCCTTAGTTCGGAATCTGCAAGTATTCGTATCCAGTGTGCACCGCGGGGAGTTGAATTTGGCTTGGCCGCAGAGTGGGTCGCAGACAGGCTACTACAATTTCACTTCTCGCCTGTCTTCTAGTCTACCCTGATTCAACACAAAGGCCAAAGTCAGGCCCTCCACGCCCCTTACACATCGTGTATGTGTTTTCTTTATGTCTCCAAGCTAATTGTTGTAGTTTCTGAGAGAAAAACATACTCTTTCGGGGAGCCGATTTTCGAGCGACCGCTACCATGGTTCCTCAAACAACTTTACCTTTGATGCTTCCACCACTTCTTGTCAGCCCTATGACTGTTTTTCAGTAAGAAAATGTTTATTAAATTTTGATTTACCTTCGTCAGTGCGAATGACGAATTACGAGTGCTGACCATGGGACCAAACACTTGGTTTTGTTAAGTCTTCCGGTCCATTGTCAGAACAAGTGGCTCCTCTCGTCATCATAGCCTCTGTTCAACAACCACACCAAAGAGGCAGTTGTAAAATAGTAGGCAGTTTTAACAGAAAATAACAAGACAGGAGCGAAGGCTGTACGTACCAACAGTCGACAGAACTGGAGTTATTCCTGGATCGCTGGCTAGGGGTCGTGACAAATAGAATATCTGATTCCCCGAAAGGCAGTTTTTCTGCAAAATATCTTGAGTCTGTAAAATAACATTTCTACCGGTAACGCTTTTTGTTTACTATGAATGTAATGAGGTGCTGGAGTTTGCACATGTCGGGACTTTAATGATCCCACTGGTGGCTGCTGTGTCTCTCGCCCAATCGGCTCTCAACGCTCAAGACCAGATGTTTGCAACCAATTAATGGACTTATAGGCTTATTTTTAGGGTCATACCAGTTATGAATTACAATTTTTTCTTTTCGTCACAGTGCAGGAACGTTTTACTAAAGAGAAATGAAGGTAAATGATACCGAGAACGGAATTAATAGCGATGGATGTGACAAGCATTTGTTAGGGAGTAAAGATATTGATACAAATGGTACAAAAGAAAGTACTTCTAATTCTGAGAAGATGATGGCATTTCTTACCTCTCAGAAAGCTGCAACAATGACAGCTGAAAGGGTGGAAGAGATGTTTCAGTCTGACATAAAATACGGTTTGAATGAAAGCCAAGTCAGCAGCCGAAGACGACGCTATGGTTTGAATGAATTCGATGTCAGCGAGGATGTACCGCTTTGGAAAAAGTATTTGAATCAAGTAATTTTCACATTTATTGTTATTTACTAGTTTTGAAATATGCTTGTAGGTTACTGTTTTGTTGTTCCCTCAGATTTTATGGCCTTACATATGAAAAGAATTTGATGTATATTGCTCAGTTGTTTACCATTGTTAACGAATGCCATGAATCATCTGGGTAGACGATGTTAAGCTGCGAATTAAGGTCAGGCTGCACAGAAAACTGGCAAGTTTACTAGATTACTTAGTTTACTTAGTCTAGCCTGCTAACAAAAAGAGCAGAGCACTTCCGGTGTATGTATGAAGCTTGGTAGAATTATAAATTCTCTTTTATTATATAGTATATATTATATTATATAATTATATAATTTTTGCACAACATGTTATAGTCGAACTAGGTTTGTAAAATTGAATTGAAATGGAGCTCAGTCCCTTCAAACCGAGCTCCATTTTGTTGAAAGAAATCAATTATCCAATTAGTTTGCTTATTGTTTAACTTTTGTCTTGAAGACATGAAGAAATATTTATTTAGAAGCTGAAGATAGAGTTATGAAACATGATTTTAGACTTTTGATTCGGGAAGATTAAAGCGTAGAGGCCACATTTGTTGATGCTTAGGGATAAAAAACTATTCGCAGCACTTTTTGTATAGATCAATATGTATAAAAGACAAACCAGCAGATTACAGAAAGGAAAAAATCACTTGGCACAGTTAAATATTTCTTTTGTTTATTAAGATAAATAGAGGCAATTGTCAATGTCGCATAAAGTGCAAATATTTGTTTTATTAAACTATTAATTTTTTTAATCCTTTCAGTTTAAAGTCAAGTTATGTTTTCCAAGACTCACTTTACTTGGCAAATAGTGTACAGAAATTAGTTAATAAGGTTCAAGATTGTAGTATTTTACATTTACATTAGAGTAGCAGTTGAATCTACACAATGTTCCGACAAGAAAATCTTTTTGCATAGTCTGATTAAGTAATATGTTATCTGTTATAAAGAATGACAGGAGGATCTTGAGATAAAGTAAAAAGTTCAGTAAGATGAGAGTTATATTATCTGGTGCTCTTATGAAAGAGCGAGTTGATTAAAAGATTGTGTTCTGTAAAGTACAGTATGATACTATGAGATACAGTATAAGGCAGCACCTTGTGAGCTTCTTGTCTTCCCATTTCTTTTCTCACATGGCTCTTGGTCATTGCTGCAAATTACTTCATTCTTAATAGAAATGAAAACAATAGAAAGATGTACAACCTCTTCAGCTGTTGGCCAATCAATATTAGGAGGCTTTGATATACTTGTTGGTAGAATGGGTAAAATGATGGAGAAGGCACCACTGATGGTGAAGTTGACAATTTAATAGTATAACAGTTTTATGTTAATCTGCCAACATGGTCTGCTGTGTAGACCAAGTTCTTGGCAGAATCAATTAAAAACATTTCTTTTATCTGGCAATGCATTTGATTTTGCAAATTTTGCCATCTCCTTAGAATTTCTTGGTAAGCAGGATATTTTGATTTCACCAATATACTGTTGGCACAGTGTTGCCTCAGTTGGATTATTTGGGACTATACATGAGATGCTGTGAATAGAGGTGCAGTGTACCTGACCTGGGTGGGTGGTCAGTGTTTTATGGTGTATTTTGTGATTTTATATATGATTTCATTTTGTTTATTTTGTATTGTATCACTGACCTTCTCAACAGAAGTGTAGAGCCATAGTTGCTGGTAGCAGAGTTGTTTACCAATAGGGTATTTTCATATTATGTCAGCTTATAGTACTAAGATAATATATTTTTAATCTAGTTGTCATACAAAAATACAGTAAAAATTTAGAGTTGTAGCCTTAATGCATGGGAGGTAGGAGGTGGGTCCTGACCTTGATATGATACTAAAGTATTTATAGTTTTATGTTATTGGTTTGGGAACTCTGAGCTCTAAGGAGTGTAAAAATATGTCAGGTACAGTTATAAACAGAGCCTTTTTGACAAAAAACACTTGGTACATATTAAGGTTTCCATTTATAAGTGAAAGGTTAAATGGGTCTACTCTAAAAAGAAAATATTGTGGAAGATGATAACTTTGAGAATATATTATATGAGGGTTTCTTGTGTTTCTTTGGTGTGTAGTTTAGAGAGCCAATGATACTCTTACTTCTGGCAAGTGGTGCTGTGAGCATTGCAATGAAGCAGTATGATGATGCAGTCAGTATAACAATGGTATGTAATATTTTGTTTTGTATTTATTTTGATTTTAGAGGTGTAATATGTAAACAGTATTTGAAGAGAAGTCTTAAAATTCCAATTTTCTATTGTTTTTTTGGTTTTTGTCATGGTTTGTTCTGTTGTTTGGATTTTAAGGCTTGTATATCATTACAGTAGATATTGGCTAAAACTGACTTTGATTGGTGAATCTGCTGTGACATTGTAGAGTTTCAACTCCATGCATCCTAGACAGGCATTTGAATGGGAGACATATAACAGTACACTTACCCATACTGTGCAAGTAGGTCCCAATGCATTGCAAGGAGGCTAAGCTATGTGCATTTAGATGGTTATTTCCCTACATACTAAGGAAGCATTATATGTTATTATTTAACATACATACATACATACATACATACATACATGCATATATACAATTGGTTCTTTTTGATTATCGTGCAGGTATGGAAGCATCCTCCATGATGGTGGGCTTCCCTCCAGATGCCTGGCTAGCTGCACGCCTGGCATATCTCACACTAGATTTCCAGGTGGCTCTATTCATGGGGTCACTTGAACCAAGGCCCCAGCCAGAGATGTCATCTTTCAGAACATTGTGCCATGTCTTTCTTGGTTGCCCAGGTCGCCGACGTCCATCCACAGAGAAGTCTACTGCCTGCTTGATTGTGCCACTAGATCGCTGGACATGGCCATACCAGTGTAAATGCCTTTCCCTCATAGTGTGCATTATGTCGGCTAATCCTAGCTTGGACAGCAATTGGCTTGAAGGGGTTGTCTGCACCTTGTCATGTCTGATACTACAGCTTTGCCTAATCATTGCCCTATCATTACTCTGCATGTCATTCTTGGTCAAGGGCCATGTTTCGCTGCCATACAACATGACACTACGTATACAAGTATTGTATACTTTTCCGCGTGTCCTCAGTGTCAGATGTCTTGATGACAGGATTGGAAGAAGCACCTTGAACTTGCTCCAAGCAGACTTTATACGAGTACACCACTATATATAATTAAGTGTATACTCATGTCTCCCTTTATGAAGACATAGATTGCCTCATAGTTCCAATGGAAATAGGCTTTAAATGAAAATTAAATGTGGCTTAATCACATAAAAAGCAGTGAAGGTAGAGAAGCTTTGATTAAAGAAATGACAAAGAACTCTGTAGCCAACATTTCATGAGCAGACAAATGCTTCATATTGGTGGCAGTTTAAATTTTTTTTCACCAAAATATAGCATTTACTAGGACACAATTGGAGCACAAAATTGAAAAAAGGTTATCACCATTTGTTTAAGTGCTAAGTAAATGAAATACTATGTGAAATGATTTAGTAGAGTTGTAAAATAATACCACTGAGTCTGAATAAATAATGTTTGAAGAACTTTGTTTATGGAAAAGAACAATTGATCATAAAGGCCAATGAGTAAATATGGAAAAAGCAATAATGATGATATGAGTAAAGAAGAAAGATTGATGAAATTTAGTGGTTTGGGCTTTAAATGTAGAAGCTGCAAATATAACATAGTTTCTCCTTATGGCAGACCAGAGAATCAGATGAGGTGTGAAGTTGAATCTTTTAGTTATTTAGGTGCATGGAAAAACATTACACACTAAAATGGAAGACACATGCATTCTTGCTCATGAAAAGGCAAATTCCACTGAGTTTAAGAGCTTTTATATACTGTTCAAAAATAAGATCCACCCCATTCTTTGGTTCTGAAAATTGACTATTGAAGTTGAAAAAAACAAATATGATAAAAAGAGCGGAATTTAAAAAGTTGGGAAATTCTTCTTTATCAATTGGGGTGATATTTTCTAAAACCCACATTTTGTAACATCACAAAAGGCCCAGATCTCAATACAAACATTAATGTTATAAGGCTAAGATGGGGCAATGTTGAAGTAAAAGCTGATAATGATTGGATTGAGATTGTACTGAAGATGGGTATTGAGGGTTGGAGAGGTAAAGGTAGACCACAAAAGATCTGGTGTGACATACAGACCCATCATTTAGATAATTGAAATTAGTCACCCCTTTCCTAATTCTATCAGTTTTTATTTTAATTGTATTTGTAAACAATTAGTCAAGACACTAGTAAGTGCTTTAGCTAACCTAAATTACTGTTTAGCATGAATTAATCCAGCTTCCTTCCTAAAGTATGAAGAGTAAACTGGAAATAAATACAGTTTTTAAATATAGACCAAAAAAGGTGAACTCCACTCTGAGTCTTGGTATTCTATAACTTCCATTTTTATTAGTGTAACAGGATGGCTGCAGCAGTCATACAGGAACAAACAGGATTTCAAGGAATTTTGCAATGAGTACTCCTCTCTGAGTACTGCTCTTTATTACCGAATGGTCAATGTGGACTGAATCCCCTCATATTCACAGTGTTACAGTGGCAGCAGCTTCTTAGCAATACTCAGCTACCTGATGTTAAGATTGATTACAACAGGATAATCCTGCTTATTCAAAGAGAATTATTGTATAAATCAGTAGCATTACTACTACTACTACTACTACTACTACTACTACTACTACTGCTACTACTACTACTGCTACTACTACTGCTACTACTACTTCTACTACTACTGCTACTACTACTTCTACTACTACTATTTCTACTACTACTACTACTACTACTACTACTACTACTACTACTACTACTACTATCCATTTATGGTCAATGGACACATCATACGTGTGTTTGACTTGTAGCTTTCAGCAAAGTTTGCCACTTCATATGATCACCAACCATTTCTTCTGTCAAGTTGAGGGTCTTCAGATCACCTTCAGTCAATTCCTTCTAAGACATTATCCAGATTACATTATCCAAAAAGTATTAGAAACTTCTGCACAACTATGTAATTATATATCATTGCATAGCAATTATGTGGGTTGTGCCTACCTATTATGCATACTAATCAAATTATGTGGGCTATGTCTATCTATTTTGCATACCAATCAAATTACATATGTTCTTATCACATTGACCTACTGGGTATAATCTTTCCAAAGAATGATTCAATAATTAAAAGCAGTATGGAAAATTCATCTTCTCACATCAGTCACTGAAAATAATCCCCCTCCTTTTAAATTTCAATGACATGGAAAGTTACAGATGGAAAGCCAATACCTTTTACATAAATTTTAATAAATTTACCAACCAATATGCTTTAGCTTGTAAGTGCAAGGTATCATTTTAATGGATGAAACTATATTGCTGATAATCTCAATTTGTACTAAAATTTTGGTGTCTTGCATGGCACTCAAAAGTTATTTTCATACCAACAGTGAAGTATCATACCAAATAATAGATTTAACATAATTTAATTTAATATAGTTTATCTGCAAGCATCATTCCCATTCCTCCCAGTTTAAAATGGTCATAAAAATCTTTAGTTGCTGTTTCATAGGTAAAACATGACTAGGAAGTTGGAATCTTGGCTACAGAATTACTCTACGAATCATAAAAAATTCATGGAAGTCGTTAGCTCTTTTTTTATTTCAGTTTTACACAGTTTATTCTAAACTTTACCATGTAACTTTTGCAACAATTTTGTTCATGGAAATTTCAGAAACTAAGAAGAATTTGGAATATTTTGAATTGTTTTGAAAATAAATAAATTATTGTGTTGAAAATTCTTACATAGCACTAAATTGGTGATTTTGTTTCCTTATGTTATGCATTTGATACATTAACATGCCTTAAAAATCTTACGTATTTGTTAATAATTTTGTTCTTTTTTTATTTATTTGTTTTTGTTGAACAGGCCATTCTTATAGTAGTGACTGTCGCATTTGTTCAGGTATGTGATGTTCACTTCTATTTGCCATTGCATATTTTTTAGTCAAATTTTATAGTATTTTTCAGCTATATAACTGACAGGGAAGTAAATTCTCTTAATTTTCCCCAATGGTTATATTTATTGTGAGTCCTTGAAGTGAAACTTCCTTTAAAATATCTTTAAATGTGCCAAACCTAGTACCACCTGGATTGTTATTATTTCAATGTCAGCCACAAAACAAAAGTAATAAGCAGTAATCCAAAAACTACCCATCTATGTATTTATTTTTCTATCTATCTATCTATCTATCTACCTATCTATCTATCTATCTATCTATCTATCTATCAATCTATCTATATGTCTATCTATCTATATGTCTATCTATCTATCTATCTNTATCCATCTATCTATCTATCTATCTATCTATATGTCTATCTATCTATATGTCTATCTATCTATATGTCTATCTATCTATCTATCTATCATCTATCTATCTATATGTCCATCTATCTATCTATCTATCCATCTATCTATCTATCCATCTATCTATCTATCTATCTATCTATCTATCTATCTATCTATCTACCAGTATCAAATTAATTATTAGCTACTGACAGTGCTCAATAATATAAGAATATTAGAGCTATCATTTGGCAAACAACAAAAAAACAACAAAACTTAGTTTAGAACTGTCAGTTTAATGTTTTCACAATCATCAGCTGACATTTGTGAATACATGAAACTGACAGTTGTAAACTAAGTTTTATTGATTTTTTTTGTGACTCACCACTTCTGTCTAATCTATATGTGCATAGCTTTGTGTGCTTTATCAAGCAAGGTGGATAAAGACACAAAGAGATAAAACACCCAAAGCTATATATAATGGTCAACATTTTGAGTCTGTTAAAGAAAGGGGCACAACCATTGGAAACTAAATTGTAATGAAATTTTGTTTTGAAGACATGAACTGAAAACCAAGCAGAGTATTATAATGGATAACATTTTATTTTATGAATTAAATTGGACATGTCAGTTTATGCACAATTCAGTCAAGAATAGGCAAGAGTGGGTTATTTTTGATAATTATCTATAGAATTTTAATGTAGTAATTGCATGATGCAATATTATATCAACCAAGCTGTATTTAAGGAGTAATTTTGGGGGAAATTTAGTATGCAGCGAAACACACTTCAGTTGAGTGCTCTGTGATCAGAAGAAGTTAAGTTTTATTATAAAATTTTTTGTCTTCTTAATTCCATACTCTAAGTCAGTTTGTTGGTGCCACATCAGAGCCATCACAAAATTGGATCCCTTGGAGAATTCCTGTAATTGACCAAGAACTGTTCATAATTACCTAGAGCACATTGGTAAATTGTTTTATGAGTAACAGTTTATGGTATTTGGAATCTGGTCAATCAATTAAGTACAAGCACAGTACTATCATTAAATCAAGAGGCAGTATTATGATGTAACTACTTTGTTAGTCATGGATTATATTAAGACTGTAACTTGTTCTAGGGTAAATCTGAGATTAAGTAAATTTGGCAGGACATCTGTGAAATGTTAATGACCAATTCACTGCATATTTATTCCACTACAATAGATGAAATTACAAATAAATTGAAAAGATGTTGAAGATGCTTACATTCTTTGACAAGCACACATCTACAGTCCTGGAGAAAGCACACAAATATGAGGTTAAGAGACATGTCAAAACAATGGAGAGTTCAGTTGAAGCTTTGTATGAGCTAAAGAAGAGTGTCATTGAAGCCAAATTCACTATATATTAGAATGAAGAAACTATTGAAGTATGGTTTTATGATTTTCTGGGCAGGTTTAATCATGTAGAGAATGTCATCACTGAACTGACCATATGTGTTAATGTTATTGGAGACAAGCCTTTCAAATACCGGTGAAAAAGAGAAGGAATAACAATGATTTTAGCAAGCATATGAGGAAGAAAAAAGAATAAAAACAATGAAGCTGGAGATATAAAAGAAATTTGAGAAGCTGAGCAGTGAATGAAATGTAAACTTGAAAGCATCAAGAGCAGAATTTCCAAAATTAACCACCTTGAAATTTAATGAAACACATCTTGATTGGGTTCAATTTTAAAACCAATTTCAAGTAGAGATTAATAATGCCAGCCTCATACCAATTACACAGTGCATTTATTTTAAAGACATTCTGCATCTACTGTAATTCTACTTATTGATGGTTTGCCATTCAGCAGAGAAGGTTAGGAGAGAGGTCAAAGTGAGATAGTAAATGGGTATATTCAAGCCATCATGTAGTAGCCAACCATACTTGGAAGTCAACCTGTTTTGGTACTTGATTTATATGAAGAACATGTTATTCATATTCAAACACTAGAGACAGTGGAAAAATTAAGAGACTAATGATTATGGAAGGTTTACTTTGGATCATTTACCTAGAATTCAGTTAAATCTTGTAGAACTGGACAATATATGGAAGGAATGGGATTTTCCACATCTTATTGAAACAAAACCCAGGCAATAATAAAACTGTTCATTGAAAACCTGACAAGGTTTTTAGCATGACCTGGAAACTGCCAGTCACCAAAAGTTGCATCTACTGTGAGAAATATAATCACCAATCAAGTGACTTGAATGAATTCTGATGGATACTTAGTAACAAACAACTCTGCTTTAATTGTACTGGAGCAAAACACAGAGCATCAGTATGTTAAAATTGTTGGTGTTTTAGCTATTGAGGAAAATGTCATACATATGTGATATCGTATGTGACTGTGCTGATACCAATGCTAGTAGTTTTACAAATAATGTCTTGAATAAAGTACTGTAAAAACAGAAGTTCAGCTGTTATATTGCACCAGTGAAAGATCAGTTACTTACCCTCTAGCTGTAGTAATGGCTAAGGAAGTAAGATGTCATGCTTTACCTGACACTGAAGTCAGAATTTTTTATGCCTCAGCACTTTGATTAAACTTCTTGGTGAGTGAGAAATGAGCCAAGATGAATCAAAATGCCAATGCACAATACATCATGAAAAATTGAGGTCTACAGTCTTGATCTTGACAAGATGAATGAAAAATGCTCAATCCAAACTACAACAAAATGATCAGGACAACCAGTCTTCTGAAAGGAGTTGAGGTTAATGATAATGAAACTAAGTTAGACCTCCCAATACATATGATACTTGGTGTCATCAGATATGGCAATATATAAGAATAGAAGTCCAAAAATCAGTAGTTGGTGAGCTTGTAGCAGAATATACTTGATTTACATGGATACTCACATCACCTGGTTACCATCAGACACTTGATTATATACTACATAGTCTTCCCTGATGATTTTAAGCAATTCTGTTGTCTGGATGTCTTAGGATTAGTGGACTTGCCAATGGTGATCAACAATCAGTTTACAAGGAAGAATTACCATGCAATTCAAAAGACTGGTATGAAACAGGAATAATTTTAATCATCTGCAACTTGATAACAACAAACCAGTTAGTCTAATCTGGTTGAATCATCTCTTAAACAAGCAAAAACATCATGCAACTCTCATTGAAGAGTATCATGAAAAGATTCAAGGACAATCAGCTGATGGTATAATTGAAACAGCCCAAACTATTCATCAGACAAGAAATTTTACATTCCACACCACACAAGTCATAATTTGCAGAAATGCAGAGAGCATCAAGTTGTGTATGGCCTATCATGCATTATCCAGGGCAAACAAATATAGCCCTTCACCAAATGAATGCATTGAGACTGGACCTTGTTCCACAAAGGCTTCTATAGAACGTACTCATACAAACAAGAGTGAGCCTTTTTGCACT
>RDPX01000017.1:2778794-2791370 GCA_003991215.1 Morbakka virulenta
TAGAAGAGTGAGAAAAGAAGAGAGAGAGAGAGAGAAAGAGAAAGAGAGAGAGAGAGAGAGAGAGAGAGAGAGAGAGAGAGAGAGAGAGAGAGAGAGAGAGAAACCCAAATAAGATAAAGTTCTCTCGAGCAGGGTGAAAGGCTCCATACCTGGAAAAAATAAAATTATCAATTTGCAACTGACAATGGGGAATTTCGGTGACCGTAGGGTAAGGGGTGTGTAACTACAGAGAATTTGAAAAAAGTAAAATATTTACAGCAATTCATAGTTTTGAACCATAGTATTCTAATGTTTTTTTGTAGATTTTATTGTAACATGGCATAATTGCATGACTCTTTTATTGAACTCTGATATAATTGGCAGACTAAATAAGCCTGATTTATTGATTTTGGGCAATACTTTAATTTTTGAAAAATTTTTATTAGTTATAGAGCCTCCCGTGTGATCTTTGTTACACATTAGCACCCTTAATCAAGGGCTGAGTACAGTGAATTTTCCACATAATCACCACATATTGCAGTCCTGACCCCCCACTTGCGGAGGGTGCATATAAACCTTCACGCACTCTACCATCTTCTCTTTGTTCATACTTACTTTTTAGGCCCCAGCAGTCTTTTTTACGCCCCCTTTTGACCCACAGCTGGTTGATTTTACCTTTCAACATGAGCAGTACATCACAACTATGACCCGCGCAATTTTTGCAGTTTCTCTAACACGGATAATTTTTGACCATTTATTTCAGATAATCACGTCCTCTCACATCTAGTAGCATAGTGTCGTCAAATTTTTTTTACTTCGCGAATATATGCTTAAGATTGGTATTTTTTTCTCGACTTATAGGCCTCACGTCACAGTATAGTAAAGTACCCAAAAATCAAAAACTAGAATTTCGTTTTTCACGTTGTAATATCATTGTTATGATAATTTCAATTTTAGGTTTAGTTGTCCTACTTGGATGGCTGCAGAAAAGAAAAATTCTTGAGATGTTCACCATTGGTGTAAGGTAATACTGATCGACTTAGCTATTACTTAAATCCATGTGTAGCCAGACAATTGAATGTTATCTGATTACCATTGTCAGTAAATTGTACTAAGAGAAAATTATTTTAATGAAAATAATTTTTAAGGAGAGTAACTTAACCCTTTTACCTCCATCGCTATCTTTTCCTGCCCTTGATGTCTTACTTTTTTAATGCTCCTTTCCTCAAATCTTGTTTTCTTAACCCTGAACATCATAATTTAAGCTTTCTTATGATCGCCAAGACTTGCAAGTTTAATAGAATATTCTTCTTCACTCTTAAAAGAAAAAGAACATCATTGATTGGCTTTTTTGATGTTAGCCATCCATAGAAATTGTAGATACCACCTGTATTGTTTTTTTTTCATGTTTTTTAAAAGTCTAAGGCGAGTTGACCATGCAGGATTCAAAGACAAAAGTTGGGATAGCTTTGTAGGAGCTTTTAATTATATCAAAGAATTGAAAGGTTAGAAAATTTAGATGGTGGTAACGAAAAAAATTGTATATATAATTTGGAAGGCTAGTTAGTTGCTTTGTATTAACTTCGTTAAGCAAAGTGAACACGATTATTTGAATTATCTCTCGTCTTTGATTGTGATCAACAAACGTCATTCGTAATAGCCGAGGCCAATGAAAGGGTTGAGAATGTCGATTAACAAAAGAAAGTTATGTATATTTGGTAATGGATAACAGCAATAGCTGAAGAAATGGCAAGTGCAGGTAGCAACTACAAACGAACAAACAGTATGATGTGAGGTTGTTTTTTTCAGTCACAGGCTGTAACCAAGCGGTGAAACTTCTTTTGGCACCAGAGTAAAGAGGTATACTATTAATTACCAATCCAACCAATGCCATGACAAAATACGTAATGAGTGGCAGGACTCTGATTTTAGTATTTACTTTCTTTTCATAGTAACAGCCCAAAGGATTTTGTACACCATTTACCTTTACTTGAGCCGTTTTCATTCGATTTTTCCTGACTTATTTGTTATATGTCTGTTACACTGGCAGCCCAGCTTAAAACGTCTTCTTCTTACGCAGTCCTTTGCGTCTAAATCGATTCTTTCCCACTATATTTCCCACTATCTTTCCTACTGCAAGAGTCAGTAGTACGCTTTGGTGTCTTTTCTTCCAGTGACTATTTTGTACAAACTTGACTTATTTGTTGGATACGAGGATGACATTAGACATAATGGTACACCTTACAGGGTTTCAGCTCCAGATGCACTGTTTCAATATAGGTAATATGTAACAGTTTTGCTAGCATGAGCAACCAATAACTAGGGGATATTCTTTTCGCTTACTTCAGATAATGAGCTCTGGTAGTAAGACAAATTGTCATCGAGGTCGGTAATTTGTCGAGGAAATATTCTAACCTTGTCTCCCATAACATTACTTTCTAGCGCCCAATCCCCTCAATATTTACGTAACTTGTTTACTTAGGCCGTGCTTTATCGGGAACCGATTTGGTGATTCATTTTAGAGTTTTTGATTCATCATTAATGTTATTAGTAAGAGTCGGTCATCAGGTCATTGAGTACATCAGCCATCTTCATCCTTACTTTTTTCTTCCCACTTCGAGTTGGTATATCATTAAATTGATTGTAAATAGCTTTGTAGCTAGATGGTTAAATGCTT
The DNA here is from genome assembly GCA_003991215.1 of Morbakka virulenta. NCBI lineage: Eukaryota > Metazoa > Cnidaria > Cubozoa > Carybdeida > Carukiidae > Morbakka > Morbakka virulenta. The sequence goes on from RDPX01000017.1 coordinate 2,781,451, forward strand.
TCTTCTCAGCTTGCCAAAGGCAATGCCTGTCAACTGTAGCCTTCTTTCTCCTTGTTTTTTTTTTTGTGTGTAGTAACTTTAGATATTCTTTGATTGAACTGTGTGAGTGCTCCGTTCTCTTCATTGGCATTTCAGATCCACTGGGTCTTCATATTGATTATGATTATTATTGTTCCTTTTTAAACTGTTGCAAGAAATAATTCCTTTTTTTCTCGTTTATTTGAAATAGTTTGGCTGTAGCAGCCATTCCAGAAGGTCTTCCAATAGTTGTTACAGTTACTTTGGCGCTCGGAGTAATGCGAATGGCAAAAAGAAATGCTATAGTGAAACGCTTGCCTGTGGTTGAAACTCTAGGTAATTTATTAACAGTCAGGTTATTTAGTTTGTATTGTTCTATTTTTTGGTAGAGGTGATTGATGCCGGTGAAGGCTATTTTGTAATGGCTTCAATCTAGCATTTGTCAAAGTTAATAAAAAGCTTTACCTGTAATTTCCTGTATCTGCTTGTTTATGAAGCAAAAAGTGTAAGAATATTGCATATAGATTTTCTGCCCAATATTATAGGAATCCAATAGCCATTTTTTGTCCACATTTGACTGCGAAATTTGTTTGGGTCAGTTTTTGTTAAGAGATCGCTCCTGTTTGTTTTGATTGGGATTTTAGTGTTAATCAAAAGTAACTATATTTTTTGAGAAATGAATAATCGGGTAGTTCGGGCGTTACAAGTTATCATGGGCTAATTATCAGGTAGAAATGATATCACTTTATGAAAAAGTTTCTCCACAATTTTTTTAAACTATCTGTGATTTACAGGATTTTTCTACCCTGATAATCATAATAAATCCAAAAAATGATGAACACTCAATTTTGAAATGTATGAGATAAGCTTAGTGACAAATGATTGTTTTGTTTAACTTTTGATTAACTCATAAGACAGATAACTGAGTATATACCTTATTGATTAACCGGGGCGTGCCTTTCAAGGAAGTGTAGAGTTCGTGCAGTTGCACATTAACAAAGAGGTTCCATGTAGGATTCCTGAACAGAAATATAAAAAATCGACAGAAAAGCCGTTGGATGGTTGATAAAAATGGCATTTAGCCTATAACTTCCTTACAGGTTTAGTAATTTTTAGAAAGTCGTGGTTAAGACTAACCACAACGCGAAAAAGGAAGGGCCCAACAGAACACTTCCATTTTTGTGGAAACCTTTCCGCGTAGGAATCGTAACTATAATGCAAATTGTGATGCATCTGTACAGAAGGTGTTGATACATAATAATGAAGTCATATCTTTTCATATCCTGTTGATGAGCTCTCTTCAACCACCCCTGTTGTAAATGGCAGCCTTAGATGAACAGGAAAGAAATCCTCATTTGTTATTTGGCCTTGGTATGCCGGTGGTGGTGAGCTATCTAAGAAGTGGATATAACAACGTATCATTTACAAGTTCGTTTTTTTCCCTCTCCAAATTTATGCTTTGGCCCCTGCTGCGTTTTCTTTTGGGTTTTTCCAGGCAACTATGTTGTATGGTTAAACTGTCACGCTAAAGAATTTGCCTTTTTTTAAATAAATAGCCATACACATGTTAACTAGATGAAGTGTATGGTGGTATATTTTTGGGAGGGATGGGCGGCCTCAAAACAATTTTAAGAGTTTAAACATTNTTATTTGGCCTTGGTATGCCGGTGGTGGTGAGCTATCTAAGAAGTGGATATAACAACGTATCATTTACAAGTTCGTTTTTTTCCCTCTCCAAATTTATGCTTTGGCCCCTGCTGCGTTTTCTTTTGGGTTTTTCCAGGCAACTATGTTGTATGGTTAAACTGTCACGCTAAAGAATTTGCCTTTTTTTAAATAAATAGCCATACACATGTTAACTAGATGAAGTGTATGGTGGTATATTTTTGGGAGGGATGGGCAGCCTCAAAACAATTTTAAGAGTTTAAACATTTGTAGGGACAAGGTTGAATACAAGCTTAAATACCAGATTGAGTGATGCCCAGAAATTTTTCCCAATGGCTTAAATGTTCAAGCTCAGCAGTACTTTAGGTTTAGAAATGTAAGGTATTTTATAGCGATAACGCGTTAGTAGTATGGTTTTAAAGGACTTTTTAGTAGATATTGAGATTAAATCATTTCATTGTGGGAAACCTTGAGCCGGAATGATTTGTGATTTGTAGAGTAGTGCTATAAAATATCTCAGTCTCGCGTACATAGCATTGACACAACAGGGACGGAAGAAAATTTGAAAACAGAGTAATTTAATCAGAGATGTGAACTAAAATTTAATGGCATTTTAACACTTATTACTGGATGTAGATCGGGTTTTTTGTTAACACTTTGACATAGAGCGTTTCAAAAAGGGCAAGCCATGTACAGCTTTCTTTTATACCATTATAAACAAAGAAATAGCAAGAACAAAGAAGATAACTAATATCAGGCTCATGAAAAACGATTCCTATTCAAATTATGATTTATTTTCGCATTCTCAGCCCATTGTACCCCAGTAAATTGTTGTGGAATCTTTTTGACCAATTCTTCCTTTGGAAAATGTTGTTAAAATTATAATAATTAATAAGATGGTGAAGTGTATAGTAAACGAATGAGCACTTGAGCTGAAAGCGCTGGGAAAAGTAACGTTTTTTACAACGCCCAGGGAGGAAAATTGAAATACCTCTGTCATACCACATGACAAAAACCACGTCTTTTTTACCTGCTAGCTTATGCATCATGTTGATTCCCTTCTTTTAATCTACATTCAGAATAGATTACACCACCAGTCACTTATTCATTTTTGCCATCAAACGTTATGGGTTCTAGAACTATGTTAAATACGAAATGGTCACCTTAGGTAACTTAATTTGCAAAAATTAATTGAAATATTTCTTCTATCATTGGAAAACTTTTTTTACCCCGAACTTTTCAGTATTTGCTTGCTTGTTAGAATTGTTTATTTTCTTGCCGTTAAAGGATGTGCAAGTGTCATTTGTTCAGACAAGACTGGAACATTGACTAAAAATGAGATGACTGTAACTGAAATGTACACATCAGATGGGCAATATGTAGAGGTACTTGATGAGATTGACCTTTTCTATATTAAAGTTGTGTGCAACGAATTGAATTACATGCATCATGCATTTAATTGTAAATTTCGTGCAAAGAATCACCCTCTAACTCTTATATATATAAAAGATATAATAAGTTGGAAAGAATAAAAAAACTACACTATCCATTTTTGATTCTTTCCAACTTATTATATCTTTTATTACGCTCTGCATTTATGTATCGAGCACTCTAATACGGTTAACCGAATCGAATGTACCATATATATAAGGCAGAGGTGCACGTGATTTTTTAATTTGTTGATGTATATTAATTCAAAAGGTAAGGAAATTTCTTATTTGAAATTTTCTTGTGAAATCATGTATGTGGTAATGTTACTTTTGTAATTATACGTTGCTGTACTGTATTCGGTATCCAGCGCTGCTTTCCCTCATTACTGGTGTCAATACTTGTATCATAAATTATTTTTTTTGATTTAAGTAGTTTTCGGTGCCAGGATGAGACTGGGAGATATTTTGTCACTTTTTTCCCGGAAGATATTGTACTCTTAAACGTTTTTGAACATTATAATGTAATGTCATTGTATCTACATTAATGCAATAATTATTAAGGCATCGAAGATTCCTATTCCTGTACATTCTAGTAAACTAGTATTCTAATAATAGTGATTACTTACCCCTATAGGTTTTTGTTTTCTGCCTGTCACCAATGTTTCTTCTTTACTTGTGTCAAGGTGTCAGGTGTAGGATACAATGGAAATGGACAAGTCTTCCTAAACGGTGAAGCTGCTACAGACTATACCGATGGCATTCTGACAGAGCTAGTGAAGGTAAGCACCCTATACCATAAAAGTAGATAAACTTGTTACACCTATTTTTAATACCTCGAAATTTTTACTTTTTTAATGACACGTCATGTTTTTCTTCTAAATGATAAATAATTTTTTTTTAATAGTAGTAGCAGTAATAGTAGTAGTAGTAGTAGTAGTAGTAGTAGTAGTAGTAGTAGTAATAATAATAATAATAATAATAATAATAATAATAATAATAATAATAATAATAATAATAATAATAATAATAATAATAATAATAATGTGGTTCAACAAGCTAGTATTGACAATAAAAAGAAACCTAGACTCAAATGGACAAGGGAAGAGTATGCTGAGGTGATGTATTGCTTTTACTATGCACTCGAAAAGCCAGAAACGAATATTACTGATAATACATATACTACGTGGTGTGTAAGGAATAGTAATAGTGAAAAAATGGAAATGCTTGATCCAAACAAGCTAGCTAATGTTAGAAGATATATCGTTGGTAGCAAAAAATTGACCGATATAGAAATCTCAATAATTAAAGACAGGGTAAAAAATGATACTAGAGAATTACAGGTGGAAAATGACGAAGTTGAAGGAAATTTAGATGAACAAGAACTTGTAATGTCGAATAATGCTGATGCAAGGGTTGAAAATAATGTTGATGAGGTAGCGGAGAACGAGGTTGTCGTTGACGAAGAGGAAATTTTTAGTATGAAAATGGATATCATTGAAGAACTGTCGATAGTCAAACATACTGACATGAGTGAAAGAGAGGCGTTGTTAAAAATCAGACATCCCCATAAATTAAAAAGTATATTAAGTATAGGCAATAAGGCACTAGAACAACTCTGTCATGATATAAATCCAGATTTAAGTGAACTAAACAAATTAATTTATGCAACAGGAAGAGTTCTTCAAGCAAAATGTGGTATTAAGTTAAGAAAAAAGACAACGAATAAGAAACATAGTAAACCAAAGTGGCAAGTAAAAATAGAGAAAGAGATTGAAGGTTTTAGAAGAGAAATTTCTATACTAGAAGAACTGCAAAAGGATAATGGGAAAAAATCGGGCAAAGCTAGAAAAGTAATCAGAAAATATAAAGTACTCTCTGTAGAACAAATACCAACGATTAAAGAAGAGCTAAAACAAAAACTCCAGGTGAAAGCACAAAGGTTACGTAGACTCAATAAACGACAAAAATTCTTCAGGCAGAATAAAATTTTCGAGACTGACGCAAAGAAGTTTTACCGTGAAGTTGGAAAAGAATCTATTTCTGTAGAAGCCATACCATCTGACGAACAGGTAAAGGAATTTTGGAACAACATTTGGGGAAAAGAGAAACAATTTAATGAAAACGCAGAATGGGTACGTGACCTTGAAAAAAGCACCAGGGATATCCCCAAACAAGAATGGGAAAATATTACTATTGAAGAAATCCAAAGCGCGTTAAAAAAGTCTCATAAATGGAAATCACCTGGCATTGACCAGATTCCAAATTTTTGGCTTAATACTCTCTCTTCCGCGCATGCTAAATTAGCATCTAATTTTAATTCAATTATGATAGAACCTCATTTAACACCAAAATGGTTCTGTCAAGGAATTACCTATCTTCTAGCCAAAACAAATGAAACAGCAAAGCCTAAAAACTACAGACCCATTACATGTTTATCAACTTCCTATAAATTACTTACCTCAATCTTAACTGAAAGAACCTACGTTCACATGGAAGAACAAAATATTTTCCCCAAGGAGCAGAAAGGGTGTCGCAGAGGATCATATGGATGTAAGGATCAACTGCTCATAAACAAAATGATTCTGGAAAATGCTCACACTAAACACAAAAATTTAAGTACTGCCTGGATAGATTATAAAAAGGCCTTTGACAGCGTCCCGCACTCTTGGATCTTAAAATCTTTAGAAATGTTTAAAATCTCTCCTGTATTAATAAATTTTCTTCGAATCAGCATGCCATTATGGGAAACAAATCTTACTCTGCATCACACGAATGGTACTCTTATTTCAAACGGTATGCAAATCCAATGTGGAATCTTCCAAGGTGACTCTCTTTCCCCACTTTTATTTTGTATTGCACTTATCCCACTCTCGCAACTTCTTAATAATACAGGATATGGATATAAGATCATGGACAAGATTATCAATCATCTGTTTTATATGGATGACTTAAAACTTTACGCTCATAATGATGGTGAACTGGAAGGGTTGTTGAAAACCGTAAAATCGTTCAGCGATGACATAGGTATGGAGTTTGGTCTAGATAAGTGTGCCAAGGCAACTTTTAAGCGAGGAAAACTAATTACGTCTGAAAATATAGAGTTAGATGATGAAACCGTAATAAAACAATTAGATCAAGAAGGAACTTATAAATACCTAGGAGTAAATGAAGGCGATGGTGTACAACACTCGAAAATGAAGGAGAAAATACGAAAAGAATGCATCCGCAGAGTAAGATCAATCCTGAAAACCGAATTAAACTCTAAAAACAAATTAACAGCAATCAACACTCTTGCGATACCTGTTGTTGCTTATAGTTTTAATGTGATAGATTGGAACCTGACTGAGCTAAAAAATATTGACACCAAAATTAGAAAACAATTGACATCCAATAGAATGTATCACCCGAAGTCAGACGTAGACCGCCTGTACGTCCCCAGAATTAAAGGAGGTAGGGGGATGATTCAGTTGGAATTATCGTATAAAACATCGACAGTTGGTCTCTTGCAGTATCTAGATCTAAGCAATGATTGGATGCTTCGATTAGTTAGAGTACACGAAAACTCTAAAAGATTACACTCTGTAGTGAAAGAATCAGCTAAATTTTCGCACGAATTAGGTATCGAAAACGAAAACATCGAACATGTATCACCAACAATAGCCGCAAAGCGTAGAAAGCAAAAAGCTAAGAAAATTGGACAAGATAAACTCCAATCTAGGTGGCATGAAAAACCTCTCCACGGACAATTCGCAGCTCGAAGCAAACAAGCTGATGTAGATGAAATCGCAACCCATCAGTGGCTGAGAAGCTCCGGACTTAAAGGGGAAACAGAGGGATTTATTCTTGCAGCCCAAGATCAAAGTTTATTCACCAGAAATTATCAGGCTTGCATCTTGCATAATGGCGCTGACCCAAAATGCAGGTTTTGTGAAGATAAGGTTGAGACAATTGATCACCTTGTGTCAGGTTGCTCAATATTAACGCCGAATGAGTACAAAAATCGCCACGACAGAGTAGGCCAATATCTGCATTGGAGGATTTGTAAGCACTTCTGTATTGAAACGGAAGCTAACTGGTATGAACACCATCCAGAAGCAGTTACTGAAGGTAAAAATGTTACGATTATGTGGGACTTCCCAATTCACACAGATCGTACCATACAGGCAAATCGACCGGATATCGTCATCAAAGACAAAACGAACAACACCTGTCTGTTTATTGACATGAGTGTCCCTTCAGATAAAAACGTCTCAGCGAAAGTATTCGAAAAGCTCTCGAAGTATAAAGACCTGGAAATAGAAGTAGAAAAGATGTGGCACCTCAAAACCAAAACTTTGCCTGTAGTTATAGGAGCACTTGGCCTAATAAAGAAAGGTACTGATAAATTTCTGCAACAAATACCTGGAAACCCAAAACTAGAAGAAGTCCAAAAAATTGTATTGAACAGCACAGCGCATGTTCTTAGAAGAGCCCTGTCGATCTAAATCATTTCCCTTTTAACACTTTAGTCGTTTTATGTCATATGTAAAATTGTAATTCTGTCCTCTTACTGTTAGTAATATTCCATCTATATTCTCGTCTCCTTGATGTTCGTAATATTCCAATGAATGTAAAATAAAACGTTTTTATATAGTCCAAACTTTTATATACATTTGTTTTGTTATTGTTAGTCTTAGGGTTTGTATAATTTGTAACTGTCTCATATACTGTTTGTCAATTGCCTTTTGTTCAATGTAGATATTTTTGTTGAAATGTATTACCTCAAACTTCAATCACCCAAGGTCGCTGGTAGCGACTCGGTGCTTGATTTTAATTAGCAAATCCAAAGAAAACTGTACAATAATAATAATAATGATGCGGCACATCTACTAAGAAGAGCATTGAGTATGTAAAGGAGACCATTTGAAACTAAACCATCTGAAACCAAACCATTTCCTTTTTGTGTGTTAAAAATATATTTATTGTTCGTGAAGTTCTAGAAATGATTGTTTAGTGAATCAATTTTGGTTTGGTTTTGTTTTTGTTTCGTTTTGTTTGTTTAGTCTACTTTCTGTATGTCACGTTGAAAATTCATAATCAATGTTTGTGATTAGTCTTGTTATTTGTGCCTGTCCCTGCAGTATGAAGAAGTTCATTGTTCCTGAATTGTTCTGTTACATGATAGAAATATTATTGGTTCCTTTCTCTTGAATAACTTAAATTTCAAAATAATGAAAACAATAACTTCCAATTTCACTCACCCTAGGCTACTGGTAGTAGCCCGGTGTTTGATCTTAACTTACAAGTCAAAAAACAAAGAAAGAAAATATAATAATAATAATAAAGTCAATAAAGACGTGGTTAGGTTATACATAAAAAGGATTAAGGGAAGGAGAGGACTATGTAGTGTAGAGAATTGCGTACGGACAGAAGAGAACAGTCGTGCGTTTTATGTTGGAAATTCTACTGAACATTTCATTAAAGGAGTAGCGGTAGCTAAGACCGTGGATACTGACGCAGCGATACCAAGCCGTGAATTTAAGAATCAGACGACACAGGAGCTTAAGGAGATGTGAACTGAGAAGAGGATGTTTGGGAAATTTGGGATGGATATGTCTGAGTAAGTCGACAAGGATCGTACATGGTTTTTTTTGTTAAAATGTGACTTAAAGGTTGCTACAGAATCATTAATTTGCGCTGCACAGGAGCAGGCCCTTAGGACAAACTATGTGAAATACTATGTTGATCATACGAGCGAAAATCCATTCTGTAGAATATGTGGTGAGAAAGGGGAAAGTGTGCATCATACTGTGAGTGATTGTGATAAACTCGCACAAAGAGAATTTAAAAGACGGTATGACAATGTTGGAAGAAAAATCCATTGGAATATATGTGAATTGCGGGGATTAGAACACCATGAAAAGTGGTATTAACACTCACCCGAAGGCGTAATAGAAAACGATGATTTAAAGGTTCTGTGGGATATCAATTTCCAATGTGACAACGTAATACAGGCTAGAAGACCAGATATCATAGTAGTTGATAAGAGAGGGAGAGGGAGAAGACTGGAATCACAGTATATATTGCAATACCCGCAGATGGAAGAGTTGAAGAGAAAGAAAGGAAAAAGGTAGAAGAGTACCAAGATCTAAAGAGAGAAATTGGAAGACTGTGGGAATTGAAGTCGATAAAAGTTGACCCTGTGGTTATAGATGCTTTAGGGAGTATTTACTGAGGATTTGATTCATGGATACAAAAAATTGGAATACCACACGAGATAGGTGTAATGCAGAAAACGGCACTAATATGAACTGCAAGGATACTCAGGAAGGTGTTGGAAATGTGTAATCTAAGAATCTCTGCTTGCCCTTGGTCATTTGTTATAACACGCCTAACAGAAGTAAAGGGCAATATCAACAGCCAGAGCAAAAGCTATGAAAATAAGATAATGATAATAATGATGATGATAATAATAATAATAATAATAATATGGGTATGTGGGTCATGGAGACCTCAGGGGCATAGATGCCCCTGCCCTGCATAGTCGTGGGCTGCCCTTGGGCAAGGCACTGCACCTACTTAGCCTCCCCTATCAGGGTTACGATAATGCTGCCTTGCAGACCTTGGACGGTAAAAGGCTAAGGGAGTCGACCCCTACAGAAAAATGGATAGGGGAGGAAAAACCCCGACAGAAAAAGCAACACTCATTTTTTTTCTAATGATGAACTCACAAAGACAAAGAAACCCAAACGGCGTGAATGGTTCATCTAGCCAGGCTAGATGCACCTCTCCCCGTAGTGATGTTGTGGTGAACCAGGCACGTCACGA
>RDPX01000017.1:2795918-2856820 GCA_003991215.1 Morbakka virulenta
ACTTTCGCCCCTTCTAGCACTCCCAGGTACTTGTATTATTATTATTATTATTATTATTATTATTATTAATAATAATAATAATAATAATAATAGTAATAATAATAATAATAATAATAATAATAATAATAATTTGGGTAGGAGGAAGAACCCCTTCCCAAGGAGTAGCGCCCCTGCCCTTTTCCCAGCTAATCTGATATTTTAATGATGAATAGTACCACTATGAGGATAACGGATGAGGGGGGACCCGAACTGCCTGCGGGAAGTGTGACTGTGCCCGAGCCTCCCGGTGTAGAAGTTTTAGGCAACACTTCTACTACGGGGGTGTTTAAGTTGCCAGGTAGGAAGAATAAGAGTAAACAAATAATGACTTGGACGAAAGAATTGAATAAAACTGTAATGAAATGCTATCACAAGAGCAATCCTGCAATCAGAGAATACAGAAAAAGAATGCACAACTTCTGGAACGAAATAGGTCTCTTTGAACTTTCTCAGCAAAGTTTGAGTGGGCAAGCTCGAGTGACAAAAACGAATTGCTGGCTAACGAAAATCGAACTGGAAGAGATTCGGAGAGATATTGAGATTGAATCAGATGAACAAAAAGAGAGGGAAGAAGTAGAACTTGTAGATCAAAATGATAATCCTAATGCGACTTTGTTGGTCGACAACTCACCTGAAGACTCTTTAAGAAGGATGCTATCTGAAAGACCTACAGATAGTACGGAAGATAGGATAGATTTTATAGAATATAGGATAAGATCAGACGGTCTAGGAGAAGAAGAAATTGAAATCTTGAAACTTCTTCAGCAGGAGTTACTGAATGATAGCATTGAAGGGCCAATAAGTCTCAGATTCTATGACAGAAAGGTCTTGAAAGAAATGACAAAAAAGATTGATAATGTTATTCCATACCTTAACCCTCGAGATCTTTTGCATTGCAATAATATCTAAAAAGCATCGGCGTGTGTTGTTACTAAATTGCTTGGTACAGTACGAAAACAACCTAATAGTGATAGAATACCTTGGTGGAAAAAGCGTTTGAATAGGCAAAAACAGAACCTGAGAAAAGATCTAAGTAAACTACAACAGCTAAAAAGTAACAAACCCGAACATGAACAGATGAAAAGAAGATTATATGCAAAATACATTGTTACTCAAAAAGGGTTGTTGCACATTATTGAGGAGGTAAAGCAGAGAATTATTGCAAAGTAAGGTGGCAAGGTAAAGAGATATGAGGATAGAACAGAGTAATTTCCACAAAATAGGCTTTTTCAGAACAACCAGAAAAAACTTTTTGAACGTCTGGAAGGTATAGAAAGACAAGAAAATGAAATACCTATTGCAGAAGCAATCAATGAATTTTGGAGAGAGATCTGGGAAAAAGAGGTGTCCCACAGTGAGAAAGCAGAATGGATAGAAAGGGTTGAAAGCGATGTTGATAAGGTGACAGAAAAGCAAGACGTAAGTGTGACATGTCAAGTGCTAAGGACAAAAGTAAGTAAACTGGCCAACTGGATGTCTCCTGGGCCAGATGAATCCAGGGCTATTGGGTTTAGAATATTAAATCTCTGCATCGTCTTCTCGTTGCTATGTTCAATGACTACCTTACATGTGGGATGGTGCCAGAGTGGCTAACGAAAGGTCGGACTGTCCTCATCGTGAAGGAAAAGTCGAAAGGTACGGAAACTACGAACTACAGACCGATTACCTGTTTACCATTAATGTGGAAGCTGTTAACTTTCATTCTCTCAGAAGAAATCTACTTACACTTTGACTCAAACAGGTTGTTACCAGAGGAACAAAGGGCTCCCGAGAGGGATCTAGATGGACTAAGGGCCAGCTCCTTGTAGATAAAGCAATAATTAAGAACTGTAAAAGAAGGCAGATTGGCCTGGGGATGGGGTGGATCGATTACAAGAAGCCTTTTGATATGATCCCCCATTCCTGGATCAATAAGATGTCTAGAAATGTTCAAAATTGCTGACAACATTCAAAATTTGATAAAAAAAAGTATGAAGACCTGGAAGACAGAGCTGACATCTTGCAAACACAGCCTTGGGAGAGTTAAGAAGTTAAGCTAAAGCGAGGTATTTTTCAAGGGGATAGCATATCCCCACTTCTCTTTGTAATATGCCTCATTCCACTTTTATATTGCGGGGAGTCAAAGCCGGTTGCCATTTCCGAAAAGGAGTCCCTACATTGAACCATTTGCTATATATGGACGATTTGAAATTATTTGGAAAAACTGAAAAACAACTTGATAATCTACTTAATACAGTGAGAATATATGGCAGCGACATCAGAATGGAATTCGGTATTGAAAAGTGTGGCGTATTGATCATGAAGAAGGGAAAACACCACCATAGCGAAGGAATAGAAATGCCATCAGAGGAGAAGATTATAGAATAAATATGGAAAATGGATATAAATACCTTGGGGTTTTGGTAGCCAATGGGATTTAGGATAAAGCCATAAAAGATAATATCAAGAAAGTATGTAGACGAGTAAAGAAGCTACTGAAATCGAAGCTCAATAGCAGGAACATGATTACTGCCATCAACTTCAGAGCTGTATCAATTATAAGGTATAATTCAGGAATTGTTGAATGGAGAAAGGATGAGTTGCAGAATTTAGACCGGAAAACCAGGAAATTGCTGACGATGTTTAATATGTTTCATAGGAAAGGAGATGCTGACCGACTATATGAAAAGGTCAGAAGGCGGAAGGGGTCTGATAAGTGTGGAAGACTGCGTTCTGATTGAAAAACATTGTTTGCTTGACTATATGAATAACAGTAAGCATTACATAGACAAAGAAAATATCTCAGCCATCGGTAGATTATGTGGCGAACGTGGCGAAATCATTACACATATTGTCTCCGAATGCAAATGTCTCCCACAAAAACATTACAAACTCTGGAGGCATGATATGATAAAGTAGCCCAAGTAATTCACTGGCAGCTTTGTAAGCAAAACAATCTTGAGTATACTGAACAATGGTACGACCACCGACCACAGGACTGTCCTTGAAAATAGTGAAGTTAAGGTCTTGTGGGACATGAACATCCATACTGATAAAATGTTAGAACACAATAAACCAGACATTGTGATCCAGGACAAAGAGAAACGAGCATGTAAGGTTATTGATATTTTATGGCCCTTTGACACACGGGTTATAGAAAAAGAAATAGAAAAACTGGATCGGTATCAAGACCTAAAATGGGAAATTCAGGGACTATGGAACTGTAAAGAGGTAACAGTTGTCCAACTTATCATTGGGGCACTAGGAACCATTTCCACTAATTTTCGATCGTGCCTAAGTCGTGTTAATGAGAACATCTACTTTGAAACATTGAAAAAAGCATGCTTACTCGGAACAGCTAGAACCCTACGATATGTGTTGAACATCTAAGGCTGTCTGTTATGGCCCGATGATCAACGTGATAAACCGGGCATTTGACATCTGAGACTAAGAGATTGCTGAATAATCTGATACTGAGATGGTAAATTGTTTGTCATTTTTATTGATGCAGGGAAGCTCGTCTATTTGCCCGACCCACTCTAAGGACCTTTTCCAAAAAAAAAGAAATAACAAAATGTCTTTCATGTAGTGGTGATCTTTCCGGCCCTAAATCACGGAATAAACGAAATGTAATTAACAATTTCATGGATGCTAAAGTGACCCCTTGTCTGCACTATCATGATCATAGAATTTCGTGTGGTTTTTTTCTCCTTTTTTATAGTCCCCCTTTTAATGCTGGTAAATTGTTTAACCTTTTATTTTGCTCTATATATTTTTGTTGTGTCTGAATGGCGTTTCTTGTTTTTAATAGAGAAGTAGGACAGAAACACATGCTTATCTACTATTTAAAGTGCTTGATTGTTTGCTTTCTATTTAGGCTGGATGTATATGCAACAATGCCCAAATCAAAACTGGGCATTTAATAGGACAACCTACTGAAGGTGCAATATTAGCCGTTGGATTGAAGGTGACTTATTGTTCCTGTTTATTTTATTTTAGTCAACTTTACTTTAGTTTACTTTACGTTTGAGAGTGTATTTTGTTTTTTGAGTTATTGTATTTAATTGTTGTTGATATAGGTGCTCAATCTTAATTGACCTAAGTAGCTCTTGTTTTATATAATTTGCCAATTTGTAACAATTTTAACCCATTAATAAGTAACCAGATTGTTTCTATTTAAAGGTAATGCTTATAATATCTCCAAACTTGTAAGACAACGCATAACAGTATAACAGAGTAGGTATGGGTATAACAGAGTAGATCTGAGTATAACTGAGTAGATATGAGCTCTTTCCCTTTTGATAGTGGATGTAATGCACCGTAAGCATTTATTTCCAGTACAACCACAATATTGAAAGGTATTATTTTTTTTTGCTTAATTCTTATCCAGTTAGATTATAAAATATTTCAAAACAGATCCAGCCATGAACTGCTTTGTTGATACTTAAACTTATTACGAAAAATGATAATATCGTCATATCATCGTCAACATTGCACTGATACCATGAAGTTTCATCGAAAGTATCAATTTGCAGTACGTTTTAAAAGAAATATGAATTGCCAGTTTTTGCTAATTCGGAGCACTAACTCTCGTGGTGAAAGTGTATTTTAAATCTTTTGATATGTGATTGCTTTAAATTCAGTCGGGAAAATTTAAACATGAAACATGGAATGTGCCTTTTTCCACTTAGTGGAAACAATGATGCCGCAGAAGATACTTTGTTTCAATGGACTCGTGTCGTAGTTCAGTTTTTGCCCAAACGTATGATCGTAGAGGGAACGTGGTATTTTATTCCACCCGAAGAAAATAAAGGAATTGCATGTGAAACCTTTGAAAATACATATAATTTTGCCCTCTATGTAAAGTTATGTGTTCCTATTGTCCATAATTTGAAATTCTCTTCTACCTTGTGCAAATTAGCGTGATTTTCTGAAATATGCTGAAAACATGCACCGATTCTCTAGTCATTTGGGCTTTTATGGTCAAGATATAAGTAGTACACATATCGAAGATGAAATTTTTAAGTTGCCTGCAAGAGACAGTGAGCTCGAAGTCTCCAGAAGTGATCGAGGGAGAAGAAAGTACGTAAAAACCCTCTGTTGATTTTATCACGTTGATTAATACCCTAAAAACGTTTTGTACAAATCGGACGATCAATCTATTCATGCTGTGATCGATGCTACAAGAAATAACTCTACTATCATTACAAAAATGAATTTTTCACGGGAGGAGTCGGTAAACATATGTGTAGCTCAACAGATGGTTGTCGAACCAGATCTAACGCAAATCAGATATATTCCTTTCAGGGGAGGCGTGGAGCGCTGTCAATCTACTATTGGTCTCTATCCGACTACAAGAAAATTTTGGGGGTCTTGGGGGTCCCCCGAAAAGATTTTTGCGACCAAACCTTTTTTCACCTGGGAACGCCCATTTTTGCATTAGTTTGTAAACAACGAAAGGAAGTTAAACTGAAGAGATTACTGCTTTGTATTGCTTCAAATATGAAGATTGTGGAATTCTAACGGATCCAATATCAATTGGAAACGGGCAATGGAGCAATTTGAATAAATAAGACCAAATAAGATCTGTCGTTTTCTATCATTTGTTACTTTTTTGAAAATATTTTTTATGAAACTAGTGAAGTCAAATTATGTGGAAAAATTACTATTAGACCAATAGTATTAATAGTTCTCTCCGCCGCCCCTGATTCCTGTTTTATTTGGTCCATTCAGTTTTCTCGAAATAATGTGACAGACAATGGCAAGCATATACCCCTACTGACATTTTTCTTGGTTTTGGTCTTGGGTCATTTTGGGAACCAAAGGTCGCATGCTGATGAAACAAACTGCAATTAGTATATTGAATAGCTTTGTTTTACTCTACAATTGTGAATGAAACTATTCCATTTTGGGGCATATTAAGGTATTACTAGCCAACCTTTTTACCATCCATACTACTTAAAATTAAACAGTTTTAATCGCCACGCATTCCAACAGAACAACAGAAGACTACAAAAGGCTTCTTTAATAGCACGTATATACTTAACAAAAAATGTCTTTCTGCCGATTGCAACTCTACCGATTGCAATTCTACCGATTGCAATGCTACCGATTGCAATTCTACCGATTTCCCTCTGAAAGTCCTTTTAGANCGCATGCTGATGAAACAAACTGCAATTAGTATATTGAATAGCTTTGTTTTACTCTACAATTGTGAATGAAACTATTCCATTTTGGGGCATATTAAGGTATTACTAGCCAACCTTTTTACCATCCATACTACTTAAAATTAAACAGTTTTAATCGCCACGCATTCCAACAGAACAACAGAAGACTACAAAAGGCTTCTTTAATAGCACGTATATACTTAACAAAAAATGTCTTTCTGCCGATTGCAACTCTACCGATTGCAATTCTACCGATTGCAATGCTACCGATTGCAATTCTACCGATTGCAATGCTACCGATTGCAATTCTACCGATTGCAATGCTACCGATTGCAATTCTACCGATTTCCCTCTGAAAGTCCTTTTAGAATGTGTATTTGGCCCCACTTTCATATCTAGTACTGTTTCTACAAATATATATTTCGTTTCTGAAATTTAAAAACAATGGATTGACGCGTGAATCACATATATTTCCTAGCAATTTAATATTGGAAACTATTTTTTCTTTTGTCTAATAACTGGCTAATGTTTTTTGCAGACAGCAGTTGTACTTCATTTAGTCCAACATTTAGCTCTCAAAGGTTGACTTCTGCCATTTATTGTTTTGACTGACGGACTGATCGACTCAGTGACTGACGAATTCATTTTCCACTACTTATACTTGCCCATTCAGAATAGGTAGGCGACAAATAAAACTTGGTTAATGATGATCTAATGCAAAATAATCCGTCGTTGTTGCCGGCGTTAATGGTGCTAATCACCAAACCAAGGCTATGTTGTTGTTGAATACTGTTAATTATTATATTGATAATAGCAATAATGATAGTGATAGTAGCAGCAGTAGTAGGAGTAGTAGCAGTAGAAATAGTAGTGGTAGTATTAATAGAAGTGGCAGTAATAAAAATAGAAGTAGTAGTAGAAGCAGAGGTAGCAATAGAAGAAGTAGTAGTAATAGAAATAGTAGCAGTAATAATAGAAATAGTGAAAGAAGTAGAAGCTTGGCGTAGTGTCCAGAATTTACAAAAAGAGGAACATAGACTGCAGTCAGAAACTACTTATGATGAATTTGAGGATTTCAAGTAGTACAGGTTTTTGGATTAGGCTGGTCTGGACATCGACAACTATATCATTAAGTTGGCCTTTCTGTGCTTTTTTAGTTGTTTCCAATGCATCAGTGATTATTATTGTTATGATGACGATGATCTTGGTGATAATGATGATGATAATGATGGTGATGATGATTATTATTATTTACTTACGTGCTCGACATCTAAGTGAATAAATGCCGTTTCGTATAGACCACAGATGGATTTTGAAAGTAATTCTTTACGCAGTAGGTACCTAACAGAGAATCCGTTAAATAAAACAAACAGAAAGAAACACCCAAAGAGATAAGCTTTCTTGGCTTTGAGTTGGTAAAGTTAAGTTGAACGGGAGTTGTAAATATTTATGTTAACAATAATCATTATCTATGCCTTTGTTCACCAGCTGGGTTTGGTAGGAATTCATGACTATTACCACAGACTGGAAGAAATACCATTTTCTTCAGAGCAAAAATGGATGGCAGTGAAATGTCGGAGGTACATCGAACCATATGAGGTACAGCTTGCGTATCTTTTTTAGTTTGAGCCAGGTAAATGTTTAAAACCAACATTAGCACCCAGACCAATGGGCAGCACAAGCTAGTTTGGAAGATTGCCAGCCATAGGTTTGATAAGGGCTATAAGTAAATATAGGAAAAGAATTATTATATTTCTATTTTAATGAACATTACACCAGTCACTTATTGCTATTAGTTACTTGTGATAGAGCCATGTTATCTACCAAGAACCGAGAGGGAAGAAGTTTACCCATTGTCTGTATGCAGATAAGTATGCAGATATTTACTCCAGTTCTAGTTTTCCCATCCTGGTGTGTAGACAAAACGGGACTGTATGTATGTTATGATTAATTTTTGTATATTTATATATGTGTACGTGTGCGTGGCTGAAGTTGAAAAATTAGATAGATGGCGTAGGAATAAAGATCGTTTTATTCTGTGTATATGCTAAATGATGTATGTAGTAATTTCAGAAGAACGTATTGGAGCAGATTGCCAGATGAGAATTGGCACACGAAGATATACAAAGCTAGATTAACTATTGTCATTGCTGGAAACAGAGAGAGCGACAGCTGTGATATTGCCAAAAGCGGGGAAAGTAAACTGTGTAATGTACTCCGGTTTACAATTCCTGCAAACATTTTACAGCATGGCACTGGACGATGACGATATTGTAAATGTATTTCTCGGGATTAGAAATGACGGCAAAAGTGAACTGGTTAAGTATTACTTAACCAAAAGGTAGTAACTAAAGAAACTACCTAGTTGTGAATTATTGGGATGTTTGAGCTCTGGTACAACAATGGATTATCTCTGTAAATAGAGAATACAGTGGAACACAACACAACACAAAACAGCACAAATTGTTCTTGTGGGTTGTCCCTTCAGTGACCTTGCAATACCCGGGGTTAATTAAAAAGCAATTTACAGCCAAAGCAAGACCGCGAGAACTTTTCTTGATGGTTTTCCAATCTCGGCACAGTCAATGTTAGATTTTATTTACGGATTTACTGTATAAAAAATACAGTTTTAGCCATTTTTGCTGTTTATTTCAGGGGTAGCCACTGTCAGGAGCTTAGAATTTCTACACCTTCAGATTACGTTCAACAATAAATAATTTTTTAACTTAAATTGATGTTGTTATCAAACCTGCCAAAACATATGTAATATTACCACAGGATTACAAAGGAAATCAAATGGAAAGGACGATTCTCGAATGCTTAAATATTTTGTTAGGATTAGAAGTTTTAAATTGTTCGGAAAGGAACTTCAGTCAGACGTTATTAATCCGGGCAAAATTTGATGGGAACAAACATCCGGGTTAACGATCTCTGAGTGTAGTACAACCTTTTTTTTTCGGGGAGTCTGATTCCGGTAAAGGCAGACGATAATTTAAGGAATAAGGCCTATATAAAAATTACTATAGGGAAAGTGTTAAACAGCTCACAATTAAAATTAAATGGAATCCTCATTTGTCTGACTTCTTGAGGTTGTCAGAAATCAAATTCCTATATTTTGTAGCAGCCGGCCTTTAACAATTGCACTACTAAAAATGGTATTAAGGTATTGCACGAAAAGAAAGCACTTGGACTATATTTGATGAAAATATATACAGATAGTAGTAACTTTTAAATATATATTTCGTTTCCCTGAACATGTTCGGACTGTTGTAGTGTAAAACAGAAAGGAGAAAGTTTATGTCATTGATGATTTTGTTAGAGATACTGCCCGAGACTGTAACGGTACTGTAAATTATCTATTTCAACTAGAACTTATTTCGATTTAAAAGAATCTAACACAGCATATTGAAGACCCAAAGCTAAAGTATCAGTGACGTAACGAGAAGGGATGACTTCGAGATCAATTGATTTTACTGTATCTTGAACATCAAACAACGGACGAGGCTGGTGTCTTGACAGTGCGTTCAATTTCTTCTTGCGCATATATGTAATCGACGTTCATAAATCTTTCAGCCAAAGTCTCATATAAACCACAATCGAAGGAATAAAACCAAGCGGAACATTAAACATCAAGATTTTTTCACGTACTGAATTCTGGTGAAAGTTCAATAACCATTTTGACTTAGACAGTTCATGCTTGAGCAACTGCCTTGAAAAAGAATGAATAATCGTGGGTTTGAAGCATCCATTTGATAAAATTCTGAACTTGAGAAATGGAAATATGATTTCCACTGACAAATATTGGCCAATAAAATGTGCGTGCTGTCTGCAATTTTCAAGTTTACTCAAGACCTTCCATACTGAAGATAATGTTTCCAACGTTGGAATCCTTTTAAAGAAAATTCCAACAGGCCGTAAGTTAACAAATTGCCTCTCAAAGAATTGTTGTAAACATTGTTGGCCTCTGTCAGTCTGTGATTACTATGGACTCCTGTGTCTGAACAGGGCCGATTGACAAATGGCAGTCTCTGTTACACATGGAGCTGTGGCGGTTTTTTCTGCTGGCTCGCTTTTCCTCCGCTGTAGTAGTCAGTCTCCTTTCTCCCGCCTGAAGCTGTCTATTCACAGTGCTCTTCCATTTGCAGTGGCCTGCTGCCAGGTCCTCTCAGCGCTTGCTGTTGAAAGGTCTCCATGCTTCTCTTGTATATATCTCTAATGCACAACTGTGGGCGACCAGCATTTCTCTTGGCAATCACCAGTTCACCAAAGAGGAGGCCATAAGGAATCTGCCATCTACCATGCGGTGAACATGCTCCAGCGAGAAAAGGCTGCTGCTGGAGTAGAGTGTGCATGGAAGGGAGAGTAGCACGGAACAGAACGTCCGTGTTGGCTATTTTGGCCTTGCTTGATGTTCCCAGTATGCGGCGCATGCATCGCAAGTGGAAGGAGTTTAGTCAGTTTTAATGGCTTGCGTGCGTCTTCTACGTCTTACTTCCATAACGTAGTGTGCTGATGACACAGGCATTGGACACTGGCATTTTTTTGACGCTCTTATACTCGAGTGGTAAGGCGAGGGAGTGAGGTGGCAGCTTTACCAATCCTCGTGTTGATCTCAGTGTCCAAGGAAAGGTCGTTCCTGTTGGTGGACCTTAGGTACGTGAACTAGTTTACGACCTCCAACTCATATTCATCGATGGTGATGCATGGTAGTACAAAGCCTTGTTTCACTATGCTGAGTATACCGAACGACTGTGACATGTTACTATCATGCTGTATGATGTCCTCTATGTTTTTGTGAAACGGTTTGATCAGCCTGAGCTGCTATGGTGGGCAGCCTATCTTTGGCAGGATCTTGAAGAGGCTCTCTCTGCTGACCAAGTCGAATGTTGTAAATATATGTTAAACAAAAGCTTAGCCAATTTCGCTATGTTTTATTGGACTCTGACGTGCAGTAACGTTTCTTGTTTGCTTTAACCTTCTAATATTGAATTTCCTCTTTTCTGTGTTAGATACTATAATAAGTCTGAAGATGAAAACGAAATATCTTCTTTAATATTACTTAAGGCTGAATTTGTTTCACGATGAATGTAAGCGTTGGGTTCTTTCTTTGTTATTAATTTTATCATATCTCTGCCGTAAGGTTTGAGGCAACAGAAAATTTCTTCTTCTAGTTAGCTTTCGTAAAGCAGAGACCTTTCCAGAGTTTGTATAAAAAATTTTAAATATGAGTGAGCTTTGTAGATGGTATTGGCACGGATTTATACCTTTATGTATTTAATTATATGCAATTAATATGTAATACATTATCATAAAAAATGCCAGTGTATTGGACAGTTGAAAAATTAGAAACAAAAGATGGTTAGAATAGAAGAGAAACAGATAGTTAAAAGTTAAAAATAAAAGATGTGTGCCACAAGTGATCAAGAAAAGAAAACGGGCTACGGCTGAACGAGATATAAAAATGAGCAAGGGTATTGCAACCATGGAGTTAGCAAAGCAAGCATTATTACCTTAAAGGTAGAAAATAATACGTTGCTTACTTTGATTTGAGAATTAGGAGGTTTGACATTGTTATTGACGTGACACTGTTGTTAACTTTGAAGTTAGGAAGAACTGTTAACTATGAGCTTGAAAGGGAGGTATTTTACCTTTGTAATGGGAGAAAGTATTGTTGACTTTCAATTGGAGAAAAATATTGCCAACGTTTTGATTGAAAACAAACTGTTACTGACTTTGAAGGCAGCGAAAACGTTGGCTGGAATTTGAAGAAGAATATATAATAATTTGGAAGTGAATGAAAAAAAAGACTGAGAAGAGTTTTTAAAAGAAGTGTTATTTTTTTGAGGTCAGAAAATTAATGGTTATGGCTGTGAAGCAGAGGAAAAGAAATTTGGCAGCAAATAAATGTAGAAATAAAGAGAAATAAAAAGTTAAATTGCCGTGTTATGATATGGTATTAATCAAGAAAAATATGGGAACGGTTAATTATAATGTGTTAATTTTGAAGTAATACAGTGCATGGAGAGAAATGCCTTTAAAGAATTTAAATGAAGCGAAAATGTAAAACAGAAATAGTTTTCAAGAAACTGCTTTAATGCTTTAAAAAGGGAAAAGGGGCATACTTAGGGGGAGGAAAATTTATTGATTCTGCATTTATTTTTTGAGGCAGATAAAAGCGAATTAGCAGAATCATTTTTTTTCTGTCAGGAAAACTCAGCGTTATACTTTGTGAAAGGTGCACCGGAAAGAGTGCTCAGTCAATGTGTAACTTGGAAGATACAAAATGGGTCAACAAAAATGACAGAGGCAGATATGAATAGAATAATGGAGAAAGCAAAGGAACTTGGTGGAAAAGGATTACGGGGTAACGTTTATTATTGCCCTTGCAAAGTTATTTCTTCTTATTTAGTTAAACTATTTAAAAATTGGTATTTTACAATTAACTTTGCATATATGCGTAAAGACATATTATATTAATCTTCGGACTTTAGACGTAACGGGATTTGAGTAAACTTCCATATTGTACCCCTCTTGCTTGGACTTACTACTGATGTGTATAATTGCTTTTTTCTGTATGTGATGACGTAAAAACATAACTAGGAAGAGATTTGTAGACCAAATTTGCCAATTTTGATCAATTTAGAGTCCAACAATACACCAAGTGTTTATGCCTGGGGTATTGTCAAAGCAAATTATCTTAAGGCCTATATCTGTTCCAAGTTGAATACACATCATGCGACAAATGACACTGTGAAGTAATTGCATCAGCAGAGAAAAGCAACTGCGAATTGCTTTTCTCTGTTTAGGCTTTTCCCACTAAGGCTGTTGGTACTAGTGACTATTTTCTTTGTGACCCTTTGACCAATTTGATTAAACGTAATGGAACTTAATATGTTACAAAAGTTGGAGTTGAAAATGTAGTAGACAAATGCAGTATAAAAATGCGATCCAC
This sequence comes from Morbakka virulenta, assembly GCA_003991215.1. Lineage (NCBI taxonomy): Eukaryota > Metazoa > Cnidaria > Cubozoa > Carybdeida > Carukiidae > Morbakka > Morbakka virulenta. Next base: position 2,809,056 of record RDPX01000017.1, read on the forward strand.
TTAACAAGAAAATAATTGGGTACCATATTTAATATTTAATATTGCTGTTATTCCGATGAATTAGAAGTTTTCAGCCTACAAAGTTCGGCTTTTGTTGGTGAACTGCAGAGCGTTGTGACATATGGTACCATACACTCACACACACACATGCACACACACACACTTTCTCTCTGTATTTGTACTGACTCCAGGGCTGAATCGGAAGCTTTTTGGGATACAAAATTTTGTACACTGCTGCAGATGTTTATTTCCCTTACTGATGTGTAAAATATGGAATAAACACTTTATTATCCATAGAGTATTGATGGTTTTTTCTCCTTCGTTATCATCCCATTTTGACCCAATATTTTTTGGTTTGGGTAATTGAAATTTTTTGCCTGGGTTTATTTCTTAGTGATAGCCATTGCAGTCGGAGAAGAGCTGAACAAACTGACTTTTCTTGGATTGATGGGACTTATGGACCCACCCAGAACAGGTGTACAAGACGCTATAAGAATATTAACTGCAAGTGGTGTTAATGTTAAAATGTTGACTGGTGATGCAAGGGAAACTGCTACGACCATTGGTAGGTTGCTACTTTTACCTCGTTTTGATTAGATTAGGGCTTACTGTAAGTGTTTATTTAGTCAAATTACATTAAAAAGGACTCAACTAGTTTTTGTCCGGGTATTATTTGTAACCTGGAGAATTGGGCAGCAAATGTTGTTGTGTTTCGCATAACCGCGAAATATACCTTACAAGTATAGTAAGATATGGATTTCCAAACTTTATATATATATATATATATATATATATATATATATATATTGTAAGAACATTAGCATGTACACACAGAATATGAAGTCTGTGCACCACCAATGAGCCCTGGTTATAAGATTAAGTTCTATAGAGAAGTACCTGAGACCACGGAGAACAAAATTCACCGCAAGATCAATGCAAAAGTAAGACCCCATGAACAGAATGACTGATTGGTTGTTGGACAACCTAGGAAAAAGAAATGAGAACAAGGCCGGTACAATTTGCGTAATTTGAGAATTTTTGTAACAAACGCCTGTTTCATAGAAACGAAAGTGCAGGAGTTGGACATGGAAGAACCGGAATGAAATGTTAACGACCGAAATCGATTGGCCCCGTTTTCACCTGTCTCACCCAACTCCAGTTAAGGTGACGCCTATCAGTTGGACGTATTAAGTTAGGACATTGATCAGTTGTCTCTGTGCAACACTGTCGTTGTTGGTGGAATCTCGTAGTACAATAGCGAGGGATGTTTTGCGGCATGGAAAATATTGATTTTCACAGTCTTATCACCCTCATGTCATCTTCAATTGCGTCCCTTTAACGTATCCTTGGTCTTCCTCTCTTCCCTTCTGATCATACCAGACCATCTCAGTCTTGCCTTCTTTTTTCCCCCTTAATCCCCTAGCGTGTGCTCTACTTCTAATGTATTCATTTCTGATTTTATCCAGGCATGTAACCCCAAGTGATCACCTCACCATTTTCAATTCTGCCATCTTTAACTAAACGTCATGCTTTTTTTCGTCGCTACTGTTTCAAGCCCATACAACAAAGCTGGCCGTACCACAATTTTGCATACTTTTCCTTTCACTTTTGGTGATACCTTTCTGTCACAGAGTACGCCTGTTACTTTCCTTCATCCATTCCATCCTGCATGTATTCTCTTCTTCACTTTAGTTTCGCATCCCCCGTTGCACTACACTGCTGATCCCAGATATTTAAAGTGTTCTGCCTTCGTTACATCTGATCCTTGGATGCTTACCTTGTCCTCATCTCTTCCATTCAAGACCAGCCAGGTATTCTGTTTTTTTATTGCTTGATTTCATAACCCTTTTCGCTAGGGTATCTCTCCACTTCTCCAGTTCTTCTTGGTACCCTGTCATACGCTTTTCCCAAATCTACAAAAACACAATGCAATTCATTTTGCCCTTCTCGGTGCTTTTCCATTAGAATGCGCAGAGCGAAAAGCGCGTGTGTTGTGGTCTTTCCCTGCATGAAACCGTACTATTCCTGGCTGATCTCTACCCCTTGTCCGAGTCTTACATCCAAAAGTCTCTCCCACACCTTCATCTTGTGGCACATTAACTTAATGCCTCTGTAGTTTCCACATTCTTGTGCATCTCCTTTGTTCTTATAAACAGGGATCAGCACGCTCCACCATTCGTTCATCATTTCTTCATACTCTAGGAGGTTATTAAAGAAGTTCGTGAGCACCTCTAAACCTAAGCCACCGAGACACTTACACATTTCAATTGGTATGTTGTCTGGGCCTACAGCCTTCCAATTTTTTCATTCCCTTCAATGACTTCTTAACCTCTCCTTTGGCTATGAAATAGAAATGGATAGTGATTGATGGCATAAAGTTTGAAGAGATGAATGAATGCAGAAATTTCGAAAGACTGTTAACACCTAACAATGAGACAAGGAAGAAAGTTGACCAAGAGCTACAATTGGATAAAAACAGTATGGATAATGCAGCATCTATTCGAAAAAAGGGGAAGTGCTGCAATGTTCGAAAGAAAATATTATTTGTACCGTTTTCTTATAAGCAATGGCTCATGGTGGAGAAGCCTGGACATTCACAAAGGACGAAGATAGGAAGCTGGAAAGAGCAATGCTGAATATCACTAAAAGGGATAAGATAAAAAATGAGAGTATCAGAAGTGATGAGCTTGATTGAGGAAGTTAAGTGCATGACAAAAAAGTAGGCAGGGCATGTCGTCAGAATAAACAACACTAAGTAGTCAAAAAGAACTGCAGAGTAGATTACCAGGGAAGGTGGATACAAGTACCCTAGGACCGGTGTGGACAAAGATATGGTGGTTATCTGCAAGCAGTGACATGACGTTTCATAATGATGGTGCTAAGAAACTAATATTTTATAGGTACATTTAATTAAAAGAAAGCAAACATGTTTTTGAATTTTTTAAACCACGGTGGCAGCGATTGCGGACGACTCGTTAAATCCCGTCGGTAATCTCACCGGTTGCTGTAATCGATAGTAGTTGACAGGATTTTGTGCCAAGAAAGTTAGGCCCAGCATCAAAGAAATTTATACCATGCATCAAAGAATGTTCTGCCCTGGATCATCCTCAGGGATAATATTTGATTAGTTTTTTATAAGAGACCTGGCTTTGGATTTGGCTTTGGTTTAACGCAAACCTTTCTTGCAGGACACTAATTATTTTATGTATTTTTATGAGCACAGTTATTGTTATCATTACCATCATCGTCATCATCATCATCATCATCATCATCATCATCATCATCATCATCATCACTATCATCATCACCATCATCATCATCATCATCATCCTGCCTTGACATTAACGTTTCCGACATTTTTTTCTTTTACACATTTTTTAATGGCTTGGACAGTCGCAGATAGGAAATGTATGTTAAATACTTAATTCATTAATTTGTTTGATGGAGTGATTGTATTATTTCAATGCTTTTACAATACTATGTTTCGACTACCTTTTAAGGCAATATTCTTGGACTACATGTTGACCCCACGACGACCATATCAGGGGAACAAATCGATTCTATGGACTCGTATGATCTGGAATCTATAATAAACCACGTAAGCTCTTTCCACTTTGATCGTAATGATTTTTTGCAATCAATGTTTTTGGTTATTAGTTTCGTTTTGCTGCTACTTTGGAATATGAAATTTGCAATTTTGGATTTGATTGATTTTGGAGGTTGCCTGTTGTTGTTGTTTTTGTTGTTGGTGGTAGTGATGGTATTGTTGTTGAACTAGCCTGTGGTCCAGACTAAAGTAATTCCTTCTGCATTGCCCCTTGGACCACAGTGGTTTATTTCCTTGTTAAGGCTGGACCCTCGAGAGAGCATATCATTCCATGCAGTCAGATATAGGAGAACCATAGAAAATTAAATCGCTGCATCGGTGTGACAAATGGTATATTCCTAACACTGGTAAATCACAAGTAAAGAAAAAGTTTGATAAAACTACCTCTCTTTATTAGTGCCTGGTCTGTAATTATTCTTATCCGCTAGGTATTAATCAGTTAAAATTTATGTTAATAACAAAGTTTTTTGGTATTAAAATTTGAGCGCGTTTGCTGATGTGATATGTTAGTCCTATGAGAATTTACGTTTTAATAAATCTTTAACTTTTAATCAAAGTTCTTTGACTGCTCCTATTGTTCAAATCGTAAGTTTTTTTGATTAGTTGGAACAACTAGTAGCAATTCACTTAGCTGTGTTCGCATGTATATATATAGTATTAGGAGTAAACTCCAAACAGCCAGATGATAAGGCTTCTATTTTGACATATATATAAAATAATAACATTAAAAAAACAAAAACAAAAACAAAAAACAAACAAACAAACAATCAAACAACTTATACATCACAAACAAATTTTACACGACTCGAGACGCAAAACATAAACAAAGCCATAGAAGAAGTGATATATGATAAATAAATAAATAAATATATATATATATAAAAATATATATATATAAATAAATATATATATATATATATATATATATATATATATATATATATATATATATATATATTTGTTAGCGGCTCACATGTTTTCCTTCTTTCTTCTTTAGATTACAGTATTCTACAGAGTAAGCCCCAAAAATAAGCTGGCAATAGTCAAGGTAAGATATATGAAAAGTTGAAAACAGTAAATCGATCAACTGCTTGTTGAAAAGAGTTTGTATTTTAGATTTTCAGCAAGAGAGCCATAAGGAAATGCTCAAAATGTCAAAAACTAAATCGTCGGTGATTTGATGCAAATGTTGTAGGGAAAAGAAAACTGGAAGCCACTTCCTGTTTTCATGGGTTTCTTTTGTATACTCTGATGCACTCGGTATGCCTACGTAAGGTCGACTACAGGAAGATCCAGTTCAAAAGCCAAATTTTTGCGAGTTTATTGAAAATCATTTCGGAGAGCGGTAGAGCATTACTCAAATGAATGGTGTGGGGTATTGCAAGTAGAGGAGTTTTATTTACTAGACGTTTGTATTGCTTGGTGGATGACAGTGGCTATAAAAAGATAAAAATGTCACAAAAAATGCCATAAGCCAGTGAAGATCAAGTTGGAAATTGAAATGATAATCGATAGAGTAAATCAAAGCAGTTGTTTTGGTTTTTTACTTTATTTTGTCGTTACAAGGTAGAACAGCAAGCAGCAAGCCAGAGAAGATCAAGTTGGAAATTGAAATGATAATCGATAGAGTAAATCAAAGCAATTGTTTTGGTTTTTTACTTTATTTTGTCGTTACAAGGTAGAACAGAAAAAAATTTAAGTACAATTTATATTCTTCAGTGGTTTATAGGTAAAGATAATTATCAACATTTGGAAATGAACTTGTTTTTATAAATTTTCAAAAAATAATGAGTTTATAATCTTGTATACTCACAATTGGGAGAGCGGACGGAGACATAAGATAGAGTTTGTTTGATAGCCTCCTACAAAATCACTTGCGGACTGTCACCCGTTTGGTATGTATGCATAACATTCGTGAAAAATAGGTATCCACCATAGGGGTAAATAAAATGGTGGAACAATGTTAAGAAATTATTGGAATTGGATGTTTTGAGGAAACCCATTCTAACTTCCACGACGTTTATAGTCTACTGTTAGTCGTATAAAACAATAGTTTAAACAGAAATAATGCACAGGCAACAGACAATAAGGCTAAGGAGATTATGGAAGCTCTAGTTTTTTCTTGTGTTCTTGTGATAGCTTGTAGGGGCGTCAGCACCCACATGGGGTGTTATCATGAGATTTTGGTTCCTGTTAAACTTTAGAGCTTGTTGCAAAGGGGTCATGCTTTACAAAAAGTTAAACCAACAATCTATTAGAAAAGAAAATATATAATTGAATTTCTATTGATATAATACAAATGATAGTAACATAGTATATTGAATTTTGGATAGCTGTTTTTAGATAATTTTCATTACATTGGCCATCAGATGTTACCTTGAAATAACTTTATAATCAGGATGTTATGTAGAGCTCAATGCGACTTAAACATTGTTTTGAATAGTTCTTGAGCACTACCACGATGCAATAATACTATACTTTATGATGCTACACTATACCGTACTATATGATACTATTCATATCTTAACCTGTACTGTGCTATCTATCCTGTACTATGCTGTACAACATTATACTTTCCATACAACATACCATTACTGTACAAGAAATCGTATTGTACTCTAGTTTGCTTAACTGGCCTGTTATACTAAATTGTGCTGTACTGGGCCCACTCTAGTGTAAATCGTATGCTGCTCTTTGTGATAGTGTTGTTTCGGCGCCGCTTCGAATATAGTATAAATTGAAAATACACATTTTGGATGGCAACTAATACTTCTGCACTGCAATACCTAATACTATTAGGCTGGGTACTTTTACACATAAACACTTATTCCTGCGACAAAACAGCTTTGGGGGATGAAATAAAAGGACTAGATGAGAATCATGTGTTATTTAAGACAAGGTTAATCAAAATAGGTGCATCGTCTAGTGAATGTAGCCCTGTTAACTAAGATCAAGGAGAATGCACTTTCATGACATTTCAAAGTTGCTACCGTCAGTCATTTATTTGTCAGATTACTGTTAGGTAAACGCTTGCAAATCACAAACGACATTTTTTGAGTAACTTAACAAGTGAAGTTCTTTAGTTTAAAGTTTATTATTTCTCATTTTTAGGCACTCCAGCGCTGTGGACACGTTGTTGCCATGACAGGAGATGGGGTAAACGATGCAATCGCACTTAAGCGTGCAGATATTGGAGTGGCTATGGGAAAATGCGGAACAGATGTCAGCAAAGAGGCTGCTGATATGATTCTTATTGATGATGATATAAAAACAATAATGTCAGCAATTGAAGAAGGGAAAGGGATTTACTATAACATCAGGAATTTCGTTCGCTTTCAACTTAGCACGTGAGTTACTCTTTTTGTGAAATATGTTTTAGGTTTGCCTACACTCTTTGCATGCTTTTGAACCTGACAAGCATCCAGATAATGGAAATATTCTCCTTCAAATACAACAAAAACTCTCGTATATTTATTATTGCACGTTTTTTATCTTGTTAACATGTTCTTTTTTTGGTTCTTGGTTGTCCTTGGTAAATTACTGAGTTAACTGTGGTACTGATCGAGGGCATAGCGTTTCTTTTTTGTTTTATAGGCTGTCGTTACTGGAGTATAACCTACCAAATGGTTCCACTCTGGCCGCAGTGCTAGTGACGAGACTTTCTGGTTTGTAATTTCGGTTGATGTAAAGTGTATTAAATACACTTAACCACATAAGAGCTTAATAATAAAGAGAAGAACAGATTGTAGTTTTTGAATTTCATTCGTTGTTGCATGAAGTGACCGAACGCAATGTTTTGATCAGTTTGACCTTTTTGAAGTGGCTTGAAGAAGACCACATTGCTCAAAACGTGTTTTCCATACTTTTTGTAACAAGGATCAAAAGATATCCCTGAGATAGGTTCCTTTCTTACGTCATTTTGATTTAGCATAGCACTGCTATTGTTTATTCTTTTCAATTCGACTGATCCCTGGATTTGAACATCTGTATGATAAAGTGGTTAAAGCACTTGATAAGGGTTCAACTCTCAGTAGCAGCATATTTATAGATTAACCTGCCAATTTATAGTGTTGCAGGCCTTAATATATGTTACTGTACATTTGTGGTACATGTGGTATATATTTAAATGAGACTCTTTAATAGTGACGGCAGATAACACCGAATACACTAATACTTGTATTACAGGAATTATTTCATGCATTTTATAATTTTTTGTGTCTGAGAACATGTACGAAAATTATAGTCTGCAAATTTCAGCGAAGGAACAAAATCGACGCCTTACTTTTAAGGCCATGGGGAAGTTTAAACTGGGAACTTCTGCAGTCGTAAGTTAATGATTAACCAACGCGCCTACTTGCACAAGAAGCTTTTTTTACAATAGATTTGAAAATGAGCGCCCTGGAAAGGAGAAGGAATTTTTGAGAAATTTATTATGGAGGATAATTAAGCTTGTTCTTCTTGTTCTTTTATGTATTATTGACAATATGATATTCTCATCTTTGTTTGCAAGACATAATGCCTTCGTAGTGGCACTTTACCGTCTTTTGTATTCATTTGCAAACCTTTTTGTGTGTATATTTTTTATCGTTTCCTATCTCTGTCTTTATAGGAGCATAGCTGCAATATCTCTTATTACAATATCCACCTTAATGAAATTTCCAAATCCACTAAATGCTATGCAGATACTTTGGATAAATATTATTATGGACGGGCCACCCGCACAAAGGTAGGTTTGATTCGGTATTTTCAAACATACTTTACCGTTTTTTTATCTTTCAGCCAAAGTGTGGAATTAAATTTGTCTTGAGCACGGAGCGGTCCACTTTTTTATCCAGGCCAATGAAGGACCACGTTAAAAAAATATCGTTTTATTCCTTTTCTTCAACTTTAACCAGCAATTCCCCGTACTCTTTGAATCACTCCTGTTTTTCACTATAGGTGTAAATTAATGAAATGGTCTTACTGCCCTTGACTGATGATTTATTTGTGGTTGTGATGCTGCTGCGTTTTGGATTTTTATAGGGAGAAATTCTCTGTTTTTCCTTTTTCTTTCATCCTTATCAAAGATGGATTTTTCTCATTTGATTTTCCTCATTGTACTTTCTGTTCTTTTCTTTCATTGTGTTATGCCCATACCCAATTCTATCTCCAAAAACATGTACAAAGTAAGTGGTGTTTCACTTATAACGGAGAAGCGAATGAGGCGCAGTACTTCTGGAGACGTGGGTGATACAAAAACCGAGAGCCTGTGTCACGGTAAGTGGTTGAGTTGTACAGTTGGCCACTACAACTTATCCAAAGTTATCTGTACTTGCAACTAATTTTAAGGCATCAAAAGGTTTGGACCTATGGCCATTCATTTTATTCCGTAGCCCCTTAATTTTGAAGCTATTTTTGCCACGTTTAATTTTTTTTTCAGTCTTGGTGTAGAACCCGTCGACAAAGATGTCATGAAACGAAAACCACGCGTGGCTAGCAATCCAATGATTACTCGATATTTGCTGTGTCAAGTTACTACTTCTGCTGCATTAATCGTCCTCGGTACCTTATATATATTTTGGCGAGAGGTATTTTTGTTCATTGTTTTTTTGTGCTATTACTTTTACCTATCAGCTTATTAGTCTATGTATCCGTCTATCTATCTATCTATCTATCTATCTATCTATCTATCTATCTATCTATCTATCAATCTATCTATCAATCTATCTATCTAGCTAGCTAACTAGCTAGCTGGTTAACTATCTTTCTATCCAGCCATCTGTCCATTAATCTATATATTTTCCATTTCTATATTTTCTTGTTTTTCTAAACAATCGTATGGATTTGCTTGTAGTTTAAATGTGTTCTATACTTGTAGTAAAACAGGCACTTTTTGTTGCGTACAGCTAGTGCCATAGAGAAACCCTTACTTTATCATAATATGCTATATGAACGTCCTTTTATTAGAGGAGTATGCAAGTTGATGATGAACAATTTACTTGAGATCCCTCTTTAGGTACTTGGAAAGCTCAGAATAGGTGTTATTGATGAATACGTATTAGCATAGGCGATACTCATTCAACTGGCCCGTTATAAAATGCATCTATAATTTTATGTATTGAGTATCTAATTCCTATACTTGAGGAAAGAGATTCAGCTGTGCACACTTGTTGGGACATTTTGTACCCATTGTAAGACCTCTATGCTGCTAGCTCTTCACAGATGACTGCATGTACCTAAATCCTTTTAGCACCATTCACACAAAAAATCTGCACAATATTCAGTTAAGTCGCTGGAAAAATATGTTTCAAGGCAAGGCGATACTTTTTGCAATCCTGCCCATTAAAGTAACAGGACGCATGAGCGGGAGGCAAAAGATTTTCTTGTTTTGATTGAAGTAGTAATATGCACACTTGAGACAGGAAGAGAATATTGAGCAGTAGAAGTAATAAAAACTAAAGTTGGAGTATAAAGACAAGATGTATACCTTGCTAAAACTTGTTCACGAAAAATCTGTAATACAAAAAAAGCAGTGTTTGTTCAGAAATATTCATGAAATGCCGATATTAAAATATTACAATTTTTCTGAAAGTCTGCATGAGCAAATAGAGTATGAAGAATTTTATAAGGCTGTGATTTTCAACCATTCAAAAAATCAAATACCAAGAAATTATTCAGTTGAAGAAAGAAAACCAATTTGCTGTGGAGACTGTTTCCATTTTGGAAAAGCATTAGGTTTTATTTTTAAAAACTTCATTGACCTTAGCAAATAACGTATCACCTGCATTTTATCTATATCTAGGGTTTCACATGTTTTTCAGCTGATATATTAAGAAAAAAACCCAAGGATAGTAATATTAGTAGAAAACAGCCAAGCAAAATACATTTCAAAAAAAGTTTTAAAACTTTTAAAGCTTGTTCTTTGGCAGACCTATGTGCAGCTGATAAACAGTAGATGGCCAAAAATATTGCATTTAGTATAGCTTAGATTTCTTTTGATACTAAAGGCATTGGTGTCAGATATCAGAGCAATTACTTAAATAAGTGATTTTTTGCATGTTTTTTCCCATGTAACGTTAAACATAACGTAACAAATTAATCGTTAACAGATTTTATATCACTTTCAATCCACCATGAAACAGATTTTTGGAAAAATTCCCATACTTTGACGAATAAATAAAAGAGTCAACGTTTGCTTCGACATTTTGGCTTACATAGCCAGCATCATAAATAATACTGATTTCACATCACTTGTAAGGCTGTCTTTTAATTCAACTAGCTTATGAAATACATCAGAGGCTTCCTCTTTTAATGAATAATCGTAGTTTTGATAATTACCATCTCCTGTATCATAAGTTCCCAAATCTATGTTAAGGTCTAGCAGAAGTCTCATTTTGTCTTTTATTGCAGGGCCCATTACCTCAACCAGTCCCTTAATGATTTCCTTTTCATGATTAATATTTTTTATCCTCATCCTCAAATATCGCATGGCTTCATCCAACTTTGACCAAGTATCTAAGAATTAACTCCATTTTTAGTTAATGATAAAATGTTTCAAGTCCTTTGTGGTTTTTGTGACAAATAATGAAATGCTCTTAGTAAAGAAGACTGACCATTGAATGTACAGCGTATCTTCACAAAAAAAAATTACTATTAGACATTAAACTTTTCTCATTTATATTCTTTCTCGTATTTTCAATAGCATTTTGCCTTTAAGGAGAAATAAATCGTGTTGATTATCTTGTCTGCTTTTCACCACGTGAAGTATTTTCTGTTGGCCTTCATTTTCATAGAGCTGAGGGTATCATATTGGAACTAAGACATTCAAATATCGATGGTGGATCCCGCATATACCGGTTTCCAAAAGTCTTTCGAGTACCATACACTTGGCCAACGGTCTTCGTAAACTGAGATGTCACAAGAATATTATCCATTCCTCTCTTTCTGTCTTCGTTGTCTGATGCCAAATGGAAAACCTTAACCTCTGTCACCTGATCATATTTTCGTTTATAGAAACTAACTCAACAATTTATTTCCATATTTATTACTTCTAGATGTCATAAAATAGCAAAATAATAATGCTGCTTGCGTCACTATCATAGTTAGCGGCCGTCTAAAAGCGTTACTGAGTAATTCTGATAAATTCAAGTTCGCCTCCAGCTCTTACCTCCTGTCGCATGATGGGTAGGCTTGTAGTGACGCCTTGCTCCAGGCAGTTAAGAAAGAATAATTAGGATTAATGTGCATCGATTAAAGGGTCAATATTCTTATGGGATTGTTTTGCAGAACCAAGGGAAATAGAATGAAATGTCGGTGGTTTCGAATCGAAAGGAGGAGAAACTGCAAGAGTCAACAGCGGTTTCAGTAAACACCGATTATTCAGTAGTTAAGTATCATGAAAACAATAGAAGTGCAAATGTTGCGTTGTATATGTGGCACGAGAACTGAAAAAATTAAGATATGCATAAACTTACAGGACTGTCAAATATCAATGTGAACACCAAAGTTGAGGTTGCATGGACATGTCGCAGGAAAGGAAGAAGTTTGGGGAGGCGGAGATTTAGACGTATATAAGTGAACAGGATACGAAGGGAATCGGGGTTGCGACAGAGCAATACAATTACAAGGGCAATGGAGTATGAAGAGGACTGGTAGAAGGCATGAAATAAGTATTTTATATATATAATGTTAGACATCGTGTAAGACATTTTCGGTTCTTTAAAGAGGTCACTTAAGTTGATTATCTATTGTATAATGGGTGATTTGGAATAGACAGACGTTGACTTCACAGTTGACTTCACAGTTGACTGATGTACAACGCCACTAAACTAAGCGAATTAAATCCATATGTCGGTTCAGTTGAACTAACGGCATTTTTTTCAACTTATGGCCAAAATCATTTTTTAGAAATACGGATACTAGTACGTTACTTATTCAAGCGATTTTGATTCTACGGCAACTATTCACAACTTATATGATACTATAAAATCAAACACTAGGTGGCTAGGGTTTTACTTAACCTCGAGTACATATGGCAGAATTTTGAAAGGATTTATTCCATACCTAATAATGTTTGTGAAAGGAGGGCACATATTTGCTGATGACATATTTTGTGAATGCTTGACGTTTACTTATTTTCAATGCTGAAGAACTGGGGGGACATTTATACTTTTTTGGATGTTCAGAATAGACATTTTTTACTTGTACATATGCTCTCCTGTTAGTAAACAGGTACACGAATGGATATACTTAATTGGGTTCACTTAGAACTAGAAGGACAAAGAGAAGAACTTCTCTCCCTGAAGATTCAGCTGTTGAAAATTAAAGAGCAGAGGTTCAGATCCAACCAAGTAGTTCATCGTTTTAGTGATTTTTGAGTCTATCATTAGCAAAACATTGCTTTCTTTTTTTAGATGGCTGATAACAAAGTAACCCCAAGAGATACGACTATGACCTTTACTTGTTTCGTATTCTTTGACATGTTTAATGCACTTAGCTGTCGATCTCAGGTAAGCACCAGTGTTGATGCTTTCGTAAACATTATTGCTGTACCAAAGAGGAAAATTTTCAATGCATGTCTTACTACTGATTTTTTGTAATTTGGGATTTGCCTCATGGAGTTAGTATGACAGTGTAAGAGTTAGCCATTTACGCAACTCTCTCATGCTACCCCAGTCTGATTACAACATAAAGGTTTATATATTTCATTGTTCGAGGGTTGCACAAGTCACGTATCTACTTCTTATTTGAACAACTTAATTTTACATATTTTTTTTCGTGAGTGATCTTCTCTCATTTTTTTAGATTGTATATAATTTAATGTAGGAAGTTTACTATACCAAAAGTGATTTTTTGAAATTCTTTTCATTGATTTGCTCTTTAATTACTTTACCTGTTTTATCATTCTTTTTTTGTTTTCATAATTTTGTAGTTTGATACTTTTTATGTGGTGTCATATTTTGGGGTTGTTAAATCAGGATTCAGTGATTTTTCGTAATTCATTTTCCCCCTCTAAATTCTATTGTTTTGAGCTCGAAATGTTACCTGCTTGCAAACTTGAATAGGTTAATTTTATTTGCTATAAGACAATATTTAGAGATTCCATGTTTTACCTATTTCTTATTTCTTAGACAAAGTCAGTTGCAGAAATAGGCCTTTTTTCAAATAGGATGTTTCTATATGCAGTGGGTGGATCACTGGTCGGGCAGCTGATGGTCGTCTATGCCCCACCTTTACAAGCAATTTTCCAAACAGAGGCACTGAGTTTAACGGACATTTTCTTGCTTATCTCTATTGCCTCGTCAGTATTTATTTTAGACGAAATGAGAAAGCTAGGTCTTAAACTTAGGATGCAAAGGGAATTAAAAAGAGACAAGATTTTAAACATTGTATAAATTACTGGTGCTATTAATTTGTTTTTAATTGGACTGTATTACTCTTTTTGTAATTGTGGCTTTGTAACGGAGTTTAACCTTCCTTTGTGGTATAAATAAAATGTAATATTGGATCTGATATTTTGAATTTTGCGGGCGTTCGTTTTCTGATTAAATAAGACATGAGATATGGGTTAGATGTACTTAGGGTAATGTATTTTGTGTCCTAAAAGGCACTGTGTAATGGAACATAGGTTACGTCTTAGGCTTGCGTTTTCATTTATTTAATATTATTTTTATTTTGAAATATGGAGTTAAGTATTCAGTCTCTATCTAGGCTGTATGTGAATTATCTTCTTCATATTGCATTTATCTTTTAACTGTCAGTGCCAATTTTTGTCATTTTGATATTGTGAGTTTAATTGCAAAAGAATGCATCCCGGCACATGTTTAACTGCTTGAGTTCCTCTGCTAAAATGTTAATTTTATCTTGTTCCTCGTTAATAACTGAAATATGCCATTAATGTGTATTTCTGTTGAAGTTCGGTTGTCAATTGTATTCGTTTGGCACATTTCATTTGGTGCCTTAAATTGTTTTCCCTGTTTTGATACTTTTGGTCGCGTATTCGTTTTTGCTACTCCTTAGACCCCTCCCCCTTTCCCCTCCCAATATCAAAGAACATCAGGTTTTTAATAACTGCTTATTTTATTTCAAGATAAAGTTATATGACATAAATTGTTTTTGTCAATGTCACGCCCCATTTTATTTGCAAAGAGTTTTTGTGAAAAGCGAAAATAAAAGATACAGTTATTTGTAGCCTTTAAAGTAATAGTATTGTTAAGTTACGCGTTGATGGGTTTGAGCCATTTTAACCTCGTGGCGAAGAAAAAAATGAACAAATTTATTACATGTTATTGAAATGTTAAGAAAATGATTTTTACAGGAGAATTTCATCTTTATATAAAAAAGAAAATAGTTTGGTAAGAGGTATTCCCAGTGCTGTATAACGCTACAACTTTGTAATTTGGTAAATGCTTAACATTTGTCTTTCGGTCACAAGGTAGAGCGGACTTATTTAGTAAAACAACGTACCACATTTTTTCAAACTTCTACAAACGTCTTGCCGCATGGTAATTGCCCGTTTTGTGAATTGGATTCTTTGGTAGGATGTTATGGCGATACTATGAATAATGGATCTATGCTTTTGACTGTGTACTAAGCTAAACGTTTATCTGCTTTAGCTTTGCGTTCGTTATTTACTTCTTCTAACTGCTGTGTTTTAGCTGTAGCTGGTGGAAATGTAACAAATTTTTTGTCACTCGTTTGACCTCGGTGTTCATCATACACCAGCAACCCAGAGCGTATGGTCTTTGAGACAATGTTGCCGATATTAAATGTACGTTCTCATTGCACCATGTATTTTGAACTAAGGAGCAACACGGTGGTCATATTATTTTTGTTCCTTGATTGTAGTTCTTTCGCCACTTTAGATGTGGTCCATAATTTACACATATAAGTCGTACTGGTGGTATGGAACAGGACTTAAGAGACGTCTGGCCCAAATCACCAATACCTGTAGGTTTATATTGACCAAGAGACCTGTTTCCTTATCTTTTAATATGAATTGAGAGATGCAGTGCCTCATAACTAGGATGAAATTGTTTAACAGTGCGAGTCGGGCGTTACGTTGATACTTTTAACAACGAACTTTTGAAGACTGAAACCATTGGCTAGACATTTGAAAATGAACATGTAAGTGAAACTTATCATTTTTGCACGATGACGCATCTGCATCCAAACAATTTAATACCACTCTTTTCATTCAGTTGTTCTCGCACAGTGTTTCGTATTATCGGATCATGGCTTTCTGTATGACTCTTAATTATTTGTTCTAATCTTTGACTCAGCTTAATGTGGTTGAAATTATTTAGCAGCCTTCTATTGGCATACTTCTTAAGTAACGGAACAAACTGAATTTTGTTCCCTGTTCTATTATTTTGCATTAACAGATGTATTCGTTATCTTACTTCTCTCTACTCAGGTGTATCGCACACATGTATGGATAACCTTTAATCTCCAGACACTTTTTTCGATGTCGATGACATAGATTGGTGTCATTCCATTGATTGCCTCTGGTACCTGATAAATGTTTCATCACTGGTAGTCTTGCGTTTGGTATCCAACGGGCACACACTTTATAAACTAAGTGATTCAACAATGTTATAAGCATTTTCATGGTTTACTCCATATATCGTGGATAGCTTCTCACGAATCATTTGCCTACAATCTCTCTTTATCTGCTTTTCCTATAATGCCAGGGTTAACAGAAGTGAACGGACTTTATCGTCTGTTTCATTGTTCGGATGACATCTGGATATATTGTTTATTTCCAAAACATTGCCCAAATACGTACAACGTAATTATCTGTGAACATTAACAGGAGTTTCACTCTTAGCAACAAGGAATTAAAAACCCACTGCTCTCTTCTTCAACAGCTCTATGTGGGCAGCCATGTTGAAGTTTACTCACAAGCGTGTGAGCAGAAAAAATACCAGATATAATATTTCATTCGGCAGCACTTATTATTATTTGTAAAAATAAGACTAAAGGCTGTTTCTCACGAGCTTTTTTATTGTGCATGTGCATTGCGTTAAAAATACCGCTGGACAGGCGATTTTTTATGCTCACGAGCTGCTCGTGAGCATTTAAAAAAAAGAACTAGTTCTACTTTTTGAACGTATTTTTTCCGCCTGAGTTTAAGAACCAATGATAGTTCAGTATTTGAGACATTACGTAATCTTGTATTGTATTAACATTTTTGCACGGTCATCAAAAAACAGATAACAAAATGGCGGCGAATAGGTATGTCGCGACAAGTTTTGACGAGGATGAAGAAAACGAGGGAATCAATTATAACGAGGAAATTTATCAAAGATTCTTAAAGGAACAAAAGGAAGCAGAACAGAAACGTCAACTGAAGAAAATAATAACGATAGATACCTCGGCCATTTCATCTGCCAGTTCTGGTATCGTACATTATCAACTACAACAAAACTTGTACATCGCCTCTTGATAGGCACCATAGGGTTAAACAAAGCCTTTCACTTGGTCCTGTAACATCGCGAGTTCTAGATGATTTCGAAATAAAAGGAGCAACCCAGGAAAGAAGTTCTTCGAATCGCCTAGGTAACATTTTGAAGGCTTTGAAGAAATATTCATTGTCAAACAGCATTAAATCCTGCACTAAAACCTTATTTTCGCCTTTATTTCTTCTCTCCTGAAATAGCTTTCTCACCCAGAATTTCCTTTGTCTTTGAATTCCATTCTGAGGGCGTCTTTGTTTACGACACAATAATACAAACAATATTAAAATCAATTTTTGCCTTTGAAGCAAGAGAAACCTCTTGTTTATAACTGACATGTTTGTTCACATGAAAACGTGCCAAGAAAAAAATACGCTGTGTGGAAATGGCTTGAGGCTCAGGCGGAAAAAGCTCACGCGTACAAATATTTCCAAATAATTTGATTAACACTTGCATACAAACCAACGTTTTATATTCCATGGTTCTTGTGTTGTCTTGCTAAGTGTAGATGGCTACTGCACAGTAGCCATCTTTAGATATAAAACGAGAAAATATCTAGTGGTAAACTAAAAATATACGAGGCTACTATGCAGGGGCTGAACTCGAATGGTTCAGCCAAAATCGGGTGTCATCAAAGCAGATATCATTTTGAAAACTGGAAAACAGGGTACTTCAAATCATTTTAACAAGCAATGCTGTAGCGTTGTATTCCATCAGTTTCATAACAGAAAATTGAAATTATCTGTTTACACTGGGAAATGTGTAAAGGGGGGGGGGGGATTTAGAACAAAAGGAAAAGAACACTGAAAACGGACATTCGGTGACTACTTGTTCTTGCCACAAAAAAAAAAAAAAGAAAAAAGAAATTCCATGTGTAATCATAAAGCATCGGTTTTGTATCGTACTTTTGTTTTCGCATTTTATCAGATAGAAAAGTCGACAGCTGCGAAGAAAACACGAAATTTGCCGAAGATATATAAAGCCTGGGACAAAAATGGAAAATCTTTTACGTTTACATTTTACGTTAATATCGGCAAATTTAGACATTAATGCAAATTAAGATATTCATATTTGTAATACCTGTCTTGTACGCACGTTTGAGTTTGTGAACTTTCACAGCAATGTAAGTCAGTACTATTTTGCCTAGTTTACGCAAAAGTTATAAAGAACGTCAAAATGAAGTCACAATTAATTTAGCCCGAAACCTCTCAAAATTGGAAATAGTGGTAAATAGACGAGACTTTGTTATTTAAGGACATTGAATTGTTAAAAAGAATATTTAGGTTCATCATGTCATGAAGATACTATAACTACCGAAAACAGAATTTAGAAATACAAATTTTAACCATTGGTGTAATGGAAGAACTTCTCCCAACCGTCATTTATTCAGCTTAAATGATTTCAGCAGGACGAAAACTGGCTTTATTTATGTTATTTGCTTAATTACTTGTAGTTTTTTAACAATTTATTGACAAATGGGAATAACGACCGCAGGTATAAATACGACTACAACATAATTTACTAAAATCTATCATTGTTGAGACATGTAAGTGACATATATTATAGGGTCTTGCATATTTTCTTAAACGATATTTCAGTAACTACAATACATCACCTTATAAGGTTTAGAAGCTATTGGATTGCTTTTTGACATTTTTAATCTAAGAAATGTAACGCCTTGTTTTACCTACTCGAAAACGTTTCATGTCACCAGAAATAAAAGGTTATGAAGTACTCCAAAAAGACTAGTATGTGATGATGAGTTCAATAGTAACTGAGTCAACGCTTAGCTTTTGTTATAATTGAGCATAAAACAAAGTCTGTATGACAAGAACTGATCGTACTGTGTTTTTAGACAGAAATTTTTGAATTCCTGTCTGGACTGTGACGTTTGAAATCAAGCTGATTCAAGCTGAATAAAGCTGACCTGGTAAAATTTTACTGAAAATCGGTAACACATAAATTAACCAGCGGTTCCACTCAGCGTTGTACTTCGCAAAGATAGACTTAGTTACAAAATAAAAGGACCATCCTTACATTCGATTCCACAACATGCAGCAAGTGTGATTTTTGTGCTGCTTTTAATCGAAATGAACTTCACAAGGATGACTAAATATGTGGAGTTCAACAAAGTGATATTAACCAGAACTGCTCAAAGTCATCTGTCTATCTACCTATCTATTTCTCTGTTTATCTATCTATCCATCCATCCATCCATCCATCCATCCATCTATCTTTCTACTTTTCTCAATCTTTATAAAGACTGTAAAGACTGCTCCATAAATGTCGTCACATTTGCCGATTCTGGTCCACCAATTGTAGATCCCTCAGTTTGCGTACAGCTACCTTAAAATTTGCAGTTATTCTTTGACATGGTTGGTTTTTTTGCATTTTAAAAGTGTTTTCTTAAACCGGGTTTTTGTGTTCCTTAGTAGATGTAGACACTTGTAGACACATAAATGATCAAAAGGATTGGAAACGGTGTCGTGACGATAGCTGGTTAATATTTAGGAATACGACAGTTGAAAGAGAGAATACTAAAACGAACTGAGTGAATAACATAGTTAAGGATGTTAAGAATTTATTGAGAAATAAAGAGATGTTATTTATCAACACCAAAATTACCACAAAGTCAATAGAAGAAAAGTTATACCAGCTACTGATGATCATTCAAAAAACCCCCCTGCCACATCAATAACTAATCCCACTGTCTTCTTTCAAGCCTAAATATTGCCTTCATCAGGCTTTGGAAGGTGGCTGGTCCTCCAGATACAACGAATGGTAGCCGATTTCATTCGTGTAGCCCCAGTGGGGTAGTAACGTCTGTCTTGTGTTTGTCTTCCTCATGGAGTTCTACTTCGTTTTATGCTGATGCCAAGTCTATGATAGAAAAATGTTTGGCTCACTTTAGTGCATCCAGTGATATCTCGATCCTTGATAGTGGTAATTAACATATATCCGCAGAGGTCCAGACTTCTTTCATACCAGGACGATAGGGGCTGCATAACTGCTTTGACTTTGGCAAACATTTACCTTGTCCAAATTGTCTTGGAGATGCCTTTTTCCTTCTATCTGGTTGGGGAAAATTCTTTCTTGGAGCTCTACTTCTGGAAAATTGCCTTTCGTTTGGATCCTAAACTTTACTCCCTTTGCCACTCTCAGTTCCTCTCCTTCGTGCAAAAACACGTCTTTGTATTCGTTTAATATCTGGAAGGCTTGGTTCTTTTCCTTTTCTGTGCCTGAATAGTTTACCAGATTCCATATGCAGGCATTTTTTATAAAAAGGGTTTCTTTTCAGTATATCAGCTACTTACACTGTGCAGCTTGCTATTAGTTCTCGACCTGGCTTTAGTTCGAGCTGTCTCTGTCCTTGTACTGGCTTTGCTAAGTGAAAATTTTTCCAACAGAGGTCTTTGGTTCCAAGAATACATCCTTAGCACAAATATTTAGGATAGGAATCCTGTAAGTGGTCTGCTCTACCTCCACTATTATACTCGGTATGTCCATGCACTCCTGGATTGGTTGTAGGGTCTTCGACAATGGTAGTCCCTGCAAAGGGTGGTCCTGTATCTGTTATTAGTTTGACTGCTCCTGTTGGCAGAAGGGTTATCTCCTTGCTGGCAGTACGCACTACTCCACGATTTACTTGGCCGGCTTGGGCCTCTGCTTTATCATTGACCAGGTTCAGCTGCTCCTTGGACCTTTGGTTGTTCTCCAGAACAGTTTCTTCTACTATTCCAAAGGTTATCACCTTGGAGGCTTCCACTGTAGATTTCTCCTTCAGGACAAAAATGACACAGGCTATAGCTACAGTATGGTCAACCTCCACATTCAGGCACATGTATCCAATGTAGGGAATATCTTGTCCATTGCCAGTCTTGAAGGACAAATACTTTGCTTGGCGTATTGAGCTCCCCTCTAGTTTTTCCTTGAAAAATTGTTCTGTCACTGTCATGACCATAGACCCTGTGTTCAACAAGCAGGCTTCACGTACTTCTCCGAATTTCACTGTTATCACGTTTCTTTCCTTTCGTCCTTGGTTGGTAGGCCCACTGTCTTTGGAGTCCACTGAAGCCAGCCTCTGCCTCCTTCTCAACCTGCATCATACCTGCAGGGATGTAGAATTTAAATCCTGTTTTCCTTCTGCATGCTGTGGTTTTTCTGGTCCTCTTGTATTGCCCTGGCTGGGACAGTCTTTTCTGAGGTGTCCATGTCCACCACAGCAATTGCATTATATCCGGTCCATCGGGAGGGACGTCGTTTCCATAAGCTTTTGCAGCATTTCTTGCTGGCTGGTAATCAACTGACTCTGTTGTTCCATTTGTTTGGCAATGGCTCCTTGTTGGGGTTTAAGTCCATCTGCCGACATCACCTGTACCTCGATCAGCCACAGCATCAACTTACCCCACACAAGCTTTATTTAAAAAATATCTGCAGTCCCGGTGTCTTCAATACACATTCGTGGTACTGGTCCATATTTTGCGGGTCCCAAATTAAACTGGAGAGCAATTTTCAACTTTTAAAAAAAGTGATAGAGTTTCTTGGGTGATTTCTACTAATTTTGATGCGCTGAATTTCATTTTCTTCCCATAAGTTCAGATTTTTTTCCACGTGATTTCACTAAAAACAGCAAATAATTGCAAATTTCGATCTAGGCTTGCTTTGTTTGAATTTTGAATAACCCATTTACAGTTTAATTTTTGTCGTTATTTTTCAGACATGCTACCAAGTCTTGTTTTAGACAGCATTCTTGAGTAAACAAGGTGCTGCAAACCGGTGTGAATAAGCTGGGATCGTTATCAACAGGCGAGCAGCTGTGTAAACAACGCATCACGGTTAGGACGCGATTTCCCATTAATTTTGCATGATAGACAGAAGCTTAGCCCCTCAGCGGTCCTTAAATAAGAATGTTTCAATCAGTTCCCTCAATTTGAGGCAGTTAGTTATCTTTAACACGCGACTTACAACGGGATAATCTGCTATAAGCTACCGTTTTGTAAGGTGAGAATATTTTATCTTCACAGGCATTTTATTGCGTAGCTATTCATGGCTTGTTACTCGAATACTGCTATTCTTTAGTGCTAACATGAAATTATCTGATGGGTGCTTGTATTATATGCACCTTTATGAGAATGCGTACACAATATGCCTGTTAGTGCGAGGACGGGAAACTTGGATAAAAGAAAATTCTTTTTTTTTTCAGACGTTGCTGCTCTTAGGAGCAAGTGCTTCAATGATCCGGACACATTCTGCTGCATTTGTGGAAGCTAAACATTTACTATGCAAAGACCAAACATTAACAGTTTTGTGAGACACGCATACTTTGCATATTTTGGAATAAGACAGGAGCATTAAGGCGAGCCATGGGATATAAATAAAGTTTATCGAACTTGCTATGAAAAACTCAAGCAATGGAGCAAAGGAAAGAAAAAAACCATGCTGTTTGCTATCCTGATGATTTGGAGAGAGCTAAAGGACCACAGTTCAGATTACTATTTTTGTCTAGTTAAAACAAGTGGTCACAGCAAAGAAAGTAAACATAAAACCAAGTATCCATCCCTTGAATCTGCAATCTGTCCAGTACCATATCCCAATGATCTACCTATACCTGCTTTCAGAGAATTGGAACATGAGGTTGAATCGAACCCAAAGTAGTTCGAATTCTGAAAGCTCAGAAATGATACTCGAGTGTAGACCTGAACAATTTAACAAAGCAGACGTAAATGATTTAGTAGGGTATTTAAACCTTTCTAAGAATGCATCAGTGTTGTTGGCATCAAGGCTTAGGGAGAAGCACTTACCGAAGATGTACGGGTTTCACACTTCCGCACAAGAGAGGAAGAGTTCCTTCGATTTTTCAGCACTGAGCGAGGATTTGTTTTTTGCAACGACGTTCCAGGTCTACTTACTGAGCTGGGTCTACAACACTATGCACCAGCCGAGTGGTGACTATTTATAGAGAGTTCGAAACATAGCTTGAAATGTGTGCTACTTCATAACACAAACAAGTACGGAGCTGTACCTCTTGATCATTCAGTCCTGCTTAAAGAGTCTCATAGCGTCAAGACCGTAATTGAGCTGCTTGGCTGCCATAAGCACAAATGGGTCATATGGGTTGACCTGAAAATGGTAAATCTGTTCCTTGGCCAGCAAAGGGACTTTACCAAATATTCCTGCTTTCTTTGTACGTGGGAAAGCAAAGGTCGCACAAACCATTGGTTAAAGAAAAGCTGGCCAGTACACGAAACACTGAATCGTGGTGATCCAAACATAGAAAATCAACGGATTGTATCGAGAGTAAAAATCATTTTTCCTCCTCTACATATTAAGCTGGGTATAATGAAGCAGTTAGTAAAATCTCCAGACGAGTCTAGTCTAGTTCCCTTAAACTTAGAGAAGCATTCCCAGCCATTAGCTATGAAAAGGTCACGGCAGGAATATTTGAAGGACCGCAAATTCTACAACTAATACGCGATGACAGGTTTGAAGAATCAATGGATGTCACAGAGAAAGAAGCTTGCATTTCATTTAAGGACGCAGTGATGAAATTCTTGGGGAAAAGAAAAAGACAAAAACTAAAAGAAACTAGTTGGCAGACTACTAAAACCTTTGAAAAGCAAGGATGTAACATGAGCATAAAGATTGATTTTATGTTTAGTCATATGGGTAAGTTCCCTAAAAAATTGGGGGATTTAAGTGATGAACAGGAAGAAATGTTCCACCAGGACTTACGAGATATCGAGGAGCGGTATTAAGGAAGGTGGGACTCCCATATACTAGCCGACTATTGCTGGAGTATTTAAAGAGGCTGCCCTCAGTACAACTATTTACGAAAAAGCTACAAACGACGTTTCCTGCCATCATGAACTGCATTACGGAGGATAGTAATACATCGATTTTAATAGGAAAAGCTCTTTTTTTTCTTATGAGGGTATATGTACTGCAAAAACTGGACGTATAGTGCAAAAACTAAGGTCATATTTAAACTCAGCGCATCAGGTTTTGCCAATAAATGTAAAAACATCTCATGAAAAAAATCCTTGTTCCCCAGTGTTATTATTCTTTTGTTTCATCGACTTCTTATCTTGCCTCCAAGAAGGTAGCTTATGGATGTTGCCAGCTCCACTTCTTCAAGTCATGTGTACGTGGAGGGTCGTTAAGTTTTTCTAAGAATTGGTCCTGCAATGCTTTATCTACGTCCAGTACTAGATCCTCATTCCGCCTTGTCATCTCTCTCAATGATCGTTACATAGCATCGGCGCACTACTTGAGAGACTCTTTTCCCTTTTGAGTACTGTTGTAAAACGTCTTTAGTGTCTGGTACTCTGTCTCTCTTGGGCCAAAAGGCTTCCTAAACACTCAAAATATGTCCTTTGGACTGCCGATCGAGTGGAATTGTCGAGTGTATTCATTAATCTCTTGCAAGCCCTGAGAAGTGATCTATCAAAATATCTGTTGCTTCACCAAGGCTTTAATCTCAGAGTCCTCTGGGCGTTATTCTATCCATTAGTCAACTGTAGAATCCACTTTTCCATGGCAATCAAATCATCTTAATTTCAGATCCCTTCGAGGGACGATGACGGTAATCTTCCTCTTCATGTTTATCTCTGGTTGGAGTTCTTCCAGACAACTTGTTAGTTCAAATATGTCGGCCGGATCCTTAATTTGTTGTCTGTTCAGTTCCTTTTCTTTTCTTTGTCCTTATTCATTCACGAACAAATACCTCTATCCCACTTGTGACAGTAGTACAAGGGCTCGTAGTCTGAGGCCGTGATACTTCTACTGGAGGCTAGTAGACAGAAATCACGACTCCTTTCCATGATAATAAAACGGGCGGACAATACTTCTTTTCAATCCAATGGTAACTAAATCTTGATGAGTTTTTCACATAACATTCAAATATGAATTCAAATATAAACTTATTTATAAGATTTGGAAGACTTAGGTGAGTGAGCTTTGTCCTCTTCTTGCTAGTCAGAAGATGGGTTTGGATGACCTGCGACCAGCGGGTCACCATATGATTTTAAACTCTAATGTTTACCAGTAAAGTATTTTTTTGATGTTCGCATCTGAGACGAGAATGACCTTGTGATGTCCATCAGGCCACAGTTTACGATCAAAACTTGTGTTCTGTACAATTTTATTGTTCCAATGGTTATAGTAGTAAATGTTTGTTTGGGGTTCTTATGACCCAGTCATATAAGAAAGTGCCCACTCGTAATCATTGATCCCCCCTTGTCCTTTATCCCTTCCAGCGTCCTTGCTTCTAGCTGCTCTCTGTTACTTTTGTTCCTTTGTTGTTTTTCTTTCGGGGATGTTGCAACTGCTCCACTTCTTCTGAAAATCCCAGCCTCTCATTGAAAATCTTAAGAAAGCGGGGTTCAGTTTATCCTGACGTTCATTACGTTGCGCATGCTTATATTTTGGCGGTGTAATTTAAACACAACAAATTGTGATATTGGTGCTGTGTTTGCACTATTTGTTGATTCTGGCTGATACTTGCAGGAGATCGTTTATTTCTTCTTTCATCACCAACTCCTATATCTGGGTAATTGACTTCCTACAAAGGCAATACATGAATCTTTCTCGGAATACCACTGGGTTTTGGGAGTGCAAAGTTTGAAGTTCGTGATTTAAAACTAGCTTTTTGAATAACAAATGCAGAAGCTCTGAAAGCAGTAAGAATTAATCTTCGAACGGTCCTGTACCAAGTTATATCTCACCTGTATGATAAAAAGAATCTTAAGATTCTATTGTTATCATATAGGCTGGAACACTGTAACATTCTCATATTATGGATTAGCAATACAGGTTAGTTTTATGAGGGAAATTACTTATACAATATTATATAGAATGAATTAGTACCAAATTTAATATTTCTTATAATGTTTATTTTTATTTAAATTTTGTGTCTGACTGCCAAGTCGAAATATAATTGCAAGTTGTTTATGTATTGGAAATTGTTTTCCTACGATACTTGTTTTGATATTATATTTTTATGTCACGACAGCAGGATCGGGTCTAGTAATTAATAGCCTACATACTGTCGCCTAATACTTATACTTGGGCCTGTACTTTAGGCCTGTCTATTTGATGATAGCATGCACTTCTTGGCTGGTTCAAAAAAAGTTTCTGTTTACCTTTTTCCAATTTTTGTTAAAAAATTTCGGGGTTTTGTTTGTTTTTCTTGTTACTGAGTTGAAGCCAAGATGGAAACTTCCAGCTTTGTACTCTCAACATTGATAAACTTGGACAATGCCTTACATAAGCCAAAGGTTGTTCAAGTATTGATAGTGCTACAGTTTTAAGTTAACCCCTATTTTCCGGGATAACTGCTTTCTATGGAGTATTAACGTAATAGTATAAAGTTTTAATAAATTGCCAAACTCAACGTATATAAGGAAGCCCTTTTTTATCTATTTTTTACAAAAAATAGAAGTAAATAGTGTGCTCCAGAATATTGATACCGTTATTTGAATAGTAATTGCATTTATCAATATAAAGGGATTTCGATTGCAAAAAAATCGCTTTCAGTTTACCTAAGGAAGTTAAGCATGATAAGTTACCTTTCCATTACGCTTTGATACTGGTTACAAGACTTATTAACGTCTACAAAGACGTACGTGCACTACGCTAACAAACGTAGAATAAGATTTGGAAGAAACAGCTGTTATTCAACAGAAACAAATGGAGAAGTAATAGAATACCAGATTGAGACATAAGGTCATTTAGATTGTGTTGGAGGAAAAGAAAGTGTGGTTGAAAAGGAAATCTGACAGAGGAAAAAGAAGTAACTGAAAAAATAGGGTGTGAGTTAAAGTGAGAATTTATGGTTTTGATTAATGATCCTTCTGAAAAAACAACTATGTCCGAATTAAAACTTAGTATAGGGGTTAGAGGCATTAAACATTTTGTGTTTGTTTGGTTCTTATAAGCCCTCAACTTTAAAGAATATTAAAAAATAAAAAATGGCCAAAAAATGTTATATTGCATTAGGAGGATTTTTAATGTTTGTACCTTCAATATAAAATATAAATATTTGCTTTGTTTTCTTCTATTTACTGACTTTCAATATTAAAATTCTTTTTTTGTGGTAGAGCAACTCACCTAAAGTTTAAAGGAACTGGTTATTACAGCAATGAATAATGGGCTGACCCTTATTGATTCTGGTACTTGGGATCAATTAACCTACCAGATGACCTTATCTGGATAAATCTCCATTCAAACAGGATACATAGAATTGAAAATCTTAATCATTTATCTAATCTGACTCATTTGGATTTGTCAGGAAATTTGATATCATGTATGACAGGCTTGGATGGATTGCTATCCTTAAGGGTTTTGAATTTGTCATGTAACCAAATAGAGAAAGTAGAAAATCTAAGCTCTTTAAGGTATGTAGTCAACAGGGTCATGTTTTTTGTTTCTTTACTATTTATTTATTATAAGTGAAAAATGAATTTTTGCTATTCTTTATTTGTAATGAACATTAAGTTATGTCCATGGACAAGTATAGATTGTATCATCATGGTTATAATTCACAAGCCATTGAAATTGACTTTCACACGTCTTTCACAAGCCATTGAATTTGACTTTTCAGTTCCATTCAAAATGTCTGCAAAAAGATGCAGACATTTTGAGTGGAACTGAAGAAATGGTACAAAATGAAAAAAAGACATGAAAAGGGATTGCAACATAGTTATTTACTATCCATTTTTAGTCAATAGACATATCATACATGTGTTAGACTTGTAGCTTTCAGCAAAGTTTCCCACTTCACATGACCACCAGTCATTTCTTCCATCCATCAAGTGAAGGGTCTTCAGATCACCTTTCGATCAATTCCTTCCAAGACTTCCTTGGTTGTCCTTGGTGCCTTGATCCAAATGCCTCCACAGAGGAACACCTGTTAATCCACAAGTCAGATTGTCTCACATGCCCAAACCATTTTAGCCTATATCATCTGAGGACATAATCTAAGGGCTTCAGGTGAAGCAAGTTCAAGTGTGTAGATGTACTGGTTCTGATTCCCTCTTTTCATGTGACATATCCACAAAAGCATGGCTCTTTCATTACACATGAGAAATTTGACATCTTCAAGATGGGGTGCCTAGCATTCTGAGCCATAGGCCACTGTGCTCCAAACACAAGTGCTGTAAAGCTTACCAGGTACAGGTGACAAAATGCCTTTACTTGTCAACAATGGCATTAGTTCTCTAAATTTTCCCCAGGCACATCACACTGGAATGAGTAGGGCCAGCTCACAACCTCCAACAGGTCAGATTGTATCACCAAGATAAACAAACCTGTCCACCACCTCCAGCATATCACCAGCCATTTCTACCTCTTACACAGTCCCATGTCAACTGGGCACATTACACTAACACAGTTTTTGCATTTAAAAGAAGGAATCTCCATTAGTCTACCCTTAATTCCAGAACACCTCTTGTGGATCCACAGATTACAGCCTCTGCAAAGAATCAAATTCTGGGCAACACCTTTGTACAAACCCACATGGGTGTCTTCCTGATTGCCACAGTGTGTTCAAATCCTTTTCAGAGATCATGCCCTTAAGTCCTTTCTTCCAAACATGTAACCTCTCCATCAATTCTTTATGGAATTCTGCAATTATGAGCAGGTTGTTGGCATTGAGCAATTCACATGGACTACCAACACAAAACTCCATTGACAAGGGCTCCAGAACAATGATAAAAAGAAGTGGGCTTAACACTGATCCCTGATGCACACCAACCTTCACCTCAAATTTCTTGCTGAGTGAGCTCCAACCTCTCACTCTACTCCTTATATCACCATACAAGACCTGAATAAGTTGAGCAATTCATTCAGGAGCACCAACCAATGAACATGTCTAGGGACTGTATTAAGAGCCTTCTCTAAATCTACAAATACCAGGTAGAGGTGTTTGTTCTTGGCCAAATACTTCTCCTGGGGAGCTGTCTCAGGATAAATATGGCATCAGTTGTGTTTCTCCCTGAACAGAAACCAAACTGCATGCAATCAATATTGACACAGTCTCTGATGATTTCTTCCACAATTCTCTTCACAAGTTTCAACACCTGTTCAGTAGGCTTCAGTCCACATTAATTCCCTTAGTACAAAGTACCACATTTGCCTTTGTACAGATTGACTATAATACTTCCATATCATTCACCAGGAATTTCCTTTCTCTCATTATTGCATTGGCCAGATTGGCAATGGCTTGACAACATATGTCAGGAGATGGCTTTAACATCTCTGCAACAATCCCAGAGGGACCTGTAGCTTTATGAGCTTTCACCTTCTTTAAAGCTTTAAATACTATTTCATGTGTGAAGAAGAATCCAGGGCCAACAACAGGTTGAATATGTGAGTGTTTCTGACCAAGGAAATTCAATGTTGAGCAGACATTTGTAATGCTGCTGCAAGCAATTCTCTTGGAATCCTCATTAAAAGTCATGTTTCCATCATCATCAAGCACACACTTCTTACCTACCACATCCTGATTTTCATAGCGCATCTGCTTTGCCACCTGGTGAATGGGATCTATCCTTTTTTCCACATGACCAAACATTTTATTTTGGGCTTTCTTTTTGGCAAGATACACTTCAACATCTCCATTTACATTGCCTTCCCTGCCGAGCTTCTTCTGCAAAATCATTTCAAACTTGTTCTGTCCTCTTCATCTTTTAGCCTCTCAACATATCTCTTTGGCACAAACTCTTTTTGTTGGAACTCTGCAAGAGAAATGCATGTGTCAGATACCAACAAGATGTGTTAAGCCACACATTCCTCATTCAAAATCACTTTGCAGTTAGCAACCAACTTAAAGTCACATTTCTTCTCCAAGATATAATCAATCTGACTGCAGTTTCCACCAGATTAAAAGGTCATAAGATGACTGTCTCTTTTGATGAAATGACTGTTTGCTACAACCCAATTATTTGCAACAGCAAACTCCAGAATCATCTCCCCTTCAGCATCTTGAAGGGGAGATGAACTCTTAAACTTGAATATGATTGCAGACTAACAATATGACTGGGCTCACATTGGACCCAAGCCCTACTGTACCACCTTCAACCACATGGTTTCCAGTCCCACTGTTCTAAAAAACCTTGTTGATAGCTACCATAAGAATATTTAAGGCATAGTTTTAGGTTGGATGCCCTTACTAACACCAGTGTTTTTATTTGTGATTGACACTAAGTATGTATCAACCAAGATCAGTTGCCCTACTTAACCATCCCAGTCTGTCAGCTTTTATGGGAGCCAACACTTTTTGTCTAGCCCTCTCTTTAAAACAGGCATGTGTATGCATTTTATAGAGGTACCACTTGACCACAGCATACCTCTCACACACCCAATGAGTAGGCTGTCAGTTGGTCTGGGTCTCCTTATTGAATATTTGCAGCTAACACCCATGCCTGGAGGCAGTTCCCCCATCTGCCACTTGGGGACCAAGTGGATGGGAGATGGTCACTCCACACCACAAATGATATATATATATATATGTTGGTTATTTACTTACCATCTTCATACCATGTGTGGCAAGCTCTTTATTAATTTCCACCACATCCTCCAACCTTTGTCTTACTTACTTCCAGGACCTCTATTGCTCCTTCTTTACCATCTTCCACTACATTGCCCTTGGTCAGCATTCTTACATTTGCCATCAGGTGCGCATGCCAGTAGACGTTTTGCATGGCTGTCATTTTCCTTTTGTAGAATGCAACTTATCCATCCCCATATTCTAGGATATACAAATTTTGATAATTCATCAAATTTCTTCTTCATAAAGCTGACATTCAGTTGATGAAGCCTTTTTCTTCTTTAGATAGTATATTTTCACATAGGTTTTATTCATACAAATGAATNATGCCCTTACTAACACCAGTGTTTTTATTTGTGATTGACACTAAGTATGTATCAACCAAGATCAGTTGCCCTACTTAACCATCCCAGTCTGTCAGCTTTTATGGGAGCCAACACTTTTTGTCTAGCCCTCTCTTTAAAACAGGCATGTGTATGCATTTTATAGAGGTACCACTTGACCACAGCATACCTCTCACACACCCAATGAGTAGGCTGTCAGTTGGTCTGGGTCTCCTTATTGAATATTTGCAGCTAACACCCATGCCTGGAGGCAGTTCCCCCATCTGCCACTTGGGGACCAAGTGGATGGGAGATGGTCACTCCACACCACAAATGATATATATATATATATATATATATATATATATATATATATGTTGGTTATTTACTTACCATCTTCATACCATGTGTGGCAAGCTCTTTATTAATTTCCACCACATCCTCCAACCTTTGTCTTACTTACTTCCAGGACCTCTATTGCTCCTTCTTTACCATCTTCCACTACATTGCCCTTGGTCAGCATTCTTACATTTGCCATCAGGTGCGCATGCCAGTAGACGTTTTGCATGGCTGTCATTTTCCTTTTGTAGAATGCAACTTATCCATCACCATATTCTAGGATATACAAATTTTGATAATTCATCAAATTTCTTCTTCATAAAGCTGACATTCAGTTGATGAAGCCTTTTTCTTCTTTAGATAGTATATTTTCACATAGGTTTTATTCATACAAATGAATTTCTCACAGACATGATTCTTCTTTTGATACCTCCCTGTACTTTTCCAGTATCATTCAATGCAGTTACAAGATGTGTGAAAGTGCCAACATTTTTTAGCTATATGTGACTTACACTGACTGGCTCAGTTTTTTTCCAGCTTTATGATGTTAGTCATAAGCATGTCTTCCAAGTGAAGATAATGTTAATTAGGGATCTCACAACTCACTGTATTATGTCCTTGAATAGCACATATTACTGCTATGGTTTCCTTAATCTGGTTATAATACCTTCATTTAAACTTCAAAATTTTTGACCAGAGCTTGGGAACAGGATCAATAGAGTTATTATTATTATTATTATTATTATTATTATTATTATTAAATTAATGTTTATACAGGATACAATACATATATGCAATATATATAAACATTAGTATTTTGCATATACTTTTAAGTCATGTATGGCATAAGAAATTTGCTAGCAGTTGGTGTTGAGGATGCGAGGAATAAATTTCTATTGTGGGGTTGGATTGATATTTCTTCTCTAACTGATAAATCAGTAATTCACTACAAAGCAATTAAGATAAAGAATACAGATTAAAATATGAACGTTTATTTACAGGTTGAATACATAAAAACGACTTAAGAGTAATAATTTCAACTTAAATTTTATTACTTACATCGAAATTGTCCCACAATAGTCTTGGCAATAGGCAATGAGATAGACTTAGTCTATGGCAACGGCATCAGGCTTTGTTATCTCCTTGGCTGACTGTTGCAGCTATCTGAGTTTAATCAAACTATCTTCGTTATTTATTCTTTACTGAATTTNACTACAAAGCAATTAAGATACAGAATACAGATTAAAATATGAACGTTTATTTACAGGTTGAATACATAAAAACGACTTAAGAGTAATAATTTCGACTTCAAATGTTATTACTTACATCGAAATTGTCCCACAATAGTCTTGGCAATAGGCAATGAGATAGACTTAGTCTATGGCAACGGCATCAGGCTTTGTTATCTCCTTGGCTGACTGTTGCAGCTATCTGAGTTTAATCAAACTATCTTCGTTATTTATTCTTTACTGAATTTCTATCTAATGTCCTTTTATGGAATTACTTCTTAAATTGGTAAATTAATTCAAACTTCAAATGCATTAAATTTAACTCTAAATATGGTAAACAAATCGCTAACTCTACTGTACGGCTAAATATAGTGAAGATATGATCATTGAAACAATTCCTCGTACAATAACCATATTTGGCAGTCATAATGTTCCCTTGTGCAGTTCGTGCTGTGCTAATGGAAGTCTGATGACGTCAAATTCTTTTGTCTATTGGTAGGACGATCTCTTGTCACAAATAACAGAACTTTGAAGGGGTTTTCTTGTGCGTTATTCGTAACAGTTGGTTTAATAAATTTCATTAACATATTTAACATATGATGCAAATTGGAATATTTAGATGTAATCTTTACATCCTCCTTGTAAAGTAAGAGATATACAGCCCCAAAGGATTGATATTTTAGCTGGTTTAGATGTCTAAAAGCTTGTGCTGATGCTCAATTTATTCTTTATTTGTAGTAATCGCATGGTGTTATGATACTTTTTTGTGTCTGGTATGATAAAGGGCCAATCTGTGGCCAGCAAGGTAACTAATCCACCTTTAAATGCAACATGAATGATCTTATCATTCATCTTGTCAATATTATTACTTAATATAGTCTTTAGATAGTTCTTGTTTCAAATTTCAATAATGGATGATTATGAACCACAATTCTTATGTCTCAATGGAATCTATAAAAATCAATAAAAGATGACAGAGAATCAATATACCAGTAACAACAATATGGGTAAATATGATAGATACTTGAGGAATGTTGGCTTATGAAAGGCTTAAAAGAAGAAAATCAGAAACACTGCAGTATATGCTTTTACTAGAACATTGATAGCATCTCCAGAGCATGTCTCATAAATAGAATCTGCAACACCACACTACACACCAAACCCAAGTGGTGGCTCACCAACTACTTAACAGACAGACAAGCTTTCATACTTTACAATAGTGACTCATACAAAATAAGAAGCCTTTTCAATGGTGCCTCCAAGTCTCAGTTCCAAGTACAACACTTTTTAACTTACATCCACAGCACACCAACACCATCAAACAACATATAAAGCTCCTCATATGCAGCCAACCCAACAAGCATATAAATACATATAGACAGAATTGCATGCTCTGTACGTGTAAAAGCTTATATCACAATTTGAAAACTGGTCCACATAAAATAGACTGAATGTAGCGCCTTCTAAATCCACAAGCACATTATTCACAAGTCCCAACAAAGAACATCAGCAAAGACCCACAGAAACACTGAATAATGCCACAATTTTGCATGCTCGTAAAACAAAAATCCTTGGAGTCACAACATGTTATATCATTTTCCCCACATATGAACAACTTGATCATAAGATGCAGACCCAGACTAAATTCACTAAGGTCACTTACAAGCATAACATTTTGATGACACAAGGGGACATATACCATAGTATACATACAATACATACACTCCATAATAGACTATTTGGATTGCAATTAGGACTGAAATTATTTCATAATCTTTGCTTGCAGGAAGATAACATGACATTGTTGATAAAGGCCTACCGATCATTTAGTATCTATTTATTTTCAGTGTGGGTTCGGTTTTTTGTGTGTTATTTTTTTCATTTTCTTGAATTGTTAATATAGTAGTCTTCACATTTTCTTTGCTTTAGAAGCCTTAAACAATTGGATCTTTCATTTAATCATATCAGCAACTTGTCTGGTTTCTTAGCTGTCAGAAAAAGTACTCACTGTTTACAAAAAATAAACTTATATGGAAACAATGTTGGTTCATTGGCCCATGCTACACAATGCCTCATTGGGTGTGGGAAATTGAAAATATTGAACTTTGCCTTGGGCTGTGATACTAACCCAATTTGTTTGTTACCAGCCTATAAAAAGCACATTTTCCATCAACTACCATGGCTAGAAGCACTTGATGAAAGAAGAAGAGATGGTTCATTTTTTGAAGAAAAGGTTGATATTGAAGGAATACCTGGTAAGAACCCAGCTCTTCATACTGCTTGTTGTCATTTGATTAGCACAATCATTTAATTTTGAGGACATTGCCGTTTTCACTTCAGTTCTTGGTTAACAATGATCCTGCTGATAGCTTTTAAACCCCCTGAAGATGTATGCATTTATATGATTATGGTATATGATATATATTTTCTTGCATCAACTATGATATACTAATTACAGTGTGCTACAAAACAATTAACAGAATTGAATCACAAAGGCCAAAACCATTAATTTTGTTACTGTTTTTAAAAAGCAAGCAATGTTCAATGCAAAAGAAAGAATAAACATCAAAGAACAGTTTCAGGGCACTCACCTTAATTTCTGAAGGCACACACCCTACCTGACATGTTCTCAATGGGTACGTAATAGAAGATTTTGAAGAACAGATTTTCCCAGGCTGTTACACCCTTGTGAGGACCAGATATTAGCAGTTAAAATTCCAAATAATCTACAAAACTGACAAACTTAGACTTAAAACGGCAACTTGTGTACTCCCTAAATTAAGTCACAGGTATAAATAGTCTCACAAGTATTTACAAGGTCATTTATTACCAGCTAAACTTTAACAACTAAGTTTTAAAAAGATGTCCTAGTAAGACAGATTAGGAAGACAGCCATTTGAAGCAGAGGTTATTCCTTCATAGACATCAGAGATTATTCCTTCATAGACATCAGAGATACAATATTAATTACCTTTTGCTGATATATAATACTGATGGTTTCCATTAGTCGTTTTTGTTGTTTCTTTTTTCTCCATTTATTTTCATTGCACACAGGTTCATTTTCAGGGAGACGGAACAGAAAGTACATTATTTACTTATACCTATTGAAATAAATTTGTAGATCAAAAGACACAATAACTGAGCGTCAAATATATTGCTTTCAAGTTGTGTTACAAGCCCTCTCCAGATGAAAATAGAAAATACACGGTCAATCTTTCTCCAATGTTTATTTTTCTTATTAGCCACAACATAACCTAACCAAAGGATTTAACAAAACAATTAACAATGCATAGCAACATACACTTGAACATAACAACATTGAGATCTGGAATATATCATACACTTTAACCATTTTTCAGTCAAGTTCCAATCTAAAAAGTCACAACTTTCAATTATAAGTTTCAAAGTCTTTTGAATATTTGTGTGCCTGTCAACCTATGAGCTTCACTTTTTTGATGATATTTTTTAACATTTGTGACCTACATTTCAAGAAAGGAACACCAGTTTCCTATACATTAACCTTGAAGCTATCTCTATGAATAAAGCATTGTCACTTTGCAATGCCCTTTTTTCCACTTTGGCAGGTATTCTATATCAACTCGTGGAAAGCACCCTTCTTTTGAAAGGTTCATACCGTTTGGGTGTCATTAAATATCATAAAATTGTACCATTATTAGTGGTATATTACTGTCCTGAATAGCTATTTGTGAATTTTTTATTTAACCTGGACTATATATATGATAACTTTGTATTATCACCATGCCTCCTATCTGCTAATAAAACTGGACATTTTTTTGTGTTGTTCAGGCATTATTCTCTGACTTGCAAAGCTGTTTGCTCATAAAATCACAGTTTTTCCAGTTTTACCTGTACAACGGATAGAAACTCTTTGTTTCAAAATTTGAACCAAACTAATCTTTAAATAACATAACAAAGGATGCAACGCCTGTAGATGTTTGTGGTTTATCTCCATACTATTCTTATAACAGTTCCATTAATCTCAGTATCCCTCAGTGCAATACTATTTATTTGTATGCTTTCCCATAAAAATGTGCAAAATTGATACTTTGCTGCACTTGTGTTGTCTCTGGTTTCTGTAAAAAGACATGAAATTAATAACTTTTTGGTTTAGAATTCTTAACAAAAGATGGAATAGTGGTTGGAAAATGCCTACTGCCTTTTAGTTCAAAAGTAATTAGCAGACTGCAAGACCTCTGCTTTCACAAAGCTCAAAATGCCATAGCATCTACAACAGAATTTCGGTAGGGCCTGATAAACAGGAGTGACAAAACCTAGGCAATCCAACACAACCCAAAATGTCATACACACAGTATCACATACATCACACTCTCATTTGGCGGAATGGATCAATTACCAAATAAATATTTAGCAACCATAGTATTTTTACTGTGGCTTTTCCGTTTTTTAAATGCGGTCTTAAATATAATTGATTCCTTAATCATAACACTATTATCATTATTGTGATTTACTTCCTTAAATTGTTTTCTTTTGTTGTCATTTTTAGGTATTGAAGAATATCTTGAGCTTCTGTTGCCATCCTCAGAATCCATCGCAGAGGTATTGAAAACATTAATACTTGATCAATCATTAGTACTTGTTCTTGAGGTTCTAAACTTGGGACAGATAAAGCACAGCACAACTGAATTTTCATACCATTTCTTTAGATATGTTAAAATTTGTTATTAATGGTAGGTGTAGGTCCATAAGAAGAATGCAGGTGACTCATCTGATACTAAAAAATATCAACCAGTGAGTCGTCTTTTCGTCATTAGTAAGGTCTTTGAATGGCTTAACAACAATACACTGATAAGATTATCGCAGAATCTTTTTATTGATGTTCAGTAAGGACTTGAAAGACCTTGCTCCACTGGTGACCTTTAGACTGTAATCACTGAATGTATTTATAGATTTATGGATAGATCTGATGAAGGACTAGCTAAACTTGATATTTCCAAGGCATTTGATAAGGTGTGATATACCGACTTACTTCTCAATCTTTCTATTTATGGTATTTGTGGAAGGATCTTTATCATTATTTAGGTTTTCCCCCAGATTGTAAAATATGTGCCGCACTGGATTGAATTACGTCTTATGAGTATTCCATTAATGCTTGCATTCCTCGAGGTTCTATTCTTAGCCCTGAATCTCTTCCTTTTTTAGATCAATGATCTTCTTAGTAATTTTCTTCGGTTTATCAACATCGATGCTGATGACACTACCTCGCCATTGACCACAACGCAAAACTCACCAGGAACAAGGCAAACTTGCGGAAACTTTAGAATCTGACCTTAAAGGTGCCAGAAAATGGGGAAGAAAGTGGCTGGTTTCTTTCAATGCGGCTAAAATGCATCTGGTGCTATTCAATAGCTCTTTATCTCCCTGCAATATTCATGACATATCAGTGGGATGTTAACCCACTGATATGTCATGATGCTAACAGTCTTGTCTGTTGCATTTCGTCCAACCCGTTTCTCTAAATGCTTTTACTCCGCTATTGACATAAGGTTTTTTTAATAATTCTTTTTTTCGTTTTTCTTTGTTTATGAAGTATATTTTCATTTGTTTGTTATCTATATGTACATTGTTTGCCAATAAAAAAGCCCCGATCTTTATTTTTGGCATTTTTTTCTTTTGTTTAGTCTTCATCGAACATTGTTAAGGAAACCCCCAAACTTGATGCTGCTTTGGAAAAGTTTAAGAGTGTAGCACCTGAGATGAACAAGGTAAAGGGAAAAAATTTGATAGTGCCCCAGAGGGACAGATGTGGAGCACCAGTTACCTTTTGGGCACTCGATATTTTTTAGTAGTGTGTCACGTTTAATGCTGATGAAATGTATCTACTTGATGTTGTACTTTGTATACGTTACCACATCAAAGGGACATTGTTTGAAAATAGATATTTACCTAAAAACATACATACACGATGATTGATGACGATTGCTGCATCTTTCCAGACGAATGCCGTCATCTTGAGTTTTCTGCATCTCCTCGTTCATCTCATCTGATTTAACTTTGAAGTCCTGCTGTAGATTTGCACACTTTGAAGCAGATGTGACATATAAACTGAGTGATTTCCACTTGTTTTACTTCTGGAGGGCGAAGAGTATTCTTATGAACAGTCATTTGTCTTTTAAAACTGTTAGTGGACTTGCACACTTTGCTGTATATTACACAGGTTGTTTTCCCTGACTTAGGGTAGTATACATAGCCAGCTTTTAACAGAAGCACTCTCTATCGCATTTCCAGTTCTGTGTGTCATGGTTAAATCCATCAGCTAAACCTTTGTGAAGCTCTCGCTTCAGTATGCAGTGGATCTGCTTTCTTTCTGCCAGAGCATTGAATCTTTTACGTACAAGCTTCCTCCACTCTGGCCTAAGCAGTGTGAGTTCTTCCCACTTGTCA
Organism: Morbakka virulenta; assembly: GCA_003991215.1. NCBI lineage: Eukaryota > Metazoa > Cnidaria > Cubozoa > Carybdeida > Carukiidae > Morbakka > Morbakka virulenta. The sequence continues at coordinate 2,847,959 of RDPX01000017.1, forward strand.
ATGTTGATTTGCAAATCTTTAAAATATTTCCTTGTACAAGTATTTCCTTGTACCTCTTCCTAGGATTACATTGAGTCGCTTGCCCTTTTCCGGCTCCCCTTAATTTAGTTGTTTCGACAATCTACAATCTTTCATTTGAACCACGTGGCCTATTCAATGCATGTGAGCCCTAATTTCAATAGTCTCAACACGAGAGCAACTTCCTCTCACAAGAACCTTGGTATCTGGTACTTGTACTTGCCACTTGATATTTAAGATACGTCGTAAGTATTTTTGGTGAAATTGTTCAAGGCAGTTAATATGCCTTTGATGCAATGTCGATGTCTCCGATGAATACACGAGTGTGGTTAGTACACACGTCCTGTAAAGACAGATCTTTGTGTTGTTTGTGATACCACGATCAGACCAAATTCGCTACAGCATCCATGTGATTTCGCCTGTATATCAACAGAGGAACTATTCCTAGCCTAACACCATTGACCACGATATTCGTAATGTTCAGTACCGCACCTGGTGGACAGACTGGTGTTCAGACCATAGATACTGCAGGATTCAGAAAAACGGTCCATTATATGGTGCATATTATGTTCAGTGTATGACAAGAAAATAGCGTTGTCTGCATGTAGTAGCTCTCTAACCAAGACATGATGTAGTTTGGTCTTGGCATTAAATCTTCTGAGATTAAAAATGAGACCTGTGTTTCGAAACCTTAAAATGATACCCTTATCATAATCTTGAAACGCATGAACAATTAGAACAGCGACGAATGGAGAGAAATGAGTGGACGCAGTTTGACACNTTCCAAGTATGATCCATCTGGTGCGAAAGTGAACATTACCTTTGTTGGACAAAAGTAATGTTCAGTACCGCACCTGGTGGACAGACTGGTGTTCAGACCATAGATACTGCAGGATTCAGAAAAACGGTCCATTATATGGTGCATATTATGTTCAGTGTATGACAAGAAAATAGCGTTGTCTGCATGTAGTAGCTCTCTAACCAAGACATGATGTAGTTTGGTCTTGGCATTAAATCTTCTGAGATTAAAAATGAGACCTGTGTTTCGAAACCTTAAAATGATACCCTTATCATAATCTTGAAACGCATGAACAATTAGAACAGCGACGAATGGAGAGAAATGAGTGGACGCAGTTTGACACCACAGTCAAGTGGGATTCTATCAAATGAATTTCCGTTAAAGGAGACGCGAGCTTTTATGTCTCTGTGCAGTTTCTTGAATATTCTAACAAATCAACTAGAGAACATCCTTGTAGACAGTGTCGAAAGCCTTGGTTCAGGTCCACAAACACTTGATGCAGTGGCATCTGCTGTTCAATGCATTTATCCTGGATTTGCGGGACTGGAGCACCTGCCTAGATATCTTGAACAAGGCTAAAGATAAAATCAACAGTATTCTTGCTTTGGATTTTAAGTAGCTCCACTGAAAGACCGTCTAAAACAAGTGCTTTCCTACTGCTGACTTGGGTAATAGCTGACTGCACCTCATCCAAATCAGTCAAGCGATTCATTTTGAGTTTGACATCACTTTGCGGGAGGCTATGAATCATATCAGCATCCACAGCTGAAGGATTGTGGAACACATCAGTAAAGTATTCCTGCCGTCTTTTCAAAATATTATCTGGTTCCTTAATGACAGTAGAACCATCTTTCGACATCAAGAAAGATATCGAGGAAGCAGGAGGGCCGAATAAGTGGCGCAGGAGTACAAAAAATATATTCCAATTCTGCGTATCAAACGCCCTTTGGATCTCATCTGTCATGTTCATTACCAGTTATTTTTCATTTTTCTCAGCTCTTATTGATGTTATTTTGACCGCTTTGTATTGCTGCAAATTAGCTGTTTGTTCAGAATGATTGGACGAAGTAGGGATTCATAAGTAAGTTGTTTGTTCATCAGGATCTGATTAATTTCAAGATTATTTTCGTAAAATCAGTCACTGTACCTTTTCCTTTTGAAGCCAAGGACTTAAGCACCAGCAGAATAAACCTGATTTTTGAAATTCTCCCACATGACAACAAATTCAAGACTCAAGCTTGTCCAGCACCCGCTTTTGAATTTCAGGCAAATTTAACATGGCGACATTGATTCGGATAGGCATTTTAACTCCACTATGATGATTTTTCTTACGGACTCCTAAATTAAACTTTCCTCTCACCATCTTATGATCAGTGTCACATTCAGCACTGCGGGTACACCAACAGGATATGTTTCACAAAAGTCGAGCTTTTGAGTTATGATGAAGTCAATCAGGTGACTATGTCTTAATCGTGGATGTGTCGAAGAAGCTTTATGCTTCAGTTAACGACGGGAAAAAGTATTGCAAACAGCCAGATCCAATTTTGAGCAGAGTTCTAGCAGCTTGAGGCCATTAGCATTCTTGGTACCAATTCCATAACTGCCAAGAGCACTCCATGACTCATCTTTCCAAACACAAGCAATGAAATCGTCGAGGTGTACTATTTTTTCTTTAACTGAAGTAGATGCAATAAATGGGCGAAGAGACCCAGAAACAAAAGTTGTCGTCTTCATTCACTAAAAGGGTTGGTGCGTAGACCGAAAGAATAGTGATAAATCTGTTGTGTGTGAGAGAAACACGAAGTCTCATGACGCGACCAGAGATACCGGGAGAAAATTCTACATTATCAGCCAAAGATGTTTTAATTGCAAAGCCAACTATATTATATCTACATGCACCCTTGGGTTTACCCACCCAGAAGAGACTGTAGCCTGATGATGCCTCTGTCATATAATCTTCTTCGGAGAGACGGGTTTCTGATAGAGCAGCGATATCTATATCAAGTCTCTGTAGTTCTGGAGCAACAAGCGCGGTCCTGCACTGTAAACGCTTAGATGATGCTTTGTCAAGAAGAGTACATAAATTCCAACGGCATAGATTAAGTTTTACTCCATTTTGATGATAAGTTTTAGTTTTATTCCTGCTTAATTGTATCACTGTTAGCCGCAGGAAACTAACCAGTGACAGTATGGCAGACAAATTACGTACGTAAATTGTCTGCCATACTGTCACTGGATAGTTCTGCCAATTCGATGAGATAAATCACATAAAGATTATCCGAAAAATGGGCTTCAAGCTCACAACCTTGACCATTTAATTCTAAAAACGGGAGAGAGGTAATTGCTGCTGGTTACTGAATTCTGTAATGATCCAGAAAATTAAAACCCAATTAATTCTTGGCTTGTAACTATGCCAAACTGATCCATAAAACCAGCATTGCATTGAGTCAAATCAAATCATCGTTACAGTGAACAGTACACTTGACCTGGTTGATCACAAGCTCACTGTGAATGGGTACCCCACGCCCAGGACTAAAATTCGTCATGTTCCTGCCGGGTGGATTCGATTTTTACTTCCCACATATCCCTGTATTTGCATTTAGTCAAACAGGTATAGTTAATAGCATGTAACAGAATTAGAAGCCTTGATCACAACGTCTCTGAACAGACTGGGGGATTGAGATGAAGAGATTCGAAGCAGAAATTAAGGAATATGAATATAACAATTATTATTATAATATAACAATCAAAATTAAAAAGCTCATACACCTACTCATTTTAAGAGCAACTCGGTATGTCATATCAGATTTTTCATTTTTTATAAGGGTCTTTTTTTACATTTCAGAGTGATGGTGATGGGCAAGGGAGTATAACGTCCAGGCTCAAAGCAATTGAAAATCAAATTTCGTCTCTTGTTAATGTGTATGGACAAAAGGTATTTAGAATGTCGATATTTTTTCATATTTTTATTATTCATTTAAACGTTTTCTGAACATTCTTTTTTGACCATTCTTTTTCTTGATCCTAAACTGTTAGTACAGAATTGTACTTTAGCCAGGTTTTTCTCTGTCAAAAACCCTGTCTTTCGTTAGTATCTACATTTTATACTTACGATTCCCTCCCCCCCCCCTCCCTTAATCCTCACGCACCAAGAGTTCTATTCTGTACTCCAAGCTTGAACCTTTGCATCACATTTGCTCTAATGATGACGATTTCTGCCCCCATAATTAAATAATCTGCGAATTCATCAGCAACCAGGATTACTCTGACCCGTTGCTTACCTTGGATGGCGCCGCAAAGAACAGTTGAGTTTAACGCCAAACAATATATTTTATTCCTTTGTTAACCCTATACAATCTTTCGAATTTCCCCCAAGCTACATCATCCGTACCTGACACCCAGCTCCATCCTCTACCAGCATTTTAGATCGGAGCCAAAACTACCATTTCCATTTGGTATAAAACAGTGCCAGTCCTCGTGATCCATCCATTACAGATGCAGGTGTCAGACTACTCTGCACTCACACTCTTCACTATCCGTGCTACAAAAACTGGCATTTAGCATTAACTACCTGATCAGTCAAAAATGAGAAGGTATTATTTACATCAAACATGCCTGAAAATATATTTAAAAGTGATCTTTGAGTTTGTTATGTATCAAATACAACATTTGTGTGGAGAGGAGAAAAAATGGGTTTTTTTTATGTTGGCAATTTGGTATGTTGCATTTTTTGTTTTCTTTTTGGGGCGTAAAGACCTACCAGGTAAAGACTTCATATTTCATTCTTCAGGATAATGAGATTTGGAAATGTTGAGTGAAATAATTCTTGTCTTGGATTTCTTAATGTCGCACTTATTTGAAATACGTATAAATTCTGGTTTTGACAGGGCGAAAAATGGCCAACAAAAGATCCAGGGATTGTGGTCACATTGTCTAGCACAAGCGAAGACGAGAGTACGCCAGAAAAAGAAGGTGTATTTGAAGCTAAAAAGGATATTCCCACTTCAAAGGTTAAACGAAAAGCCTTTGTTCAAATTACAAATAAAACATCGGATTCCAGAGTTCTTGGTAAGTACAGCAGTAGGACCATAAGCTTAAAAGGAATTCTTAAAATATATCCATCATTTTAGGCTTAAATGCCTTTAATATAGTTGTTGGCAGTTACATACGAATACAAGGCATGATATAGGCAATGATAAATTTTAAACATAATAGGACCATTATATTTGTATTTCTGATGATTTTGTAAATTGAAACTTTGGAAAACCAGAAATTAGTGGCGAGATAGTTAAGAGAGGGTCTACCCTGAATCCTGATACCTTTTCTTTTGATAGCATTAAAAACGACATTTGACATAGCACGAGCGAAAAGTGTATTCCCTATTCTTGTATCACCCTTTGTAGAGTATGTTTCTTATATTTATTTATTTATTAAATCCATTTTTAAATGAGTAATTACAAGAACAATTTGAAATTATACGATTACGTTGTGTTTATATAAAATGGTATTAACTGTATAATAAGGGTGATATTGAAGTTGGTAAAAGAGTAGAGACTATTTATTTAGTATTTGGCATGGAAGTGTGTTATTGCCATGTTTTTAAAGAAGTAATTGTGTAAAATAAAGGTTACTGAAAGGGCTTGGTTAGTTTTATTTAACCTGTTAATATTTGTTTGTTGGACGCCCCGAGACGGCATATATTTAATAGACTACAGACTGCTTTTCTCATACTTATTGAATTTCAGCCTTCCTCGTTTACCCCCATTATGACCTTAAAGCAAGTAAAAAATTGTTTCATATCATAGACGTTTCTTTCTAACATTAACCGAACATAGATAAGAATTCATCAAGGACAAAATCAAATTATCCATTTTAAAAAATAGTCTTTGAATTTGGAAAACGAATTAATCAAACATTTTGCCCTAAAGTGATTTGTTTTGAAAGACCTTAGAGGATTTGAACTAATCACTTAATTGTAATCAACAGAAAGGACTAGATTTTTTTCCACCTGGCTAAATTATATTGCGACAAAAATATTAATTTTTGGAATAACGAGATTAGATTCGTCTTACAACCTTTTGAATAAAAAATGTGTTTTTCGCACCATTTCAAATTTATTAATTTTTATCTCCCCAGGCTTTTGAACTAGTTAAAATTTATCCATAATTTGTGGTATATTGATGTTTGAAATGATACCAAAAGTATTTAAACAAGGTTTGAAATAATGCATGTCATTTTCTCATTCCTGATTAAACCGGCGAATCAAGCAAAACATTATTATTATTATTATTACTACTACTACTACTATTGGCAATAATAGTAATAGTAATAATAATATAATATGTAATATATACATATAAGATTTTTATTATACTACTATGAAATTATTATAATTATCACTATAAAAGCAGTTATTAATGTCATTATATTTGAAATATTATAAGCAATGTTATTGCTAATAGTATATTGCTAATAGTATCATTATTATTTCTCCGTTGAAAAGTCTACCATGTTAATAGAGAAATAATAACAATAATAACAATTATACTACTAACAATAGCATTGCTTATAATATGTTAAGTATATTGATTTTAAGAACTGTATGTATAGTGATAATAATTATAATAATATAATAGTATGATAAAAAATAATTTAATTGGTATGGACTCTTTGCTGGTTTTGAGTAATGAGCAAGGGTAATTAATTCATCTATTCATGTCTGGTTAAAAAAAACCAAGAAAATTATGACCATACATGAAACATTACATCCAAAAAGTGATTCTTCGGACCACTTACCTCTGCTTAAGAAAACAGAGTTTGTATTATCACTGGAAGATGTACACATAATAAAGAGAAAAATCTTGAATGGTACTTGAATGATACAAGTGGATCATGAATAAATTGAGTTAAAAGTCAGCTATCTGATTTATTTTTTACGACATGTACCCTTTCATTTACTTTTCTCACTCCCATTCTCCCGTGGATTAACCGTCGGAAAGTTGTACTGCTGATATTCTCTGTTATAAGCTGATTGTTAATTTAAATGGTAGGCTCTTTCCGTTAAATGGATGCCGAGGTATTGAAAGCAACACCTAGTATGCTGTGACAGTGGCCTTCCTTTTATTTAAGTAAGAGTCTAATTTTTCTAAAGTTTCTTACCAAGGACATTAATATCAGGGGCGAACAGAGTTGTTAAAGTACCACAGTTGCTAACTTGGGCAGTAATCTCTTCATTGCAGAGCTTATCCACGTGACTTGGAACTGATAGCCAAAAGTTCATCCGACCATGGTGGTTCTCTTAAGGCAAATGCCATCAATCTGTTGACCTCAGACCCCTATAGAATTCATCATAGTCCTTAGTGGAGGGCTTAAAATCCATTCTTGTACTGCTGGTAAATAAAGACAAAGAAGAAGCTTTGCATATTTTGTCATGTTCATGAATTTTTAAATTTCTTTGAAAGGCGATCTTACTTTAGTGTTATGCTTTTATATTGTTTTTAGCTTATAAATACTAATATATTTTGTTCCCCTTTCACCTTCTTTTACCATCCACGGATATATGATTGTATGAAGGCATTACTATCCTCCTTTGATATATTCCTGGATTGAGAAACTGAAAGGCGATCTTACTTTAGTGTTATGCTTTTATATTGTTTTTAGCTTATAAATACTAATAGATTTCTTTGAAAGGCGATCTTACTTTAGTGTTATGCTTTTATATTGTTTTTAGCTTATAAATACTAATAGATTTTGTTCCCCTTTCACCTTCTTTTACCATCCACGGATATATGATTGTATGAAGGCATTACTATCCTCCTTTGATATATTCCTGGATTGAGAAACTGAAAGGCGATCTTACTTTAGTGTTATGCTTTTATATTGTTTTTAGCTTATAAATACTAATAGATTTCTTTGAAAGGCGATCTTACTTTAGTGTTATGCTTTTATATTGTTTTTAGCTTATAAATACTAATAGATTTTGTTCCCCTTTCACCTTCTTTTACCATCCACGGATATATGATTGTATGAAGGCATTACTATCCTCCTTTGATATATTCCTGGATTGAGAAAACAGGACCCAATGGAAGAACAGAACTTGTAGATACTGTATATATTTGTATATATCATTTTTTGAATTGGCTATCCTGTAAATAAATATTAGCATTATCATTATAAAACTACCTCTTTTTACTATTTTACTATACAATTATGTTCTTTCTTTCTTTCTTTCTTTCTTTCTTTCTTTCTTTCTTTATTTTTTTGTTTAAAACTTTTAAATCTGATATATAAGTATTTGCTGTCTGAATGCAGCCTTCCCATTTCCTCAGGTTTCTGGGTGAGACCCGGAGAGGGATATCATACAGCCACAGAGAAAAGTAAAACCATAATAATAAACAAAGTTCATGTCCAGCATGACAGCCCGCACAGGGAGATGGTATTCACCTGCCGGACGAGAAAACTTAACCCCGGCTACCGACCAGTAGCCTTAGAGGTTAAGCACCTTCCTCAATATGTTGGTAGTTCCAATGATGGTAGATGTTTGGAGTCCACCCAAGACATCAGGGATGCCCAACTCTTTCAAACTGCGCTCCAAGCGCTTCGTCACCACTCCTAAGCTTCCCACGACGATTGGGACAACGCTGGTACATACACTATGTAACTTTCGGATTTGTTGGGCCAAGGGAGAATATTTAGTGATCTTTTCTTCTTCTTTAGCTGTCACATTTCGATCGGAAGGCACAGCAAAATCTACAACCAGCCATCTCTTCTTAGTGCGGTCAACAACAACAACATCCGGACGATTAGATTCCACCTGTTGCATTGTCTCCACTGATCTATCCCACCAAACTTCAAACCTACCATCTTCACTCTTTCTAACTTTGTCAGGCACCTCTTCAAACCATTTCCCCGCACATTTCAACCCATACTTCTTGCACAGCTCCCAATATATTCTCAATCCCATCCTATCATGTCGCCTCTTGTACTCCTTCTGAGCCAGTACCTTACACCCACACGCAACATGCCAAACTGACTCAGATTCAATT
>RDPX01000017.1:2862659-2874490 GCA_003991215.1 Morbakka virulenta
AAAACGCTGATGTAGATCAAGTTGCAACCCATCAGTGGCTGAGGAGTTCGGGACTGAAGGCAGAGACTGAAGGCTTCATAGTTGCAGCACAAGATCAATCTCTCTTTACGCGGAACTATCAAGCTAACATCTTGAGGAACGGAGCCGATCCTAAGTGCAGATTTTGCGATCAGTTTGTTGAAACCATCGACCACTTAGTCTCGGGATGCCCAGTATTGACACCGAGTGAATATGTGAAACGTCATGATAGGGTTGGACAGTATTTGCACTGGGGAATATGTCAGCATTATCACGTAGAAACACCTACCAAGTGGTACGAACACCATCCTCTGCCAGTGATTAATGGTCCAAATGTTACCATCTTATGGGACTTTCCGGTTAATACTGATAGAACCATTCAAGCTAACCGCCCAGATATCATTATTAAAGACCACCTAACGAAAACATGTACATTGATCGATATGAGCATCCCGAATGATAAAAATATCTCCGTCAAACAGTTTGATAAGTTGAGCAAGTATAAAGATCTTGAAATCGAGATTGCTAAAATGTGGAATCTTAAAACAACAACGGTTCCAGTAATAATAGGAGCTTTGGGAATGATTAAAAAGGGAACAGATAAACATCTTGCGAAAATTCCGGGCAACCATAACCTACAGGAGATACAAAAGATTGTCCTTACCAGCACCGCAAATATACTAAGAAAATCTTTGTCCACATAAAGAAACAATTTATTACAAGAACTTTTATACTTTTTGATACAATTTTTAATCCTATTTGTATTATACTTTCTTTTGTACTCCACATTTATTGAACAATTAAATTGCTCGTAGAAACCTTTGCTTGCCTCAGGTCACTGGGTGTGACCCGGTAAGTAATTGTAAATAAACAGCATTCATAAGAAAACCGTACATATAATAATAATAATAATAATAATAATAATAATAATAATAATAATAATAATAATAATAATTAATGGCTTCAACGTACACTGCTATACTCCAACAAGTACGGTCGGTCTCCTGTATAAGCGACCCTTAGTATACTGATTGTAGGCCCTGGGTTATCTGTTTAGAAAGTATGAATGAACTGGTTATCTACTGGATCCTGGGACCCATTATACTGGTGCTATCATCCTGACTGGCATTAGTAGTATAAGCAATTTGGTCTCTTATGAGATTTATTCATATTGTTGGTCTAGCACCTCGGTTTGAAATTGTAGAAATACTCATAGGCAGAAGGACATAATGTTTTTAACAAACATTTTTCTTTCACTCACACCAAGGGGGATAAAACTCTGGTTAATAGACTAAAATGAGAAAATAGGACATTATTAACGGTTGTCACTTCAGTTTGGCTTCCATTAGTACCAAGTGGACTGCTTTATCGACCAGTCATGCAATAAATGCACTTCTTTATTTACTCGCTTTGCTTTTCGACGTCTGGTAAAGCAAATATCCTTTTCACTTGCTACGGACCACGATTGCAACTTTTTTTCTTACATATTTTAGAAAGAAGCGTCAAAAAAGAGAAAGGTACTAGTACACATCCCAGATCCATTCAGATCACACAGAAAAATCTCGGTAAACCTAAGAAGAAAGTCAGGGATCCAAAAGAAGATGAAGAATATTTGGTGAGTCCTCGTACTTGAATTGGAGCCACTAGTCAAAAAAACGTCAGAGAGTTAAAAAAATTAACGGTTGATGGAGCTGAAATCAGAGCAAGTAACATTTAATAATAACCTTTTTATTTTTACGCCCCTGGTAAAGAAAGGTGTATCTACTTATTTTATTATGCATTGATTGTTTAGCCTGCCCTAGACATCACTTATGTGATACAGTTACCTTTATGACAAGGGAACATAAAAGCGTATTTTTTGGTGGACCTCCATATTGTATGCGAAAGCAGTTCACAAAATAAGAAAATAAGAAAAACAACACCGTAAGGTCGAAAGAGAAAAATACCTATGGTGATAATATGAGATTCCATTAAAAAAGGCGTAGAAACGGCTTGGAAACATAGAAACACGAGGAAAATCCCTTCCTTTAATGTAAAACTATGGACAAAAGACTCCCAGATATTTAACCTGCTCCAGTGTTTGTGTAAAATTTCCTACAGCAATGTATGCGATTGACTATATCATGATACGACATTCACATATCAAGGGCATAAAAAGCCTACGTTTAATGAAGTTTTCATTTTCTCTCCTATTAATTACTCTATCCCAAGACCACATTAGGTTAAGTGTTTTTGACGGGGTATCTTAGCCAGACGAGAGTTACACTATTTCTAACCTCTCGTTCCCATTTTTTCTAGTTACTTATGCAGGAACTGGAAAGTGAAAGAGAACGGCGATGGAAATCGGAACAGGCATCAAGGAAGCTGGTCGATGAAATAAAAAATCTACAAGAACAATGTATGTTGGGCCAATTGTTCAAATGAGATGTTTCTATTATTTTAATTAAAGGGATATTTGACATTTTTACTCAGTTAAGAAAATAGCTTCTGCCGCGTTATTAGCTACTACTGCGTCCTTGCGCCTATGTTCAATAATGTATCCACTCCTATTCTTTCAATTTTTATCGCACATATATATTAATATATATATATATATAAATATATATATATATAATTTTCTTTTAACATCCGTTTATTGCTGTATACATCAAACTACTTTAAGAATCCAATACCCTCTGATTATCTTAAGTGATATAACAAGAACGAAAGTCCGACTAGATTCATTTTGAATTCATGATATTTAAGAAATAAACAAAATGTATTCAGTAAAATCAGCTATATTTCGTAGGAAACTTCTACATCTTTAGGCAACTAATTGTACAATAGAATTTTTTTGTTGTTATATAAAGGCTACTAAAATTTGGAATCACTGTAAAATCATTAGAGAATTGACAGAGGTAAAATATGTCAATAACAGTACAATAAATAAAAGTATGTATAAACCACTACGACAAAAGAATGATGTGTGTAATTATGGCATAACATGCATTCAATTGTACCATGACAGTGCATACTTTACTTTGATAAAATAACGATAGAAGGTACCAATAAAAGAATTAGGCAAGCAAAGGGTGATGAAATGATCGAGAAAAAAAGAAACAATTCTCTAGAAAAAAAAAAGATCTGCTCATACCACAAACTTACTTCTGAACTTAGAAAAATTCGTTTATTTGCTTCCTGGAATGTTTTCCCACGCAAAATCTGCAATGCTGTGATAGAAAAAGTCTTGACTAACTATCTCTCTTACTTACTGTACATTTTCTCTTTTCTCGACTGTTGCTTTGACTGGATTTTTTTTAGTTTGTAAAGAGATAAGCAATCTGTTTTGTAAGTTCGAATAGTATATGACCAGATAACCTCTCTCTAGTAAAAGCACTAATACTCAGGCTATCGTACGTTTTTGCATTTCGCAATGACCTTTTCTAATTGCCAGTAGTTCCCCAGCTAATGGATTATAATGATCTTTATTAATACGATGGTTGAAAATTTGATTCTGCAGTAGATTCCAAACTCTAAATCAGTGGTTCGCAAACCAAGCTCTCAGTCTCCTGCTTTGGGGTCCGCATTGCAAAAGTGTCAGAATAAATGTTAGGCTAAGAATATCATCGTGGTGATTAGCATATAGTAGTGATGTTCACTGTTTTCTTGGTAGTTTAGCAATACCGCATATCTCAAAATATTATTTTAGCTTTTGCATAAAATTAGAGAGTTTGTTGAAGTAGAAAAGGCTATTTTCTCGGAGCCTGATGCTGGCAAATAGACAGCCGAGTAGGCATTTTTGGTGCACAGAACTACTTATACTGCGAATTAAATCGTTTTTGCAGGTTAAGGATACGCTCTTGCATAAAATGTACAAGACAGTATCAGCTTTCATTGAAAAGCTGTGTGTTTGTAATAGACGGATTTCACGATTTTAACACTCATTTTCCCTTCAGCTTGCAGCCAACAGGAAGATGTCTTGTATGGACAGGGTGTCACCGTCATTAGCGAATTGATTGTTTTTTAGAATTATCTGCGGCTGAAGCTCCCAAATTTTTCCTATTGAACTTGCTTGACTTGCAGTCAGACCTGGACCTCACAGTTGTACTCAAGACTAACCATCTCCCTGATTTTTGGAGTCATATTCTGGAAGGAAGGTATCTCCAATTGACTGCAAATTCACAAAAATATGCTTCTGTTTTCGGTTTGGCATGTGTGCTTGTGCTAATCAAAACCAAGTATCGTAGTAGAGTAACTGTTGGGAAGCTCCAAAATCTAGTGATATATTTCGTGGCCTTTGTATTGTGGCACCATTCCAAAATGGCTCTATAAACATCTCACTTACACTGGAATGGGCTCAGAAGGCTTTGGGGTTCTTCACCTTTGAACAGTATTTATTTGCTTAGGAGTTTAGCAGCTTCGAATGCCACATTACATCTTTCATTTCTCAAGTATATACTAAAATAAAAGATATCCAGACCGTCATTATTTATGGAGGGTGTACAAAATGTGGGCAGGCACCAGATATGTGACAGAATGAACCTTTCAAAGCAAAAGTTGCTACATATTACAATGAGAAGCTAGTCACTTTTGGAATACATCAGTCAGCAAAGGAAGGAAACATCAAATTGCCACTCTGTAAAGCAATCATTGAATAGATCCTTCAGGTATGGCGTGAATTAAGCAATGACATACATCTTCTATTGAATCTTGTGAGTTAATTCTTCCAATCAACTGTAGCGAGGGCAATTATGTATACTGGTTTAAGGAAGACCAACCTTGTCAAAGTGGCAAGAACAACTTGAAATATCAAATGATCCCCCATTTAATCCTTTATAAAGGTATAATGATTCTAAAATTGATAAAGTTGATAATAACGAGGACCAGGATGAGGATATTAACGTTCATCAGTCGGCATTGTTGCATTTTCATTATGTTTTATATTCGAATAACAAATTTTTTAACATTTGAAGCATTTAACTTTAAACACCACAATATATTGAATTTTTGTTATTTTGTACATTTTTTACTTACATCCGACATTTCTATAATCAAATTTGTTTAAGAGGTTAATGGGCATCACTTTGAATGCGCACCTTCCTCAAGTGAGCCCGTCACTCAAAGCTTTAAATTGAAATACGGTATTGAAATTCTACGTTCATTTGTTTTTTCATAGAAGTATATTGATTACCAGTTCTTGATATTTTACTTTATTTCTGCTTTGTATTATGCAGTAGCTGAAGAACGGAAAATAGGTGAAGCAGCTATAAGCGCAACTTCAAAATTAAGACAAGCTCTTGCTTCTGAGAGAGAAGCAAGATCTAATCTCCAAAAACAAGTGGAAGAGCTGGAGGTTTGTTTTGAAAGTCAGATATATCTTATACACTTTACTTCAATATATCTTTTCTTCACCACAACTACAGTTTTTACGTCAGACAAATTTAATAAGATAATTAAGGGTGTTTTTTTAGAAACCCGTACTAAGAATGGAGATTTGACATGTTTGTATCCTGAAATAACAAGTCTGTTCAAACCTCTTTTGATGACATGTTTAGATTGTGAATTGTTTCCAAGCATTTCGTTATTCTTGGTACAATAATATTTCTTTACTGAGGTAGGCCCAATGTGAAAAAACTAACTTCACTTGAACCCTTTCCCATCCCACACACCGTGCTGTTAACATGGTGAAAGTGGTTTGACCATTTAAACCAATTTAGGATTAAGGTCCACACTACTGAATGGTAGTTAGTCAAGGTTCTATTTGCTGTGAAGGAAAAATTTTTTGACCAGTCCCTCTATGTCTCTTTGTCTAATTTTGAAATAAGTTATGTTTTTATATGTATGTACACATAAAGCATAAGCGCATTAAGTTTATGGGAATGTGAAAAGAAGGGGGAAAAGGGACGAAAGACGAGACCATGAGATAATAGTCAAGTCAAAAGTTAAGATTTGATCATAGACTTGAAAGTAATCAAATCATATGATGGAGGAAAGGAGGAAAGCACTTAGATGGCAAAGATTTCACAGCGTAGCTGCCCTAGAAAGGAAACTACACTCATAGAATAGAAAAAAATTACGACAACGATGAGAAGCAACTGCATAAGGCTGAAGACGTTAAGACAACGATTCATACGAAACTCTAGTGGTACCAGCGAGAAAAGCTCATTAGCTCATTTTTCATGACAATATCTATAGATTATACTATAACAAGCCAGATTTTACCGATGAGGTTAAAGATCTCTGCCAAGAACATCAAGATGGGACGAGAAAGCCCCTGTCCAGGTGTGACAATAGTATTCCATGCAAGGATGGATGTTAGACGTACACAGATAAAAGATGGTCCCAAGAATATGGTGCTGGCAAGGTCGTTACCAAAAGCCAACCTTTTTAAAGTAGACTAACCAACAGATTGAATGTAAGAACGCAAAGAAAGATCTGGAGAAAAGAATAAACCAAGGAGCCTCATTAATAAACATTCCTGAAGAGCGGAAGCAACTTCACCAGGGTTAATATCAGAGTTATAGTACATGAACACTGGAGTGTGATAAGGACTCAGCTTTGAGTTGCTTTTTTGCCACATCGATAAAAACCAGTTGCTCTCTTCCCCATTCTCGGATTACCTGAAGGTCAGACTTCAAATCTTCCGCCAGTTTGACTTGTCCTTGCTGAGTAAGCTTGTGGCCAGTGCCAGAGTACAAGGTAGTGTAAATAGCATCAATGTTGATGAACTGAAGTAAGTTACCAGGAACATTATTGATGTAAATAGGGAATAGAGTTGAACCAAGAATAGAATCATGAAGAACTCCAGTATTATTTGAAAACTCATCAGATGTAATTTCATCCAGTGTTAAACGGATTTGACGATCTGAGAAAGAGGACTGAATTATACCAAAGACCCTTCCACAAATGTCATAATCAGAAAGCGTCTGAAGCAGACCAATATGTTACACTTTATTAAATGCCTTGGAAATATCTAGAGTTATAACACGTCCTTCACGAGACTTATCGTATAGTTAATAGATACGCTCTGTGATTACAGTCAAAAGCATGTCAGTCACAAGCGAAATTTAAATCTTTACAAAACGAGCTAGGTTGTGCAAGCATTCCACCAGTGTATTGCTTAAATGTCGCTCAAAGACCTTACTAATGACAGAGAGAAGACTTACAAGTCAATACCTGCCAGGATCACACAGGTCACCTGAATTCTTGAAGACATGGACAACATTAAAAACCTTTCCACGTGACCAAACCATCTCAGTTGATACTCTTGCAGTTTCATAGAAACCTTTGCAACACTAAAATATTTTCTCACGTTTTCATTTCTGAATTTGTCTTTTCCGACAACACCCTTTGACCACCGTAGCATTCACATTTCTGCTACATGAAATTGGCTTTTCTGGTACTTAATGATGAGTACTGGCTCAATTCCATACAACAATGCTGGCCGTACCAGTGTCTTTGGACCTTTCCACATAGTCTATCTGGTACGTGCTTGTTGCAGGGAACACCTATTGGCCTTCTCCAGTTGTTACGGCCAGCTTTGATCCGTTTCTTTACTTCATTGTCATTTCCTCATCACTCTGGATGCTTGAACCAAGATATTTGTATTCTTAAACTTCGGGCAAGTCCTCATTGACTATCTTGCTTGATGGTAGGCTTAATTTCTTGTTTATACACATGTACACAATGACTGGATGTTACTCCTTGCCAAAGATCGACCCGTAGATTTGCAAGGCAGGATTGTCTATTGCCTGAGGTTCTCGCTGAATCTGCATACCCATTGACGTGCTAAAATGCAAAATACTATTGAAAATCTCCCAGAAATCACGAGTTTTGGTTTGATTTTGTAACTGACTAGGTATAAATGTTTAAATGACAACCTGAACCCCTTCTGTGAATTCAGTTGCAGTATCAGAAACTGATTTGCTAAAGACTGATTCCAAAAGAAACAGGAAATTGTCGAAGTCCCAGCCAACCTGAGGAAATTTAAAAGTCTAATGATGATGTGGGTTGTCAAGATTTGAAACAGTTACCTTAACTTCTATAGTGACAACAACATGGTCAGAAGATCCAAATGGAGGTAAAGATGAAACTGTACAATGCTCAGGGAAAGAAATTGAAGAAAAGAGATTGTGAAGAAAATTGAAAAGCGAGTGTAAGTCATGTTTTTAAAGAACATGTCAGGTATTGGTTTTTTTCTGCTTACCTCCAAGTTTTGATTTAGCACTTTATTTTTCTTCGCTATTGTGTTTATGATGCACGATTTGAAATACTTCCAATTTACTCTTACACTTCATTAAGCACTGCAACGAAGAGCTTAAATCGACTGCCAACAAGTTAAAAGTTTCTGAAGAAGAAAGTCGTAGGTCACTGAGGTCAATGGAAGACGCAGCAACAAAAATAGAAAGGCAACGTCTGGAAGAACAGACACGGAAGGTAATTTGATATTATCATTGTTTATAAATACACTGTATAGTATTTGTTAAATGATGATCTCCATTGCAAGTTGGGAATATTAAGGTTTTATTTCACGACTTCCGTGTCTCCTTTTTGTGCTTGGCTAGTATCTAGTTCCATTGTCGTTTTATTGAGGTTTTTGATGCCCGAATTGCGACCGAATTGCAACATTCTTGTCATTCAAATAAATTTCAAAGAACTTTTAAATTCAAAATTTTTTGAAATGACCGCCCAAATTCAACGATAGTCAATAGATTGTGATACAATGCGAATGAAAATATACAACCATGATATTATTACTCAACAGTTTATTGATGATAATATCTACTATGTGAAAGAATCGCGACATTAAGGTTTACGTTTGCTAATTGAAAACATATTTTCAAGTTAAATTTAAGAGCACTACTATTTCCATTGGATTAACCCACTGGTCTAGTATTCTTTCAAAATCTAGCGATTTTGGAAGGTTTTGTTCATCGATGGCATCATAAAATCACTTGCCATTAAAAGCACTAAGCTGTTGCAACTGCAGCTTAGTACACGATTTATTGCTACTATGTGAAAGAATAGCGACATTAAGGTTCATGTTTACTAATTGCAAACATATTTTTAGGTTAAATTGAATAGCATTACTATTTCCATTTGGTCTAGTTCTCTTTCTAAATCTAGCGATTTTCATCGCAACTGCAGCTTAGTACACGATTCATTGCAGTAAAGCTTCGTTCAAATGTTACAGTATCAAAATTAAGATTCTTTGACACTTTGACAAGTTATTTCCAGTTGTTGTACAAAATCACACTCATTCCCTTTTCAGCTTGTACAACTATTGCAGAAAAGCCTGAGAGGTTTCCTTATGCTCTGTGACATTGAAATCGTCATGTGAGGCTTTGTGTGTCTTAATAACATTCTTTGCCGCTTTGAATTGGCTGAGGTGAGCTGCCACAATCAAGTTTAGGCGATGAGCAACACAATGTATATATGTGTATCAGCCAGGGATACTGATACGAAAGCCTCTCAGGAGCTCCTTCATAACATCCACTCGTGACAAAGGCACCATCTGCCCCTACAACAAGAACAGGGTCTGCAGTGATTGTTCTTTCAAAAGCAGGCAAAATTCCTACGTTAACAATTGTTGCAGTATCTGCTTTTTTGATCTGGGCTAGTTCATAGAAGCGCTGTACGATATCACCTGATTGATTTACAGACCGAAAGCAAATTGTGAGCTGTTTTATGACCAGAACTGGCCTATCATTTGTCGATAAATTTCCTGTCCTCTTTGACATTATACTTGATTCATCGATGGCTTTCGTACCAGGTAGCTCTGAAGAAGTGGTTCTTGTAAACGTTTGGGAATAAAGCTAACTTGGGCTTTGAAGGACCGCAATTGACGGTTCCAAGGTCATCATTAGAAGTTATCTTCGTTTCTTGCAGTTTGATGTTTGCTTTCGAAGCTGTATCCTGCTGCATGATATTCGGAGGTGGGGTCGATTTTCCCTTATCTTCGACAGTAAGTTATTCACAGGTTTTTTAATCGTGCTCCTTGCCAGTTTCTTCATGCAAGAAGAAAACTTTATACATAAGCACACTTAACATATTGCTTGAATTGAATTAAATAGACTTGGCAACAATTTTCAATTTTATATCAGTGGGAGGTAAACAAATTAAGCTTCATGCAATAACGTTCTAAGTAGTTTCGAGGATAAGTTTCATCTGCACATTTTTATTAAAACTGAAATTACTTTCGGGTCATGAATAATAAGGGCTGTGTGTGAAGTAATCAGTGGCGTTGGAAATTTACTTAATTTATAGAGGGCCTGGAAAAACTAATAAACGGGGGAGGGGAGATTATACTTGAGAGTAGTCAAAATCTGATCTCTCAGGTAAATTATTGCATACATGTGACACAGAAAAATTTCGACTCTCAGGGTTGAGCCAATCCTTACTTTCCTTTCTGGCGGGTGGGATGATAATGTATTGTTGATACGGGTACTGCTGCCAAAATGGCTGGATTTGGGGATTACATTCTCTAAACATGGTAGCAGTTTTGATCAACAACTCCCACAAACTGGGTAGCAATAATCTTGTTGTTACTCTTATTATACTATTAAAGGAAAGAAAGATAGGGTTTTATGCAAAGAAATTTGTGGCCCATGAATTAGCACCAATAAATCTAACTGGTCCTTTGCCACCCTTGCAGATATTCCATGGCTGCATTAGTAGCTCCATTTTGGGCTGTTCCCTAATGAGGTCAGAAACTTTCAACAAACCCTTAAAGTTGTATAAAATTTTCTAAAAGTGGTAATGCTGTGAGAAATGAGACTTAAAGGGAAATATGAACTTTGAATTATAACAAAAACCATGACCTTTACGCTTTACAACCCAAATAACTTCTAATTGATATCAAATGAAGGAATAAGCCAGTTTAATGCGAGGGTGTAGTTTCATGTTGAGTGTTATTTTAACGTCATTATGTCGTTAAAATCATCATCGAGAACAAATAATAAATATTGTATCAGTGATGGCGAATACCGTTTGCGAATACCGACCTGGCGATCGGCGCCTACCATAGCCCCAGATGTGGTGAAACATTGGTGGAACTCTTATCAGTAGGTGTTAGAGCGCTTGTGAGTTCATAGCAACTTCGGTTGTTAAACAGCGCAACTCCTCTGATTCCTTCTTGATAACAGCTCCTCTTGGGTTTCTTTGCCACATCTGGTCCTTTAAGGCAAGTACCAAGTTACAAACTTGGGAATGGCTTGAAGATTATCTCTTTAAACTACTGGACAGCAGCAGTAGTGGATGGTGGCTGCTGGCGGATGATCCTCTTTATGATGACAACGGCAGGAGTCCACTGGTCCGAGTTAGTAGGACCATGCCCCAGTTAGGTGGGTCTGCGATGAAGGAAGGCAACGGAAAATCACCTTCATTAACTTTTCCAAGGCGTTCGCCACACACACACACACACACACACACACATGACATCAGATAATCTTGATATCCGAGACAACGACGTTAACGGGGCCCATCTTCGTGAGGGTGTCGCGTCCGGCAGGGGAGGATGTAAGGGTTCCCAGGTCGTAATCATGCGAAATCCTTACAATCTATTGAAGATAGGTACATGGAATGTGAGGTCATAAGTAAGACCAGAGAAGCTAGAAAATGTAATCAGAGAAATAGAAAGGTACAAGGTTAATATCTTGGGAATGACAGAAATAAGATGGAAAGGGCAGGGTGAAAGGAATTGTGGTAACTTCAAGATGATATTTTCCGGAGGTGATAAAGCTGAACATGGAGTGGCACTAATGCTTGACAAACAGACTGGTCAAGCTGTAATAGAGGTTGACGGTTGTAGCTGATGGTGGTAAGATTGAAGGGAA
>RDPX01000017.1:2875509-2888070 GCA_003991215.1 Morbakka virulenta
GTTTGTAGATTATGAGAAAGCCTTCGATAAGGTGGATTGGAAAAACCTAATGGAGATCCTCAAAAATGCTGGCGTGGACTGGAGGGATAGAAGACTTATACAGAACCTATACATGCATCAGACAGCAACAGTAAGAACAAAAGATGGAGAGTCAGAGCCAGCTGAAATTGGTAGAGGAGTACGCCAAGGTTGCCTAATGTCACCTACCCTTTTTAACATATTTGCTGAAGAAATGGTAAGAAGAGCGCTAGAGAACTGTCAAGAAGGAGTTAAGGTTGGCGGACAGCTAGTCCAAGCAATACGTTCTGCCGATGATCAGGCCATGGTAGCAAACTATGAGAAAGGACTACAAGAAATAATGAACCATTTGAATAGGGTAGTTGAGAGTGTTGGTATGAGAATCAATGTAAAGAAAACCAAGGTGATGAAGATCAGTAAAAGAGGCAAAGGTAATGTTAAAATTAAAATGAATGGGGAACCTAATGAAGAAGTTAAAACCTTTAAGTATCTCGGGAGTATTATAACAAGTGATGGTTATTGCAGCAGAGAAATAAAATCACGAATAACTCTTGCAAAGGCTGCATTCAATTCGAGGCGAGAACTACTAACAAGAAAATTTAATCTAAAGAAGGAAGATATCAAAAAGCTGCAGAGTGCAGAAATGTGGTTCTGGAGGAGAATGCAGAAAATCAGTTGGGTAGAAAGAATCACAAATCAAGAAATTTTACAACAAGTTGAGGAGAGCAGAATGCTTATAACAACTATACGAAATCTCCAAAGGAAATGGATCGGACACGTTCTGAGACATCAGAGTATGTTAAGAGATATCGTTGAAGGACGGTTGCCTGGAAAACGAGGCAGAGGAAGGAAAAGAATGACTTTATTAGACCAGTTCAAAAAGCAAGTTAATGGAAGAATGGAAAATTATTCAGATATCAAGCGGAGAGCCGAGGAAAGAGATGGATGGCGTGTATGGCGCTAAACCTGTCTGAGGACAGATTACTTACAAGAAAAGTCAGTAATGTGAGGAAGTGAAAACAGTACTAGGGTCAGATGTCATACAAAAGCTATCATGCGTTTCACAGCTCATATTTCGTTTGAAAATAGACATTGTGTAAGAAAACAAAAAAGGAAATCATTTTTGCTTGTGGTTAGCTAACATTTCTACATCCACCATTGCAAGAAGAGAGCTTTCTTCGTCTTTACTACCTTTGCCTTCATAAAGATTTCAAACAAAGCTTTTTGAGGACTTTCTTTTCAATATCTAGAGCAGGGGTTATTAACCTTTTGATGACCTCAGATCCCCCATGGATTATCCAATATGGTCCCATATCCCTTCATTTGACTGTCGAAATAATCATCAGCGTTCCTTATATTAGTTGCCAGTATGACTGCCAAATATGTCAACAACAGAAAGGAACATGAAATAAAAGATTATAAACCAATAATTTTACTTCTCACAGTTGAGTATTACACAAAAAAACAAACATAAATGTGCAAGTATTTTCAATATCTCGACTACATACCACAGACTTTTACTAATCTAGTGACTTAATTGCTGTTGTTTTTGTGCAATCAAAACATGGAATAGGGGCACAGTTACTGACAAAGCTACTCGCATGTCATTTGACACATCAAGTTGAATTCTCCAATTTGATTTCGGATTTACTAATGCAGAGAATCCTGTTTCACATAGATACGTAGTTGTGAAAGGAACCAAAACATTCATTGCCCTTACTCCCAAGCTTGGGTAAGCTGGGATTTGCACACACCAAAACTGCTTGACATTCATTCCAGCCCTTTTGAAATTGGCCTTCATTATTGGGTATTCTTGAAAGTCAATGAAATCATCTTTCGCTGGATCGTTTTCAGGCAATCTCGATATATCAAACGAGAAAGCGTTTTGCATCCAAACGGATTTTAGGCTGAGATCATCAATATCCGAAAAGAAACACTCAAAATTTGTACTTAAAACTTGCAAGTGATCCTTGATTTCTTGAAGTATTTCTGCAGATAGTGTTTTACCATCTGCAATATGGATATTGTCAAGGGTTGGAAAGTTTGCCAGGTTTCCGCTTTCAACGCGGCGACTCCAGATAGGCAATTTCCTTGTAAATGCGACAACTTTTCCCCTGGCTTGAACAATGTCAACAACCCTCCCCTGCATTGATATGTTCAAATCATCGTGGAGACTGAAAATATCAGCCAAATATCCCAGGCTAACAATAAACTGTTCATCTTCAAAATGATCGCCTAGTGGAGATTGTTGATACTTGAGAAATTCGAGGATTTCATTCCGAAGTTCTACTACACGCGATAAAACACGGTCATGACTCAGCCAACGTACCTCTGTGTGGTACAGTAACACACTGTGTTCAGTTCCATTTTCACTACAGAATTTTTTAAATAATCGATGCTGCAACGCACGTCCACGAATGAAGTTGACTGTTCGTACAACTATCCCCATAAATTCCTTAAGTTTCTTTGGCAAAGTTTTGGATGCCAGAACTTGGCGATGTAGAACACAGTGTGTGGTGCGCACATGTGGGGCTTTTGTCTTTGACCATAGCAACGAATCCAGATTTTGTGCCAATCATGGCAGGAGCTCCATCCGTACAAATAGACCCAATCAAATCCCATACCAACTCATGGCGATCAAAGAACGGTTGGACCAGCTGGAATACGTCAATTGCTTTGGTTGTTGTTTCGAGTCGTTCACAGAATAAAAACTCGTCCTTGATGTTATTTTCATGTACATATTGACTGTTGTTTGAAACATCAGTTGATTCGTCGATCTGCATGCTGATTTTCTCAGGACTTTGTTTAATCTCGCTGACAACTTGGGTTATTATGTCCTAACTCATTTCTTTACTTCTCTGGTGTGTAGTGTCATTGGACAAAGGAATCTGACTTAATTTCTTCGCCGTGTCCTCTCCCAGCATAATTTTTGCCATCTCCAATGCACAAGGTTTCACGAGGGTCTCCTCAATCGTGTCCAGCTTCTTTGCTTTGACAATCATGAACGAAACTTTGTAGGAGGCTTCCAAAAAGGTTTTTCCAAGAGCACCAAAACCATTCTAGGAAAGAGTTGCTTTCTGATCATAGCGAACTCTTTTCAGATGATCCCTCAGTCCTGATGGCTTCAACTTCCATTGCTCAGTACCGAATCGCAAATCATACACTTGAGTCTTTCAGTTCCATCTCTTCTCTCATACAGGTGAAGCCAAAACCCACATATGAATCATCCTACTTCCGTTTTTTTGACAGACGACATTTTGCAAAAAATTAGTGGAAGGCAAAAATAAAAACACAAAAAGTACTGTGCAAACAATGGTAGTCAAATACAGACTGAATGGCGGAGCTCAGTCTCCGCCTTTATATACAATGCAAACACGCATACAGAATCTTCGAGATATGTACCTTAAGAATAATTGAGTAAATACACGCTTGTTCATTAAATACACACGTATTCAATTTTAATATTAAAATGAAAACATTAATTTTATTGTTAAAGGTGTAGTAAATACATACCTGCATATTTAAATACATGTATTTGCAGAAAATGACCAATGTGTCGGAGTTTCTAGAATGTTCTAGATTCTAGGAATATTCTATCGCATTCCACCATTCACGTACTACCCAAGTAAAAATTAATACATTTAATAAAATATTTACCAGTACCCAGAGATTGACTCCCATGCCTCTGTCATCTGGTTCACATACCCCCGGTTAAGAACCACTGACCTAGAGATTACTCAAATACCATGGTAATAATACAACAAAGTAAACAATGAAATTGAAATACGATAACGCCGAAGCTTTGCTGGAGTTTCTTATCCTTTGGTGATCTCAGGGAGTTTAGTAATCACAGAGGCGGATTTTGGCCAAAGCCACTTGAAGTTGTTATCGACTTCTAAGTCATGAGTTACTGAATGGTAAACACTATTATAACAAAAAACACAAAAAATGCACATTTTTATCATGTCATAATGAAGTAACTGCGCCTTGATTTGTATGTTCTCTGGCAGAAATAGAATAAAATAAGATAAAGCAAATTTATAAACGAGCTTTGCTATTTGCATTCAGAGATGTTCACTTTTAAAAATGAATATTTCTATATCAGTTTATACAAAAAAAAACCCAACAGTTTCTAACACTTCAGAACAAAAACCAAATCAGAATGTAAATTTTATTGATGTGAAACAGATGAAAAATATGTTTAATAAGTGTGAACATTTTACTGGTGCCAAAGGTCAGAACAAGGTATGGACTTGAATCCATGTAATTTCTAGGCTACCGGCTAAGGTATGCATTTCATGACAATGTAAAACAATCCGAAAAACTCAAATATGTTAACAAAGAATAAGAAATTGAAAAGGATGCTACTGCAACTGGCGCCATTGTAAAATATATATTTTATATTTTGATTTTTTATAAGTAGTTTTTGTTTTCTGAAATATTACTGTCAGTAAATAGTTAGCTTTCATCAGCTATCACGAGCTATGTATTTTGTATTACCCACGAGATAAATTATCCCCTTTTCTTTTATGTTATTATATTACATAAAAATTGTAAATTGAATGATAGTGCATAATTCATAGAAAAAGCTAATTTTTTGCGTTTAATTTAGCTGTCTCTGTTAAAATTGTGAGCAATCTTTTCAGTTTTACCGTAGAAACATGGATATTGCCATTGAATTTAACGAATAAATTAGTTTTTGGTCCATTTTTGAAGTATCACACCCCCCTCCTCATCCTGTGCTGAACCCCTTCTGGTAAATTATCTACATGACATTGAATATGTATGAAAAGATCCTGTCCTGTTTTGTGTTAAATTAAAGAAGATGCTTATGAAATTTTATATTCCCACTTCCCCCGATAATTCTTGAAGTGACCGCCACTGATAGCCTAACCGAATTATACCGTTCTTTTTTCTGTCGACGTTCTGGGTTTTTTTTTATTTTCTGGAGATTTTTCACTGAAGACTACTGCCACTGGCTACAAAGTGCCAATTGTTAGGTTTTAGATATTTTTCCCTCAGTATTAGAGCTTGTTTTGTTCACCTTTTGTAGGACACACCTGTACATAGCCAAGATAGTAGTTGTGTGGTGACCTATGTAGATGGATATTAGACTGTTATGTAGGAATGTAGACTAAGAATGTAATACATCAATAAAGAGGCTATACAGACGTATGTAGTAGAAAAGTTCGATAGAAATTAAACAATTATGTAGTACGTAGTTTCAGATATATAGGAGATAGGTCAAGTGGACGTTTACCGCCGTAAGATAATTACCCTGAAGCATGGCTATAGTTGTTTAAGTTAGACACATTTTTTTTGCGGGTTTACCTTGAGAACCTGTTTATTTTAGTCAGGTCTCACTTTCTGTCACAGCAATCAACCAAGCCATTTTTGTGAATTTTCTTTCCAAATTCTACCAAGGCACAACAACTGCACGAATGCCAGTCCAAATCGGCAGCAGCCACTCATGAAGTAGAATTATTAAAATCCAGTACAAAGGAATTGCAGGATCAAATACGTCAACTCCAATCACTTCTTGCCGCAAGAGAAAATGAGCACAGGTATTGAATTATAACAGTTTTAACATATATTGTTTTTTCGATATCACAGTCAAGGCGCTACTAGTAGGTACAAAGGGAGCCAAATTGGCCTGTTCTCAAAGGTAGAGGAGTACAACCAAAAATGAATGTGACCAGCTAATGAATGGGTCTAAAATGTGGTGTTAAGGTACTTTGCAGTCCTGGGCTTAATACAAGTCTTTTTATTTTTCGATATGATTACTAGAGCTGCCGTCAGAATCCAAAAAGAGGTTTTGTCATCCCATTCTCAAAAACTGAGATCCTCAATAAAAATTATTATAACCAGGTAATACAGAAAGCTTATATTTGGTGCCAGGGTACTTTGCAGCCCCGAGCTAAAGAAAGGCTTAATTTTGTTTTGATATAACTGTCAAGGCAGCCGTCAGGGTTAAAAAAGTGGGGTCAAAAGAAGAACTACCTACAAAAGGCAAAGTCTCTGGTTGTATTCCAGGTCAGAGCTTGTTTTGTTTTTATTTTTAAATACTCCTCGTCAATATTGTTTTCTTTGTTGAATTTTAAACTTCCCGCTTTATGAACAGTTTACAGCCCAGGTTAAAAGAGGGTATTCCTTAAATCTGTTATATTTTTACCTTTAAATAACGACAACTATTTATATTTTAATCAAAACAGCCTTTTTTGCTTACAAGAAAGAATTAACTAATGCTTATCAAATATGATTGTGGATTCTAAATTTTCCCCCGTTTATTGTACATTGTTTATGTGTATTGAATATTTTATGTCAAGGCGTTTCACTCTTTCGTTGTTTGAAAACTCTGTCGGTCGTCTCTTGTGATCAGAGTGAATTAAATTTTCGACCACAAGAAATATTTTTATCTTTTTTGTTTGGTGAAGTTCCTACCCAGTTATTAACGTTGACACTTTTTGTTTATATTTGATATTCAATCAATCCTGTTTGACAAGTGAAGGTCAAGGGGATTATACTGACAGGGTGTATTAGAATCAGTGTCTTGTACGTAGATTTTTCATTGCAAGAAGGCGTTTGATATGCCATTGCAAATTTTTCCAAACTGAGCAATCAAGACATTTTGCTTTATTGGGTTGAAGGAAGTATTGTATTGCTTTCCCACAGAAAAGAGTTGAATGGTATGGTACATCTTGACAGCAAGGCATTTCGAGATAAAATTGAAAAGGAGTTAGCGAAACAAGAGGGGCGTTTTTCACAAATTAATCAGGAATACATTAACAGGTGGGCATTGAGTTGTTTAAGTTACACCTTTTTCAGAAATGATCATAAAATAAGCAAATCCGAACTATTATTTTCCTACTGTAAGTTACTATATTCAGTTTAAAAATTATATGAAAACTAACATTTTTTGAGTAGTAGATTAAAATAGTTTTTGATAACTTTCAGCTTTTTACTTTTCATCTGAAATAAACATACCTTTCTGGGGGCTAATTTGAGTTTGACTTCTTTTGCCAGTTCGAGAAACGTTTAATTAAAAGCTACGAGGGACTTCATCAGAAGAACACGTCGCTATCGAAACTAAAACGTAAAACTTCCTTTCCCTTGTTCCGAAGGCGTATTGGGCATCACCGTGTTTCTTTTATGAGGAGGGCGTTTTCTTCACTAAGCCCGTAAGCCCCTTCCCCGTTGTCATTGCATTGTCACCGTAGCCGAGTAACAACAGAACATGGTGTCATGGTAGCTCTTTAAGTGCTACTTGGAACGTTTCATAGAATTGGTTCCTTTTTTTAAATCCCTGGCTTCTAAGGGGTCTTTCCTGTAGTTATTTATCCCCCTAGTGAAGTGGGCTAGACTTCCTGTCTTATAATAATGCCCTGACATTCTAACTACTCCTTCCTTGTCACTTTCTTCGGGTCCAGGAGGTGGGTTTCGGGAGAAAATAGCCCTTGCCCCTTTGGTCCCTGGTCTTCATTTGCCCTTTATTTGTTGGTCCTTTGTAACGTCAGCTTTTTGATATAATAGGTTGTATATAACTTGTTTTCATAGGTCTTTTTTAGCTTTGTGTTGCCTAAATACACAAAATTTAAAAGGAGTTTCATACAAAGGAATTCCGCCGGAGTTACTTGCATTATTTTTATAGTCCCAAGTCTGTATAAAAAGAGTGTTGGACGTAGGAGTAATACCCCTGCCCATAAAAACTTTAAAGCTATTGCTTCATTCATGATGGAGATAAATGGTTTGACTTTCACGCCATTATTTTGCCTTTTGTTTAATAACACTTGTATTCAGGGCGTTGAGCACTATGTTCTGCTTAGTTGCTTTGACGACAACAAAGTGGCATGTCAACTTAGATTCAGTATTATCATTATTACGATGTACTTGGTGTATGGATGTCTCTTCCTTTACGAAATAACGGTTACCATAGCATTCCGTAAATATATAAACCTCTGTTTTTGTTAACAACCCCAGACCATTGTATTTTTATGTTTTTGGGTAGTGGAGGTTGATCGAAGGAGTATACCAATAATGCAATAAAAATAAAAATATTCACCAATAGAATTGAATATGTATAATGTTGCATTGCAGTGGCCTAGAACATTTTGTCTTGCTGAGGTTAAACCTTGTTAAATGCTGTGCAATAAGCAAATGACCGTGTTGTTCATATGTATGAAAGGTATTTTATTGATACTCATCCTTGGTATTGTGGGTATTTCAATACAAAGTAGAAGTTTTTCATTGGATTTACAGTAAATGATCTTTTTCCATTATCTTGTTTGGAATATGAAGTAACAATATTTAGTCAACAGAATGAGCTTTTTGTAGCTATCTAGAAGACAATCGTTGCTCACTATCATTTTATTCATAATGTACAAAACTAATATTTTACTTTTAGATTAGCCCAACGTGACAGAGACTACTTATCCCTGGAAAATGAATTTCGCATGGCACTGCAAATTGAAGCGAAACGATTTGGGGAGGTACATAAATTTTATTTATTTCATGTTTCCTTTTGTTTAAAATTCTTTTTCTTATACTATTCTTCGATATTGTTTGTGCAGGTTCATTGTACTAGTACTCTATTCTATTTAAAGTATCAGTACTTTTGTTGTTCTTTTTCCTTTCCTTTTCTTCGTCGCTATTTTTCTCCCCTTTGCTGTTCTTTTTCGCTCACTCGTTACACTTAGTCATTCGTCCAATATAGTTGCCTTTTACTGCAGGTCTTGCAAGTTTTCATCTCATTCTCATTTTTTTTATACTGTAGCTCATTCCTCAATTCATTCCAGCTTAGTTTTTCTTTTTTTCATTTGCCTCAAACGTAAAATTTTGTCTTACTACTATTAGATTCAGGGGCAGAATAGAGAAGCGTTGCTGTTGTAATAAGAGAGCAATTTTTTGAAATTCATTTTTCGGTAGTGGCAGAGTACGGAGAAGGCCTGATACAGATACACTTATCCATTTGTTCTGATTTTTCCCAGATGTTTCGGAAAGCACTCCTTCGTTTTTTCTGAGATTCGTCGAAGTAAAATGGGCTAATAGAGTTCATGCCAAGAAGTATTTTACTACTCTTTTATAACAACTTTATTAGCCTTACTGGTTTATATAAGGACACGTGGGGAAATACAAAGTATTTTTGGTATACATTATTTATTTGGTGCAGTCTAATTATCAAGGGAACAAAGATGATTGAATAAAATCTAAGTAAGGACGTCCATTTCTCAAAAGTTGAGAGGGGGACAGTACTACCCAAGAAATGTTTGCATTACAAAGACGTTAAGTAGTAGTACCGTGCTCGATGCTCCACCACATCGTTCGTCCTCCTCTCAGCTCTTGAGAAATGGACGCCCATACTTAGATTAAGTTTATTGTTAAGAAAATTCACTGTTGATTACCTTGATTGTGCTGTCCAAATTCTGCTGTATATTGTGGTGTCCAGATTCTCTCTATTTTACCTACTTTTTTACCACCAGGAATGGATGGCCTTTTCAAAAGAATTCTGCAGCACATTTTGCTTATTTGGCGACAGTAGATCAGAGAAAGTTAAAACATTAGTGTTGCTTGGTTCGCTAGCTCGACCACAATTATTTGTTTACTCGTGGTATAACATTTTATTCATTGCTGCTGAAAATGACAGCTTAACAGACATCGTTAATCATCAAGTCATGATGATAAAGGATATTTATAATTTTTATTTATGCCACCTAGGTGTGGCGTTATATTTTGTTTAATATTCTCTTTCTTTACTATATCTTTCTGTTTTTATATCCACATGTTTTTCACACTCCTTTGCAATATCACTAAAGTTTTTGCCCTCCCCGTCTTTCCTTGCATCAGAATATTACCATACAGTACTTTTTTCATCCTACGAGTGTCATTCATTTAGTTATTTTTTTTGTTTTTTTAAGCAACTGTTGGAACATTGGCAAAGAACAATCTTTGGTTGACACTTACGGAAGAGACAAGTTAATAACTTTGAACTGATTATCTATAGTTTATTTTGTAATAGGGTAGTCGAACGCATTATTTATAGAGGAACTTGTAATTTCCAGGCATAAAATCTACTGTACTAAAATTAGTTAATACTAGCGGGAACATAGTTTTAGTTAGGTTCGAACTTACTCCCACAAGTGAGTCTGAAATTCCATTTTAACATTGTGCCTGAATAAACAGATTTTTTGAATTTATCAACCAGCAACATTTAGTAGTAATCATGACCCTTATTTTAAACTTTTGTAGGTGCAAGAAACTTGTGATCGCCTAAGTGAGCAGCTGAGAGAAAGAAACGAGGTGCTTACACAGACATCGGAAAAAGAAAAGAAGGCTACTTCATTAGTTCATGAATTGACTGCAGTATGTCTAAATCAAGATTTAAATTTATTTTTGCAAGGTTTTATTTTGTATTTTAATCTGCACAGTCTTTCGATACTGCTAGAGCTGTTATTGGCAGTAACAACAGTAATGGTAGGGGCAGTGGTAGTAGTAATAATAGCAGTTGGCCTTAGAAGTGGTGGTGGTTTTGTTGTTTCTTGTAAAGTTAATACTAGGGAAAAGCGGAATAATGGTATAAGTGATAACAGAAAAACGTACAGTAGGATTGTTGTAGGACTGTATATTATAAACAAATCCACCGACCAGAACATGAATATCCCCCCTTTTATTTCATGAAGTGGTCATGAAATTTCACCTTACTTCTGTAGATTGCATTGGATAGAGCAAAACCAATTAAGGCCTACATAAATGATGAAGCAGATTTATGATACGATAAATGCATGGCGTATAATGTTTACACTTCCGATTGCCCTGCATATAACTAGAATCATAAATTTCACTTAGCAGCCTACTACACACCATTGATACACGATACAAACTTTGAATGACTTCATTTGTTACAATCTGGCTTTGCAACACTAGCAATTAAAAACTACATACATCAAGTTTTTGGGATTTCTGAACTCGAAAATAAACTAAATGACGGCTTAAATATTACTCCTGTAAATTGAGATTCAATAAATGGAATAAGAGGCAAACCATGCGACAAATCAAATATCACAGAATAATTTGCCATAAAATGGCTTATATCATTTGACCTTGTTTCAGAAGATTAATGCTATAAAAATGCACCAGTGTATGGTTTTGTGAAGACTATTCCCCAAGTAGGGCCATTAATGGATTTCACAATTATGGGATGAAAAACAATTTGTCAAATTCGTTCTTATCTTCCCTTGCTTCCTTTTGGCATAATATCTTGTCTCAGAACCATTTGTTGTAAAAATATCGAAAGCAGACAGTATGGATCGTCATGGTTGCTCGGACTGAATTTAGAGAAGTGCACAAATATTCAAAAATGCATTTTTAATCAAAATATGTAAAAAAATATAATTTTGGGAAATGTAAAAAATACTACGAGATAAGAAAAAACAATAGGCTTTTTCTCAACTCAGATTCCATTTTAGGCGACTTTTATACACCATTGAATGTATAGATATTTATGCTCTCGAAATATTTTTGTGGAAAAATTTGCAGATCATACAACTGACGCAAAAACTAGATTTGCAGTAGTTTAGGTAAAAATATTTCTTAACAGAAGGCTTTCGGGTGTATACAGCCTTACCTTTGGTAAAGGAGTCTCTTTAGCCTTGATTGGCACCCCCATTTAGTGATTATGTTACAATAACAACACTTGTTTCTAGTAGGCTTAATTGATTATTTGGCGGATTTTTGCAGTGACCAGCTTTTAACCAGTTTTTATTCTAAAGGGCCATTGAGAGATTAGCTCTGTTTAAAGCATAGGTGATTTAATGGCTTATATTTAATTTTGACTAGTTAGTACATTGGGTAGAGAATGCAGGGTCAAGTGGGTTGTTTTCGTGACACATGCCGCCTTGTAGTTAATTGACTGAACTCGAGAGGCTTCACTGATGAATAGGTACATTAAAGTGAGGTAGACACACTTATGGGCGTATGATTATGCCTCCTTATATATTTCTGGTAGGCGATTTCAAATGCCCTAGATTGCCATGTGGTATGGCAATAGGTTGGAAAGAGAACGATTACGTCAAGGGCTTAATCATTCACCACGGGGTCATAAAAAAATGGATGGATTTGGTTTGCCACAATACTTCAACATTTTTCCTGTGCGAACAATATCGATGCTGTCGGAACTTGCTAAACACATTTTTCAACTCCATACAATGAAGCTTTTTCTGCATTTCTTCATAGGACGTGTTCTGATAAAACCTAATTTTTTAAATTCACTTTCTGCTATGTCACTGCTTACAATGACCGCGTGTAATAGCTGTTGTAGTCCCACGTGCAACGAATTGTATTAAGGATAGGATCTTCTTTCTGCAAATTGCCCCACGTTATAACCTCTCTTGTATTTCTTTTTCTTCTTTCTTTGAATCCAAGCAGCCTAAACGCTTCCTTATGTCCAAAATGAATTAGGACTTTTTCTATTACAGACAGACACATCCCCGAATCCCCACACCAATATATATATATATATATATATATATATATATATATATGTATTGGTTG
>RDPX01000017.1:2888175-2913726 GCA_003991215.1 Morbakka virulenta
CCCACACAAATATATATATATATATATATATATATATATATATATATGTATTGGTTGGTTTGCAACCTACAAGTACCTACTATCAAACAAATATATATATATATATATATACTCAATCTGCAGACAGTACTGTTTCTCCATTTGTGGGCTCATCAGTGCAGCACAGAACTTCTGAGACATAACTCTCTGGCCATATTGCCGGAGCAAACACAGCTTAAAGAGTTATTGTGGGATCCTGTCAGAGTGCTCAAACCACGCATGCGCAGTGAGCATTGCATTACGCTAACAACAGGTTCCCAAATCTCAGATAGAGTGCTCAACCAAACTTTCGTAAGGGAGCGTAATACTCGTATATATATGCGTGCGTGTGTGTGTGTTTACGGAGAAGTAAAAAAAGTCGTGTATGAACTCAGGGAGCAAATAATTCAATGGGGAATTACTTTGCCTTTAAAGTCCCCGTATTTGTTTTTCTGCCAACAGGACAAAGTACAATAGCAAATATGATACTGGTTTATTTGATGTATTGCCTTAGTATTTTTATTAGCGTTTGAGATTTTAAACCAACAGGTACAAATATGTTAGAATGCTCTATATTTTTATTCGATATGTGCATGTATACGCATTTATGTACGTATGCATATTGTATATATGTATATATATTTGCATCTATATATATGTATATTATGACAACAGTAGTTGTTTACGTTCATTATATTTTGATTTGTATATTACTTAGCTTGTAAAGGAGCAGAAAGGAAGGCTTTCGGAAATCAACAAAGGAAAGCAGGAAATGCAAGGACAGCTTAAGGTTTGGTGGATTTTTTCACTTAAACCTATTGTAAAGTTTATGAAAGAAATGTGTAACGAATGTACTAGGAGTGCTACCAGGCGGAAATAAAGGAACAGTGACCCAATAACTGAAATGATAACACAAATTCCTTGTTTTAGGCGGACAAATTGTTATCCTCCCCCTAGTTTCACTAACTTTGGGCGAGATTTTGAATCCTTTCGGTTTCATGTAAAGCTATTGTGCCGGTGGCCAATTTTTTAAGTATGTATATGTGAGTTTTAAATAACCTGAATTAATGCTGATAGTCTCCACAGGAATGTATAATTACATAATGTTATCCACGTTCAGTCTTTGTTTACACAGCCTAACCATTGTAAGTACGTAACACATTGTGTTTATATGTTTTGTTTTTGTTCTTGATTTCATGAACTGTACAAGGAATAAAGAACTATAAGAACTATACAAGGAAAAAAGCTTGTAAGTGTATGAAATTGTGTATGAAAGACAATCAAATGACCATGAAGATGTCGAGAGGAACGAGTCACACGAGATGCAATCAACTGACCAGATACCAGCGAGGAAAATTGATCACAAAACTTTCCATCATAGAAATACCTATAGAAAAGGGTAAGCTTTTCTACATTTCATCGATGTGACAAAGATGAAATGCAGCAGCAGAATTTGGACCTATTAGGTTAAACACGTTTCTGGACTCGATCAAGATGAGATAAGGAAGAACCTATTCAGATGTGACAACAGTATTCCATTTAAATACGGGTGATAGACTTATAGAGATAAAAACGGCTTCAGGGGTAAGCTATTCTCTACTGTGGTGTCAAGAAGCAACCTTTCTGGAAGCAGAAGTATCGAGATTTAACATCAGTACCCAAAGAAGGATCTGGAAAAAATGACAAACCAAGGATAATCAGTGCTGAGCATTCCACAAGTGCCTTTCAGCAGTGGTGTAAGATAATTATTTCTAAAATGACCCATAGTATGTGTGTAATGGTCGCAGTTGTATACGAGCTTTATGGCTATTACACAGTCGGGCCAATTTTCTGCAGTTGTTTGTCAATTTTAATAAAACATTGAAAAAATGCCAGGTATATTCTTCACCAGTTCAACTTTGGAGCTTTTTCAAGCTTTTTCTCAGATCTGCACCTCTTCTTGTATGGGATTGTTGTCTAGAAATTGAAAAGGAGCTATATTACTGTTTGCACAATCGAGTTAATTTTCTGAAGTCTTTTGCTTTTTTTAATAAAACGTTGGGAAAATGTCTGTGGCTTCTTCACCAGTTCACTTTTGGAATAACATATACAATTTTTGTTTTCAGGAAAGAATTCTGTCACTAGAAAGTGAAGTGCAAGATTTAAGGAAGCTTCCTTCCAGAGTTGAATCTCTTCAGCAGGTACTCTAGCTCATATTTGCTTGCAACTTTAGTTCTAGGTATTGGTAGATGGATAGGAATTTTCTCTACATCAGGATATAAGGCAGAACAAAGCAATTTAAGCAATGTATACAATCGTGAATCGTTAAATTTTTTAAAATCCTATTTTGATTAGACTGCTCACTTGGAAGCAGTTTTTTGCACATATAGGTATTTCTAACCACATAATGATCTACATAAAGTTCAGTTTGATCTTTATGTGAATGCATCAGAACTGCTGCTTTAAATCTCGTAGAAAAATGTTTAAAATTTATTTTCACTTTTTTGCTTTTACATTATCTGTTTGAAAATGCATATTTAAACTGAGTGTCTATCTAGCTGTTTATCTATCTATCTATCTATCTATCTATCTATCTATCTATCTATCTATCTATCTATCTATCTATCTATCTATCTATCTATCTATCTATCTATCTATCTATCTATCTATCTATCTATCTATCCATCTCTCCATCTACCCCTCTCCATCCATTTATTTATCTATCTATCTATCTTTCTATCTATCTATCTATCTATCTATCTATCTATCTATCTATCTGTCTATCTATCCATCCATCTATCTANTCTATCTATCAATCCATCTATCTATCTATCCAGCCCTCCATCCAGCCCTCCCTCCATCCATTTATTTATCTATCTATCTATCTATCTATCTATCTATCTATCTATCTATCTATCCATCTATCTATCTATCTATCCATCTATCTATCTATCTATCTATCTATCTATCTATCTATCTATCTATCTATGTACCTATCTATCTACCTAACCCACTATCTATTTACCCACCTATCCATCTGTGTGTATCTTTTTATTCGCTGTTTCTTTATTTCTCTCATATTTTTACTAGATAATTATTCCAGCCATGTCTGCTTTGAATTGTATCCGACCATTAAAAAATTTTCAAAAAAGTTAAAGTTGAGCTCAATTTATTTTCATATGTTATCAATGGTTCTAGATTATTATGGAAAAATTTACTAAAAATTCTATGGACTAATATGAAGGCTAATGTACTTCTTTTAGTTAAAATTAGGCCAATGTTGGCACGTGAACCCCTTAAACCACCCTTCTTTTTTTGAAAACACAATTTTTAAACGAGAAGCAATTAAAATTCTGGTGCTGAAACTTAAAGGCATTATTACCATATCAGTAATAATTAAGACAGGCTTTATAGTCCCTAAAATGTTTGTAAATTTTGTTAATATTAGTATGCCTTTAATGAAGTAGGTAATACCACGACTGATGATTCTACCGTTTTTCGTATTTCGTCTTCTTTCTGACATTGTAGGATAAGTCTAAACTCGCTGCGCAGATTCGTGCACAAGAATCCGTTATTGAAGGTTTAAGAACTGAGAGAAAACTTTGGGGTCATGAATTAGCTCAACAAGGTATCCAGGATTCGGTACTGTTAATCTTTGTCAATATTGTATTCATACCCTTGTTTTTTATCCCAATAAGTTTAAGACGAAGATAATGGATGCTCAGTTAAAGCGTAGTATTATGAGCCTTTTAATAGTCAGAGCACCTGAGATATACTTATGAGAATACTTATCGTGGAGGAGATAAAAGTACAGCTAAGTTTAATATGCAAATTAAGTACAGACCCAGGTGACATCGGGTATAGTAAAATCCATTACACCCGGAGATGAGGCTATGGTTGGTTATGGTTGTAGAAGTTGTTTCCTATATTGTTTATGTTAAATACAGCGGACGCAAAATAAAAATGAACAGGAGATATTATAGTAATAGGGTATTAGTAGTATCATTTGATAAAAGACTGTAGTCCTTCAGTGAAACATATTTACATGAAATTGACTGTGACAATACTTTCTGTTTAGTAATAACATTTTCCTTTCTGATACGAATTAAGCAAACCATTCCAGCACAATGTAATTTTTAAAATATGACGGTAGGTGCTGGGAAAGGTATTGTCACAGCCACTGTTGATCACATATCAATAATAAACTATTATCCCAAAACTTGTTAATGATAAGATGATGAAACAGTTTAAACATCTTTCTGCATAAAGTTTTAACAATAGAACTGCGATTATGTTCATGATATAGCCCAAAAAGAGTTTAAAAGTTTTCAAAAGGTTTGCCTATGCAGAATTCCCATCATCATTTAAATCAATTGTTGATACGTGGTCTGAAAGTCACCACCAAATATAAACAATATTGGCTAACAACAAGAGATTTTATGACTGTTAATTGATGCTGGTATGGTCTTCTTATATAAAATCTCCTTAAGTCTTATTTAGCACTATTGCCTTTTAAGTCACAGTTTTCTTCGGCATAACCGTCAGCATAGCTGTAAATATTCAACATAGTAAATCATAGTATTTTGTTGTAAGTACCTCCCAAAACAACATAATTGTAAAGTTTATTCTGATCTTTTGTTGAACAGTTGATTCTTCATCAAGCAGGCACAAAATACTCCTGAGGTGTTCCATTCCCATTTTTACTTCCATCAACAGGCTCAAGTGGACTGATGTTTGTTTTGCTATAGCTGTGCCACAAAGTTACCGCATGGTTTTAACAATGAAATGTACATCTGAGCAAAGCAAATACCGGGATTACTTTTACTCGTGCCTATTGGAGCATAATTGAGTCGTTTGCAAAAATTTGTTTTTATCAAAGCAAAAGAACAGCATCGCAATCTCACTAAAGGTGGTAACGTGTTTTTCATTTGATTATGTCTTTAAAATGTTCACCAATAACATGTTCTTGTAGGAATCCCTTTCTAATAATTTTCAGAGCAGCTCGTATCCTCCTCTTTATCCCATTTTAGACAAAAAGCTTTGCAACTCCCATTTGTGTCACGATGGTTATACGGAACGTATAACAAAAAAATCCAATATTTCAAATTTTCTTTCCGTACCCCTTATCTCAAACGGCATTAAAAGATCACCAAAACTGTCATTTTACGAATAGTAAGCCTATCTTACTGAAAACGAAATATTGTCCCCAAAACTTGAGCTGCACTTTTATCCTTCGTCTCGTCTTTGCAACAAGCAAATATTTGGATGGGATTTATATTCTATTTCTTACGACGGAAATTTAGGAAATGTTTTTGTCAAAGTCGATCTGAAAAATCATTTGGATGAAGCAAGTAGATTTTGCTTGAAAAACCTCTCTGAATACGTTCTTTGTTTTCTCTCCCAAAACCATTTCATTGTGATTAGGCCTGAGAATATTTTACTCCTACTTACAACCGTATCTTTTTTTTGAAAGACACTTTGCAAGCTTAAGAATATTCGTGTCCTGTTCTTCCTCTTTATTGACAATTGACGACTGGTCATTACACCCAAATATACATCAAGAAGAGGGAACGGATTATCGTACGCAGCTGTTGACAAACAGTAACTACGTTTACGTTTTAATTAGTTTCTTTCATCACATTCTACTTTCGAAATGTAATATTCTTTGTTCAGATACCAGTTTTCCAAGAAGCCAAGAACGCGTACTCCAATGCTTGCCCGTTCTAAGAATTTAGGCATGAGAATACGCAAAGAACTACTCCCTGCATCCTGCAAGGCTAGATATAACGGACATATTTCCCTCTACCTCCGATTCAAGGTGAACATTTCCTTCATATGACAAAGTGACCCGGAACTACTTAATCATTTTATGAATTTCTACACGTCATTTTTTAGTTATGATTCTGGTAATAAATTCATAACAACTTTTTCGTGCTGTTTCATTTACCAAACTATTTTTCTTACACTTTTTACCTCATTTAAAGATCAAAAGTTTGCATTAACATTGGAACTGTACTGTAAGCCCACCAAATGCCAGCAAATGTTTCTTCGCTCCTCAGAATAATTCCCAAATCATTTGACTTTACCCCTCAAAACACCCTTTATACTGATGAAACGAATTTCTACACACCTGTTAGTAGTAATGTACTACACTTAATGCAAAAGCTTTTCTTTTGTCTTAAAAATGATAGAATGTAACTACTTTCGCCTGATGAACAAAATGTTATGCTAACAGTTTAAGGAAAATCAAATTATGAAATTCATCTGACAAATTATACATCTTCTGACCATCAAAGAACATAATCTTATGTATTCATAACATATCTATAAGCCTTTTGAAATACAAATGGTTTAAATATTTAATTACAAGATAAATCTCTGATAATTGTCTCT
This sequence comes from Morbakka virulenta, assembly GCA_003991215.1. Taxonomy (NCBI): domain Eukaryota; kingdom Metazoa; phylum Cnidaria; class Cubozoa; order Carybdeida; family Carukiidae; genus Morbakka; species Morbakka virulenta. The sequence continues at coordinate 2,894,566 of RDPX01000017.1, forward strand.
CACAACATAAACAATTAAAAGGATGTCACGCTATGTAAATTACTACTGTTTGTTAAATAAAAATGTGATTAATATTTTGTATGAAAAACTTATATTCCGTTGTATGACTCACAGACGAGTTTAAGCTTCTTTACATTCAAAGATGTAGTGAACTTTTCAAGTAAACTTTACCATAACTTTTTACTCGAAAGTTTACTACATCTTATTATATATTATAATCATTATAAGAAGAAGAAGAACATATGAATTTTAAGAAAGAAAATGGATGCACTGACGATGCATACGAAGCGTTAACCGATCTTGAAGAATATACATGTGGGTTCTGCAATATATATGAATCTGATAACAAAAAACCAGTACAAGAATTTTGTTGTGATAAACAGAAACTCATTAATGATGTTGGTATGATTGTTTGTGTTAGTTGTGCTTCCGTTCATGGATACAAAAATGTTAGTGAATACATTGATTACTATATAAAAATAGATCTAGAATTTAAAAAAAATCTATATTCCAAAAAAGGTATCACATTCAGAATCTACATTTAAAAATCAATACTAAATATCATATTGAAATTCATCCAAATCAACGAGATAAAATATTGAAAATATTTACAGAAATTGAGAAACTACTTTCACAAATAAATAATGATCGTAAACGGATGATAAATTTAGAATAACTTCCGAGGGGGCTATACAAAATGCTACATTTATCGTTGGAAAATTTCAGTTAGTAAATGTGAAGATACTCTTAATAGGAATAAAAAGTACTGGAGGAAAATCTTAGACTTATTGGTGATAAGATAAATAATATTATAAGATAATGACATTAATATTGGTTACTATTAAGCACACTCCAAACGAAGGCCGAAATGTGACCAATCAAAGATGATTTTTTTTAAAAAGTTAGTGCTATATTTTGAGGTATAACATGACAATACCCACTGCCTTTTTTCTTGTAAAATATACCACAAGCATGGTGGAATGATGAATGAACATGGCAACACCATATGCTTCCGAATAATTTCCTAATACATAAGTAATACAGCCATTTCTAGGGCCAATTAAACCTATCTCTTGATTATGTTCTTCTAAGATATCATCAATTGTTATTTCTTTGTCTTAAACCACTAATGCTAATAATTGGTATATCATATCTCCTTTTAGAATTTGATTATCAACAGTTGGATAAACGTTTTGTTTCTGTAAAAGTATCTTTCAAATGTTTTCAAACAAATTTCAGGATTAATCATATATAAAGTGAATATAAATTTCAGCCTAATGATATTGGATTGTGATCAATTTATACCAGTTCACATATAGAACGTGATGATGTAGTTTAATATCAACATCAGAAACAACTCTCTCTTTATACAGGCCGAAAAAAGCAATAAAGCCTTTTAGTCCGGCAGAGTCATTTAAATTTGCATCACCAAATGTCATTTAACTGGATCCTGATGATGTTCTTTCTTATGTCTTTACCAATTGTTTTGTTATCTTCAATAATAATGTTAATTTGTTTTTTATGTCTTCTATTAAGTTCTATATTGATGATTGTTCCATTTCATCTACTTGGTCATTACTAATTTCTCTATTGATTATTTTATCATTTTTATCTACGTCATATGTTAGTGGTGTTGACATACTGGGTTTATAATCTATCGTTGTGTCTCTTATAGTCTGCTTTTAATACTCTTTTGACCCTTTTCAATTCCTCAATTAATTAATCCTGTTTTTCATCGATTGTGTTTATAAACTCTTGATCTGATTAAATAACAGTTTCAAAAAATCTTCTAGTTTCTTATCTTTTATCTTCAACAACATGTTCATAATGTCTAACTTCATTTCTGATCTTTCGTTTCATATCTTCAATTTGTAGGTCTTTCTACACCCTCAGTTTGAGTTTACTGATATCCATTTACAATATTACATCAGATAAATGTTTAATGGACAGTTATCTAATCATTTAAGTGCTTAATCGACGGTTATTTTGCTGTTATCATGTAATTAATATTCTGATATAATATGATGATACCACCTTATGATAATGAAAAAGAAGATACAAAACGAAGATTTAACAACTTCCCTATGAATGAAAACTCGTTTTTTTGGTAGTCGTTAGCTCAGGATCAGGAAAAACTAACTGTATAATACACTCGACCGAATTTCCCCGTGTCTATTACGATAAATTGAATATGAACACACCAAATCCACATCAATCCAAGATAAAATACCTAAATGAGTTGATGGATGAAATAAGTGAAACTGTAGGGTAAAGTATTTGAAGTAAAAGATCCTAGTCAGATACTAAATACGTCTGAATAAACAAACGATAGCCGTAAAGTCTGCATTTTTTACGATGTCCATAATTGTCATGATAAAATACAAATAAAAATATGTAACCACTTCATCGACAGTCGTCAGCGTAATGTCAGCAACATTTACTTCGCCCAATCGTATTTCGATGTGCCACAACAAATACGGCAAATTTCTAATTACATGGTTATTTTCAATTTAAAAACGTAGAATCATCGCTGACTTATTTCTAAGGAGAATGGCTACAATGAAAAACAAGATCGGGTTATATGATTTCATTTTTTCAAGATATAGAAAAGGGCCAGTTGTATAAAAATTTTGATGGAAGTAACTAATCTATTATTATATGAGTTATTGTGTGAAATGTAAACGTAAAACACAGTATATGGATGAACATCATTGATGCTTAAGTAGACATGCTCTGTTTGTAACTCCAAGAAGAGTAAGTTTGTAAACCAAAGCCATGGTTTTTCGGTTGATATTCATAAACAGACTTTGAAAATAGCACCAAAAAGGGTTTTGTTATACCTGGACATTGGTTCACAGGAGTTGGTAATATTTTAGAAATTTAATAATAACCGAAAGGGAAAACAGATGCCTTCAGCATGCAATACGATGCAGATTATGCTGTTTGCAAAAATGATAAAAAATTTAAAGACAATTTTGATCGTAAAATGGTATTTACAACTATTTACAACTTATTATTAATTGCTGCTGCTGCTGCTAATGCATTGAAATATATTCAATTACTGATTATGTCATTGATACTACTTTCATTGTGAAATGGTAAAACCATTAGATGTAATTCCATGGTCAGAAAGACAATGGGGACATGCTGTTACCGAAAACACTATTTTTGCTAAGGCTAAAATCGGTTTAGGTTTGAAGAGGTCAAAAAACATAAGAAGCCTTCGAGTAAATGGCATACAGAATTAGCATATCAACTTCATAAATGTATCAAACGAAATTTTACTGGAAAGCGTGTTATTGTAAATCATTTAGACAAGTATTGGACCTCTGAACTTTTTGATATGCAAAAGTTTAGTAGATGAAATAGAGGTTATATAAAAGTATTTACAAATGGTGCTTTTTGCGTTTAGTAAATATGGTTGGAATGTACTTATCAAGCATCAGACTGGCAAAAGTATTGTTGATTTTTATTGTTGAAGACTTTTTATCATATAGTTAAGGGTGGACGGAATCCAACCAAATTTTGGATTGATAATGAATCAGAATTTAATAATAAAGAATTCCATAAATGTTTAAATGATAATAATATTGAAATGTGTAGTACATTTTATGAAGGTAAAGCTGTTATTGTTGAATGATGGAACCGAACAATTAAAACAAGGATACGGTAGCATTTCACAACCCAAGGTAATACAGCGTATCTCGATACGCTACACAAATTAGTGAAACAGTGCAATAATACAAAACATTCAAGTATAAAAGTGACACCTGTAGAAGCATCCATGAAAATATATCAGTTGTTTACTATAATCTTTTTGATAATATGGAGACAGTATTAAAAAACCTAAATTTTGAAGTAGGTGATAAGGTCAGCATTTCAAAATATGAAAGAAAACACTCCAAATTGGGCTGAGGAGATATTCCTGATCGATAAAGTCCGACACACAAATCCAATAACCTATTGATTACGAAATTTAAATAACGAAAGGATAAAAGGAAGTTTGTATTTGGGGGAGCTATTTAAGACCAAACTAATTATGTTCCGTATTGATAAAATTATTTGTAGAGACCATAAGAATAAACAAGTATTGGTTAAACGGAAAGGATACAGCAATGACTCCAATAGTTGGATACCATTCAAGAGCATAGGAGATATATGAATGTACTTTTGTAATATACTAAAAATCTATAAGATATTAACGCAATACAGTATGCCTGTTATTTGCTATTATATGTTGACCAAAAATATGATTGTTTCTGGCAATTTGTTTGCATATTTTGTTATGTAGATATCTATAACTATTTTTAAAGGTATTGTTACATCTTGGACATTAGAAAATCTTGCGTTGCCATTTTTTAAGAGCTTTAATTTATTGTCCTTTTTATCAGAAGAAGATCATGTATTTCTTCATACATAGAACGGTTTAATGTAATCGTCAGAGATGTTTTCTTTTTTGTCATACTCAAATTTATATGAAAATCTATTTATTTTACTCTGCTGTTTTTCACCTATTGTTCAAATTTTCACAAACTGTTTTACAATACCAGCATTAACAACTAGATTTTATTGCACAGCATACACACTTTTTCAATAAGATACTTCATTAGTTTCACATTTTGTTGCTTTTACAAAGTGTTTTCTTTCATGATAATGTTTAAAAAATGAATGATCTTGGTTTTCAGTACATTTCTTACAGTTCTCTTGTGTTGTAACAAGCTGAAGATTACTTATACGATTATCTTTGTTATCATTGATAGAGTCAATAACTTTTCCTTCTGGTATTACACCGTTAAAGCTCTTATAAATAAAACGATGAATATAACAAGCTTTTTTATTTTTATTACCGTTTTTTTAATAGTACAACGCTGATAACCGCAATTGTTTAAACTTTTTTGGATTGGTATTTTTTGAACAATATGTATGATATTACTGTTTTCATCACAAGCATAGAGATCATAAACTGGATGAACATGATAAACACATATTTTGATTTCAATCTTATTCATAATAATATAGTTTTAATATATTTCTTTAAACACTTTAAAATACAAAATACAAAATGGTTTAAAGAAATATTAAATCAATATACTAAACATAGTATCAGAAAAAAACCTAATCAATTTGCTTTTGAAACAGGATAAACCAAGTGTTCAACAGATTGTAGAATTATTTGAGAAAAATTTTATTTTACCACCAATACAGTTTTAAGACCGACCCACCCCAGCGCCAAGAAATAGTGTTAAGCAGATGATACAGACTTATCAGTATAATATCATTTTACCACAATACACTTTCATGATCGACCTGTTCCTGCACCTAGGACTGATAAAACGGTTGTAAGACCTCCAGTTCCAAACACCTAGGACTAACCTTCAAAAAGTAAGTACTAATCTTTTTAACTTCGATGATGATATATATTTCAAAAGGAAACTGCAAGTTTAAAGAATTTCAAAATCATTAACACTCATCATCATCATTATCATCATTATCATCATCATCATCATCATCATCATCATCATTATCATCATTATCATATTCGGTTTAACGTCCGTTTTACACACTAGCATGTGTTGGACGCTTTCTTGAAATTGACTTCCAAGTTATCCTATCCTTCATCAGGTCTCTGCTGACACCTTTTTGTTTGAGATGGTGCTCAAAATAAAAAATTCAATTCTTTTACACATGAATTCTAAATAGGAATTTTAAAACTTTTAGAAGATGATAACGAGATTTATAAAATATTTGTTGAACTAACTAAAAAAATTAAAATTAATAGAAAATTAAATGATAATGTTATAATCAGATTTGTGATTCATAATGAGGATTTATCAAACGCTATATCAACGAAATTCAATAAAGTTAATTACTTCAAGCTGGAACAGTATTGATGAACTAATAAGAATTCTAGAGTACAAAACAATAAATTAGACAAGTGTCAAATTATCTTACAGAGTGTAAAAATACCATATGGTACTGGTCGATTATATTTGTCAAAAGATACAGTGACAAGAAAAAAATGTATTATTTCAATAGAAAACAGCGATACTATTTGTTTGGTAAGGTCGAGTGTTACTGTATATGCCAACTTGAAACCTGAAACGTGAAAGCTGGACAAAAACACATGTTCAAGAGGTGATAATAAATGAAGAAAATTACAGAAAGACCAAGCATTAAAATTTCATGAAGATACAAATATTGCATTTAATGAATATGGAAATGATTTGAACAATGTAAATGAATTTGTCTATCATCTTAACAGATATTAACATAATAGATTCTAAACAATTCAACGAACTAATTTATACTACTTATAAAGGTTGTAACAATGATTTGTTTATACATATCAAAATGATATGTATCAATCATTTTGATATGTATCAATCATTTTGATATTATTAATTAGATAACAGCGTTTTATAAAGTCGCTTGTTATTCTCATGATTGTAAAAAACTTACACAAAAAGAGACAAATACAAATGTTCATCAAAATATCTATCTTATTTTATCTTCATAAAAGATAAGAAATGCAATGGTAAAGAAATAATTTGTTAAACGTGTAACAGAAATTTTACAGAGGAAATATTTTAAGAATCACCTTAAAGATTGATCTAAGGTAAAATATAAATCTTTTGGCGTTTGTGACTCAGTTAAAAAGTGTTTATAATGTGAAAGAACAGTTACAAGTAAATGATANTATCAATCATTTTGATATGTATCAATCATTTTGATATGTATCAATCATTTTGATATTATTAATTAGATAACAGCGTTTTATAAAGTCGCTTGTTATTCTCATGATTGTAAAAAACTTACACAAAAAGAGACAAATACAAATGTTCATCAAAATATCTATCTTATTTTATCTTCATAAAAGATAAGAAATGCAATGGTAAAGAAATAATTTGTTAAACGTGTAACAGAAATTTTACAGAGGAAATATTTTAAGAATCACCTTAAAGATTGATCTAAGGTAAAATATAAATCTTTTGGCGTTTGTGACTCAGTTAAAAAGTGTTTATAATGTAAAAGAACAGTTACAAGTAAATGATAACAAATATGGATATAAAGGATATACACATTGTGGTAAGTACGTTGCTAAAGGTCATAAATGTTATTTGAAAAAATTAAAAGTAAAAGTTGGTTACAGTACAGTAAACAAAAATAGAGAATGCAAAAATAACGAATTGATGTAAAAAGACAGAATGGTGTTTTCCTGTAGGTCATACACAGACAAAGATCTTCTTTACGACTATAAGTGTACTCAAGATACTGAAAGCCATAAAGTTAACTTAGTACTCGCTCAAGATTATGATGACCACAAGCACATCTATAATAGCATCGAAGACTTGTAAAAACATTATAAACGATTAGTATAAAGGATATGCATTGATTGCACATAATACCAAAGGGTACGATGCTCACTTTATTTTAAATGGTTAGTAGACCAGGTAACTATATTGCATTCACAATGGTGCTAAAATAATGTTTATGGGAACGCCAAAATAAGAATTCTATTCATAGATAGTTCCTTCAGATCCCAATAAAATGATTTCTAAAAAACTTTGCTTTGACTGAACTAAAAAGGGTTATTTTCCACATTACTTTAAGAAAGAATGCCATAAAAATTGTATAGGAAAAGTACCACGAAAAAACATGGTTGTAATCAAAATGTAAATAACAAATATGTTTTTGATTTTCAAAAACAGATTATTGAATGTTGCCGGTCAGATGTAGAGATACTTCGAAATCCAGTGATGAAGTTTCGGTAAGACTTCATAAAATAAGATAACATTGAATCTTTAAAATACATGCCAATAGCTAGTGTTTGTATGAGTATTTGTAGTGCAACTTATATTTTCAAAAGTAAGATAAAATGAGTAAAAGACACTAGATATTGCTATTGATAAATTCGAATACAATGCTGTTTTTTTTGCTTTAACACTTTAACAATTTAGACAACTCGTAAACATGAATCAAACAAAATATGTTACAGAACCAACTGAGTTTTATAATATATTGATAGAGACACGGTGTCAAATTTGCACATTCAATTCGTTAACGAAGATCTGGTTCAAATGACATATAATTATAAGATCACTATATCGACAATTCAAATAACACTAACATTTACTTAGCGTGTTTTACCACTAGTCACGCTTGTACGATAAACGTGACTACTTGCAAGTATTATTACTACTCCTGTTGACCATTCGAGACATGCTAAGTCTTTCCTTAAATACTTCATACACCAGAATTACGGTCACTAATTTTGAAACCCTGCACTTCGTATTGACAGTATTACTTTTCGATATGAAAGTTTGGGTTGCTGACAGGGTAAAAAAGGGAGTCACATGGACATGCTATGAGAGTAGAGATCTACGATCCAAAGTTGGATTAGCCAGAACAACTTAGAAAGCTGAGGAATGATGTCAGCCCTGCGCCCAAATAGGCTATGATATTTTAAGGTAAGACCACTGTGGTGGCCTCACGACCCAAAAGGAAGTTATGTGATTATCCTTTCTTATTTTTCGATATTAACGTTGTGGCCCAAATTTAGGTTATGGGGATCCATTATTAAAGATCAAGACCGAAAATTAAGAAATGAGTTTAACCAGCTGATTTGAGGGTTTGTAGCTCTATACAGAACATTGACAGTTATCTTTCGATATGACCACTTGGGCGGCTGACAAGAGTCCAAAGGGGTAATAATGTAGGCATTATATTAATCGATAGAGCTGTACGAGTCAAAAATAAATTTTACCATGCAGCATAGGAAGCCAAAATATGGGGGTCCAAAACATAGGTCACGATATTGGTGACTAGACATGACTACTGGTCCGGGCCCAGGAGGGAAAAGTGAGTCATAAGGGCATTTTATTTAGGATTGAGCTGTGACAAGAAAGTACCATAAAATCAGTAAACAATGGGGTAGATATCTAAAGAGGTGCCCAAAATGAAATGCATAAGATGCTGAGTGAAATCAAACCAGGTGAGTGTAACCAGTAACTGTTACAACTATTCAATTCACAAGGCAGAAAAGTTACAATTTGCAAAACCGCGACATTTCCAGGGTTTCGGAACAGTTGAAGATGTTTGGTGTTACGTTGATTCTTGGTAAAGAAAAGATAATTCTTTTAGATTAAATATAAAATAGTTGGAGCCGGTATAAAACAGAAAGCCATGTTTACAAACCATTAATTCACGCACCTTTTTTTTTCTTGGTCGTGAGTTTCAAAATATGTTTTATCACCCAAACTCTGGCGTGAATAGATAGGAACGTTGCGAAGAAAATTAACATACTATTTTTACAACTGAACAACCCGTAAGTAGTGTTGTTTGTTTTTTTTGTATCCTAGCATTTGTTTTTTTGCTAATCGTCAATTCTTTCATTATTTTTCACAGGTGCTTCTTTAGCGCAAGATCGTGGCAGACTTGAGTCAAAAATAGAGGCCTTAACAGAAGAGATTAGATTGTTGAAAAAAGAAAACGAGGTATATATTATTATATTGTAATGCAAATTATTATGGTTGCTTACCCTTGCAATGTTTCTAAACGGAATAGGAATCATGGTTAACACACCGTTCCACGAGCTTGCTAAAACATTTAAATATTGCCCCCATCCCCTCAACACACACCAACTTCTCTTCCGCTCCTCTTGCCTTCAAACAAATTGAAATGTTTCCTCCATTATCCTGTCAGTTTGGTACAAGCCCTCCATGGAAAGGGATTCTTACTTTTCAGATGTCAATCCCTGAAGTGGAACCAATGTTGATCCGTTGGCATGCGTAGCCTTGATTGGATCATGAAACCATGTCAAGCGGTCACCAAACATACAAACCACACCAATATTTGATATGGGACACGGGTATGCCAACTGAGTTGCTGAAATTATGACATGTCTTCAGAAACAGGTTATCAAATATAAAAAAAGCGGATGAGAAGAATAAGCCGCTGCCCCACCACCACCATAGGAAGTGTAATATGATTGGATAGGTAAACGGGGGGCGGATAATCGAGGAAGCACCGTACTACTACTTTTTATTGCACCTCTGTTGAAAATGAAAATTGTTTCCGTGCACTTGTAGCACTTTTGGTATTTATTTGTAAATGAATATTATTTGTAAAATTTAGATAGAGAAAGTACTTGAACTAGTGCTTTTTTTAGGATTTTTGGTTTTACTTGGTGACTCCCAGATCGAACCAATGTGTTAGTGCCAGGTGATGTTGCTACATATTGGGACAACGTTAATTGCTACACTTTAGAACTAATAACTATGGCATATTGTACTTTAAGTAGAAAACCTTGTTTAACTAAATCTTGGTTTATGTATGGTTCAGTTATTTACATTTGTCAATGATACTCCACATTCACGAAACGGTATAGTTGGTGACCTTCCCAACGTGCGAAATGCTATATTTTGTTAGTGATTTAGTTAGTTTATCTTTTTTCCTTCAGTATTTCACTTTACTTGTACTATAAATTCTCATTATTATTTTTTCAGGACTGTAAGGACACAGTTAAGATAAAGTCTAAATTGATCGAAGACCAAACTGACACTATAAAAAGGATTAGGCAGGTATGCGGTGTTGAAACTTTTTGTAATTTAGTTTTGCTCAACGAAAAAATTTTTGACAGGCTTTACCCCACTAAATCTTGCATTGTGTTTGTTTTTTATTTATAGGTATTTCACGTTTTGAGTTTCGCTTGTTTCGTACTTCTTGCGACACATCATGTCATGATAATCTAATTTTCCCATTTTAGGGTGTGGAACAAGAAATAGCACTCTCTATGCTTCCCTTTACTTCGCTCTGTTCCGTCATCTGTACCTTGATTGGTAGGGTTTCGTATATAGAGGTACCCATGATAATAGAGGTACCCATGATAATAGAGATAATTGAAAAAACACCTTTTCAGAGCCTTTGTTGTGACCATAATACATGTAGGAGATGCATACGATTTTGGCCAGTGGCATGTATATTATGTTTGACCACGTAATTCAGACCTTTTTCAGTAATGATTTTTATACTATGATTTTGAAAACTATTAGTAAATTTTAGGTCGAGGAAGCATCTATCAAACCATTTTTGTAAAACAAGTACGATGTCAATTTCATCAGAGTATCAGCACGACTTCCTTACCTGGGCAATTTTTGCAGACAATATTCTCCGTGATTGCGAAATACTTTTCTTGTGTCTTTATTGTTGTACATTTCATCCATCTGCTGTCACAGGAGACAGTGGCCTACACTACACTAACTCTTTTTCAAGGCAGGAATTGCCATTTCCTATAATTAAGGAAGACATAATATTGTAAACTTATTCATAGGGAGAGCGTTGAAAATATCTTTAAATAGAATCAGTTAAGGAACTTTGCAACTAATTTTTGGCTAAAATTGACTTATAAAATTTAAAAAAAACCCAAGTAAACAAGTTGCACAGCTATATTTTACAAACATAAGCATAATTGACTTCCTTTGCAATGTCTGGTGCAGTTTATACTTTGAAATTTATTACATTGCCGTTTTTTCTTTTGAGGCCAAAGTTTGAAAATTAGAAATTTTTATCAAAGAAGAAGCCTTTTAATCAAGCGTTTTTACAAGGCTGACAGTTCCATTATTAAAGCTCTGGTCTTGGTTAGACGTATAAGTTAATATTGAAGATATTTCTACATTAACGTTTTAGAATTTACATGACGAACATTTAGAGAAGGAAAAGGTCAAGGAAGACGTTGTTTCGTTGCAGAATCATATAGAAGATGAGCTTAATGTTGAAAAGGCTCGAAACATCGAGTTACAGGTTTTTGCTCTTTTTTTTACTTTAATTCAGTTATCATTTGTTGTCCATCAAATTTATGTGCATTTCGCGTCCCTTTACAGCAGAAATGCTAAACTATTGCTTTGCGATCTGCCCCAGAATTCCTTTTACTTGTTAAAGCTTCTGTCAGTGGAAACAAGATATATCGGGTGTTATTATCGGAAATCAAAAAAAAAAAATTTGCTATAGTTCACTTTGGTTTACATAGCAATAATTAAATGCGATATGATGTTTCAAATAGGTTAATGACCCATTTTCTTCAGCAGCCCTTCTGTGATATTTCTAAAAGAAATATAATGTTGACAAAGAAAAAAGCTGCAAAACTTCTAAAGTCAGAATTTTCGTTAACTTAATAGAGATCCACTTATTTTTGTCAACTGATTAATAAAAAACTGGTTTCTTCCAGAAAAATTCAAAAAGAATTTAGTATTTGTAGTCCAGATAAAGAAAGACAAGTAAACCCGTTACCCCATTTATTATTTTATTGATGATGAATGTTTGTACAGGCTAATCTCTTCAACAATTGTTTTGCTATTATCAAGGTGAGTCGTGATGAAAAATTAAACTTTACTGTACATTGAATATTGTCTAAAGAAAAGGGATAAAAATCAAAACCAGGCGTAAAAAAACTTAACAGATGTTTAAACGTTAGAAAATTAGTAATTTGTCCAAAAAACGGGTAAATCATTATAATTCTTTGCACCAGTGAAGAAAACGGATCGCCTTCCATATTCAGCTCTCGGTTTTGGCAATCCCAGAGATAGTTTGTGGTTCCTAATGGTGTCTTCCTGCTGAAAAGTTTGAAAGTAGTCAGTGCACTGATCGCACATTTCTCCATCAAGGGATTTACGTACAAAATAGCACTGGTTTCGCTTAGTGACCCAGGAATGTTAGGTTAACGGTAACATTCAGGTTGTGGACGATGATTTTCCAAAAACGATTTCTAAAATTTTTCGTAGTTTTCTTCTTTGTAGCAATTAAACTTGACTGGAGCACACTGCAGTATGTGATAGTTGGTACCACTACTGATTCGTATATAAAGTTTGCTTCTTTCTGATCAATTTGATATCTTAATTTTCCGTTTCCGAGTCTGCTTATAGCTCTTTTCTAAACATTTATCAAAGTGAGAATTTAGGTCAAAAGTGCTGTCAGTGTAGATACACAATTGTCAGGACTCCCATGTATGTGATGTTAAGGGTATCTTTTAACCTGAAGATTTTTGTTATGTTATAAAAATCATAGCTTCTGATTTGTCCTCTTTCGGTTCATGATAAGTACATTTCCCTAAAACCAGTCACCAAAACAGTCAATGTCGTCAGACAGTTTTGGTTCAATTTCGAGTAAGGATTTTCAAGGGAAAAACAAAGCGGTGTCGTCTTCATACTTAATAATGTTTGCATTTTGTATAGAGTTTATGACATCGTTAAAGTAGATTTAAAATAGTAGGGGCCCAAGAATACAGCCTTAAGATACACCAGTGAATCGACTTGGAAAGTTTGACAGACAATCTCCATATACTACTGTTATATTTGGTTCAAATAAATAATCTGTGAACCACAAAACTTCGTCGTCTTCGTTCCCATATGCAGTAAGCCTTTTCAGTAGTTTTGAGTGGATAAGAGAATCGAGAGCCTTGTTCAGATCGATGAATATTGCTCCCACAAGGTTTCCTTTCCAAGTAAGACAACAGTTGTTTGTGCACAGATGTTTTAAGGATTTTGGATAGGATGGATAGGACAGATGTTGGTCTCTGGTTTGAAAACATTTTTCTAATCTGGCCACTTTTCAGTCAGCGGGTATTGATGCAATTTGAAGTAATCGCTCTTTGATCAAGCATAATAGTGGCAAAATAATTGAAGCTACATCCTTTACCAATCCAGCCGGTAGCAGTGCAGTGCAGCTGATCTTCAATTTCGACTTTCCATACGAATTGAAAATATAAGTTTTCTATTTTTCTCTGTTTGATATGCCTTTGATTTCTCCAAGTAAAGTCACTTTATAGGTTTACGTTTTTATTTTTCAGAACGATGGGTTTCAAATATTGACAAAATCCATTAGTTATGTCAAAGTTCGCCAAGGTTCTTGCATTNCGGACCGGATTTTTAAACAGGTCCTAATCTGGCCACTTTTCAGTCAGCGGGTATTGATGCAATTTGAAGTAATCGCTCTTTGATCAAGCATAATAGTGGCAAAATAATTGAAGCTACATCCTTTACCAATCCAGCCGGTAGCCCAGTGCAGCTGATCTTCAATTTCGACTTTCCATACGAATTGAAAATATAAGTTTTCTATTTTTCTCTGTTGGATATGCCTTTGATTTCTCCAAGTAAAGTCACTTTATAGGTTTACGTTTTTATTTTTCAGAACGATGGGTTTCAAATATTGACAAAATCCATTAGTTATGTCAAAGTTCGCCAAGGTTCTTGCATTATCCATGATAAAGTAGATTTGCAGGATTCGGTTGAGTTAGATTTGGAGGGGAAGATTCGTTTTATGTACTTCCAAAACTTTGTTGAGTTATCAGCACTTTCGGGAAAGCAAAGCATGATAATTACGCAATTTGTTTATTCTTGATAGTTCCTCTTGTAATTTAGACATTCTCCGTATACGAAGGAGTTGATCATGCTTATTCTTTTGTTCTTTCATTTGCAAGATCAGCATGGGCATGGTTTCTCTCTAATTTTTTTTGTGATCATAGGAGCATATGTATTAAATGCATCAGATAATGGTTTGTAAAGGTTCCTTGCGTCATTAACATTGACATGCCGCTGAAGGATGTTCAACTTCATTGCCTTAATTTCATTACTGAGTTTCATAGTTTATGATTTGTACTTTAAATTATTCTTTTTACCAGTAAAACCAATCATTTCGTAATCACTGAACCTCAGAGAAATTACTTCTGTCATAACAATGGTCAGTGGTTTATTGCTGACAATAATGTTGCCAGCGTGTTTGTTGGATTGTTGTCATTGTATCCAGTTGGTTTTTTAATTAATTGTGTAAATCCATACAAAGACAATATATGTTCAATATTTGTTCAACTCTTTGTTGCCATTTTTTAAAAGAAATTTACGTTAACGCTCCCAAGGAGAATTCATTCTTTTGATTTTTGTGTTGCAGCAGATAAAATGTTTGAAAATATGGCAATAGAGCTCGTTGGTAAATGTGATGATGTATCGGGAGTCGGTATATTACAGAAACATAGCAGCTTTTTGCACTGACGGGGGCTATTTCTAACCACACACAGTGTATATGGCTAGAAACATCCCTTTTAGGAAAGAAGACCTTGAAGACACAAATATAGAATGTATAATACACTATACTTCTGTCTTCAAGGTATTCTCGTCTTCTCCAATTTAAGTCATTTGAAATATAAGTTGCCACTTATCTTATGCCAAAGTTTTTTTTAAAACGTTGAATCCCTTAAGCATGATTAACCCAATCTTATTAAAAAGTAACAATCTGCAATGATGCGATTGTTTCTTACCAATACTTCTTTTGAAAAGTTGCTCCTTAGGTATGTACTTGTACATTATGGCGTGCCAATGATTAACGTCATTTGGAAATTAATGAGTTTTTACTTACTGTTTCTGGATTTGCTCCAAAACTTAATAAGCTAAGCACTAATTGATAATTGTACTGAAAATATGCTTTAAGTAAGTAAAAAGTATTTTACTGTAGACCGTCAATTTCGTCCTAAAAAGTAAATATTTGGTCAGGCAATCAATATAGTTGTTCGATTCTCCAATAACAAAGTGCAGTGGCCGCCGTCAGTGTATAGGCAGTTGCCTTTGCATTTGAATTTGGTTTCATTTATCCAGTTTACTTTTCCTTTGAAATCGGCCTGCATCTTAATGTTTGAGGTCTGTTATAGACAAATCAACAATATGCTGCATGGTGGTAATAGTTCTTTTGGTATGTATAAAAAAACAAGCCTATTCCTCTGCTGAATCACGTAACACCGCTGCACTGGGTAGCATAACGCGTTTACAGAGGCTCTGCAAAGTGATGTAACAGTTAGAGTTGCAAATGATTCCCCAAACTCACCAACTGTGGTTTGTCAGATTTACTACCGAGGCTCTTGAAAATTGTTATTATTTCCTATAACACTTGAATATTAAGTGTGATAATATTGGATTTATTTCAAGTTCAGTTTTACTAAGTGCCTTGAACAGTCTCGCCTGTGTTCATTATATTTACCTCCATTGCTATTTTCTAGGCCAAAATTGATAAAGTTACAACCAGAAAAGAGGAGCTTAAAAAAGAGCTGTCAGCTTTACAGTCGGAGCACGAAAAGTCAAAATTAGACCGAAAGTACGTGAACTGTGGGTAATAAATATGCCATCGGTTTAAAAAGATTGAAATAATTTTAATTTCCACGGTGATCATTTACTGTTTGTCAGAAAAATATACCGGTTCAATAATTTTTCGCGATTTTCGCAAGTTTATTTTTTATTTGACTGGGTAATCTTATGTTTTTCTTCTATTTTCATAATATATTGGTTATGAAGCTGAAACGAGCAAAGAAATGTGTACTGGAAACTTTTGTCAAATGACAAGAATGAAGTTGAAGAAAAAGACATCTAAGAAGTGAGTCCCAGAGCTCAGGGGACACAATAAAGGAGTATTAAATATAATGAAAGTGTATAGTATGAACTCAGGGAGGAGTCTTTTAAATGGGTTCTGAGAATAAAAGTTCTGAATCATGTGGCTCGACACCTTTTATGCAACCCGCAGTTGACTTTCCTTTGAAATTGTTTTTTTCCTTTGTAGTATTTAAAATGAAAAAACATGCTATATTTAATAAACATGATTTTTAGGGTAGCAGTCTTATGTATAAATAAATATAAATCAGAGATATAGGATGAAATTCTCTTTCTTTTATTTAAGGGTATTGCATGAAAAGTGGAACGAGAGAAGTCAGCTGATTGCACAAATGGAGGAAAAAGTTATTAAAATGAAGAATACGTTTGATGCTAAAGAAAAGAAACTGAAGTTGGAAAAGGAGGATGCAGTTGAACAGTTAAAGTAATTTTTTTATTGTTTTATGTTAGCTATATTTGGTATTTTTGCGTGCCAACCATTTCAATTTGTACATTTACTTTCCTGCAGTGATTTTTTGTTATGCATTTCAAGACACGATCATCAATTTTCTCTTGAAATATCACTGCGGTCTTTAAGTATACTGATCCCATCTTCATTTTACTTAGAAAAAATAATATTCCCTGTGACTGAATGGATTGTAAAGATCATGTAAGCTATGTGTAGTGGTATAAAAAGTAAAGTAAGGGTTAATTAATTAATCAATCACGGAACGAATCAACAGGTTTATGGATATGGCTGGCGAAGGACGTCCCATAGCTGCTGCGGATATTTCCAAGGCATTTGATAGGTTGTGGCCCGCTTGCTTCACAAATTTTCTCGTTGTGACATTTGTGAAAGGATCTTTAGCATCATTCAGTCTTTTTCTTTCGATCGTAAAATGCGTGTCACACTGGATAAAATTACATCTAACGAGTATTTCACGATCACTGGTGTTCCTTAAGAATCTATTGTTGGTCCATCTCTTTTTCTTCCTTACGTCAAAGACTTTCTGGTGACTTGCTTAAGCACATCAACATATATCCTGATGACACTACTTTGTGGTCCTGCGCTGACCACAAGGCAACTCTTCAGGAACAAGTCAAAATTGCAGGCGATTTAAAGTCCAGCCTCAAGGGTCTCAGAGAAGGGGGAAGGAAATGGTTGGTTTATTTAAACGGGACAAAAAGGCAGCTAATCTTGTTCAATAAAAATCTTAGGTCTTATCTCCTTCAAATATTCATGCACAGTCATTCTGATATTAACCATGGTTAAGCTGCTTAATGTTTTATCGTTTTCATATCTTTGTTTTGTTTCTTATATTCAATCTATTGGTAAGTCTGCTTGCAAGAAGGTTGTTTCTTTGTACCGCGCTAGAGGCTACCTAACGTTTTTTGTTAACAATTTATTGGTCAGCACAGTTCGGTCCAGTACTAGAATCTCTTATCTTTTTTAACTATTTGATTACTGTATTTTTGGTAGCCACTTTTAAAAATATGTGTACTAAGCTTCATCTAAATTATTTCGTTAGTGAACAAATAAAACGTTCGTCGTTTTATTCTCGACGGATGCATTATTTTAGGAAAAAGGTTTCCGTTTTTTGACAATTATTGACTATTATTGACTTGCTTATGTTTTCTTGTGGACGATTGACAATTTATTAAATTTATGAAGAAAAAGCCAGAACCTAAGACTAGTCAATGAAACTACTGTAAAACTATCGGTAGAAAATTGGAACCTAAGGATGTATTTGGTGTGTGCTACAATTCCCCTCAAATTGTGGAGTTGATAATTAGAGTTGATAGTCTTTAATATATCACTAGGATTTTTTCGACTTAAAAGCTATCACGAGTTCATTTGAATACGACTGATACATAATCTACTTTTTAGCGGCGATTCCAAACGATTCAGTCAAATGGGAGATATATGGGGATTTTTGTATAGTATAGTTTTACCAGGGTATGCGGGCCAGGAGCCTTAGGGAAATGAACGACCTTACCCGACAATGCATAGTTTCAGGTCACCCTTGGGCAAGGTGTAGCACCTGTATAGCCTTCCAGGCCAGGGTGACAACGAAGCACTGGGCTGCAGCAGCGCTAGGATGCTGGCGGAAGAATCAACAGCAAGATCAACGGTAGCATCCATCAGGGTAGTAGGCAAGTACTTGTGTCCAACCGAGGAATGGTTACTATTTTACTCCACCCGCTGCCATGTGGGAAAGGTTTGGAGAAACCAAAGGCTAGAGTTCCTACTCAAACAAACTGGATGTGGAAGGCAAGGGGAAACCACCACATTATTTATCCCTAGTACATACCATGACAACGCAAACCAATATTATAGATACGAACAGCGTAAATGGAAATTCCACGAATGATATTTCCTCGCTCGGTACAGGACCTCATATGCGACGGGTGAACCTGGACCGTCATCATGCTACTGTCGTTAAAATCGGAACTTGGAATGCCAGAACAATGTTCCAAAGTGGAAAATTGGATAACATCAAACTTGAAATGGAAAGATTCGGAGTCAGCATAATAGGCATCGCTGAAGTAAGATGGAAAGGAGCAGGTAGTTTGGACACAAATGACTACAAATTCATATACTCTGGAGGTCAACGTCACGAAAACGGAGTTGGTTTGATTATAGATAAGGAACGAGCAAAAGCAATTCTCGGACACTGGGCAATATCAGATCGAGTTGTTCTTCTGAAAATGAAAGGGTCACCCCTAAACATTTCTATTATTCAAGCTTACGCCCCAACTT
>RDPX01000017.1:2915342-2987100 GCA_003991215.1 Morbakka virulenta
AGAGAGAGAGAGAGAGAGAGAGAGAGAGAGAGAGAGAGAGAGAGAGAGAGAGAGAGAGAGAGAGAGAGAGAGAGAGAGAGAGAGATAGTTTTACGCTTTTCTCCTATTCAACAGCCGCCAAACAGAAGTATGAATAAGACAGGTGTTTCCAATGCACGTGTACATCCATTGTTCTAGTGCATCACATTTTTACGTAAAACGGCTTTTTCATACCACTTGTTTAAAAACATTTAGTCGGATCTCCATCAAACAATGAAAGCCTAATGTTACTTGAAAAACAGGAAGATGACAGAATTCTACAACAGCAAGGAGTTCATGTTTTTCTAAATCAATCACCGAAAAAACGTCACGGCAGCTACATTACCTTCGTAAGGGTAGCCTTGCCATCAACAGAAAGCACCAAAACTTTGTTTTCGGCAGGTTATTTCAAGTGTCTTTACTGTTTTAAATTAAGGCTATAATTCGCAGGCAAGTATGAAACTAAGCGGATTTTTGCTAAATTTATGAAACTGGTCCTTCCCATTTTTCTCCAACTGTGATAACATTTTGTACGAAGGAAAGGAAAAATTAGCTATGTTTAGTCTTTAAAAATACATGTTGAATGTCACAGTTTACTTAAAGTGATAATATGGACAACATGAACCATAGATGCTGTTATTGCACAGACCGCAAAGAACTTTTTATATAAAATTTGGAAATTTCGAGTTGGAATTTAAATGCAAAGCAATTATTACAAATCTCTAACGTGTAAATGACATATAAATTTTCATGTGAGCTAAATCTTTTGACATATAATCTGTTAGTAAAAACACACTGTTATTTTGAAAATTATGTTGTTTTGGGGATTATTTTTTTAGGTAAGTTAGAAAAGCAAGCAGTGGCAGATCTTTGCAAATTGCTTTTGTAGTACAGCAAACATACTAACAACTCAAAGTATCTTTGAAAACGTGAAATTTAAAATGAAAAAGTAGGATATTTGGGACTTGTTTATGAAAACTTAAACAAATATTTGCTTTAGCTTGGTCTTCGTATCCCATAGTTTCAGACAGTTGTTTGTGTTGTATCGATATGCCATTTTGATTTCTCAGTGAGACTTACCCCATCGAAACAGAACGACCTGCTTTGGCAGAATTGTTCTGTTTTGTCTTAAAAGCTTATGAGTTAACATAACAGGCATTATAGGTTTACTGAGCAAAAGTATCTGAATCACTGTTAAGGTAGATTTATCGGGTGATAATTTTAATTTCCAATGGGAAATATCGAGCAGGGAGTATCTATCTTCACAGGAAATGATGCTATTTATTTATGACATTTACGTTAGTGCGATTTTTTAAGATCAAATGACGAACCATTAATCCTGAATGTGGCAATTCATTATGTTAGAATAGTGTTATTTTGTTCCTTAAGTGAGAGCTGAAAGTAACTGATAATTACAATTATGAGTATGATAGGTTTTTCAAATGCATATCATTCTCATACTGTGATTTGTATTCAAACAAGCCATACGGTTTGTTTTGTCACGCGGAACAGTCTGATTCACTATTTTCTCTTGAGTTTTCAAATGTAACAATAAATAACATTCCTTGGTAAGTGGCAGGCAATGGTGTAATAAGATCTGTCTTTTCTTCAATTGGAGTTGATGGAATTTAGCTAGCTACTCAGACATTATGAAGACCATAATCTATTTCATTGTAACTATGTTATGCACTTGTTCATGTATATTTTTATGTAGGAAATAGAAGGGCTATCACTCATATATTGACGTTTGTTTGCTTTTCGCTTGCATAAATTATTTTGACTAAATTTTTAAAGAATATTATGGGGTATATTCTAACTGGGCTTGTGCACCCAAATCGCCATTGGCAAGTGTCTCTAAGATCTTCTTTATTCAGTATAGTCCCAAAACTCATGAACATTCAGGTAAGTTGATTTTCACCCGCAAGAAGTTACTTTTTGAAAGTACACTTTTGTGTAATGAGAGGCAAAAGTCCAAAACGTAAATAGAAACTACAGTCGCTACCATCTGTTGACATTATTTCTTGTTTGATTTCATAAAATGGTTAAACTAAAAGGGTTTCGCCACCAACACTTTGAATGCTTTTTTTCAGCATCTGCAGTGAAAAGTTACGTCACACAGAAGATTCATTGATGCATCAAATAAATAAAAAACAGCAGGAACACGATCTAGAACTCCGTAAAATGCTAGCCGAAAAGGAAGGTGAAATTCAGAAAATGAAGGAAAAGGTTTGACACTGTGATTTGGTTTTCTGACCGTTACTGATTTCCATTTTGATCTCATAATTTGCTCTAAAGTAAATAATTTCCCCTTGTCACTGACAAAAATGCCAAAGACTAGAATTTGATAGTCATTTGTCTACGAATTGAAAAAAATGACTGAAAGCTTATATATATACACTTTAGCTAGACACCTGTTTTGGATGAAGATGGTAAGACAAAATACATTTACCCAGGTACACACAGTAATAAATAAACACATATACTTGTCACTACCCAAAACTATCGCCATATCTTCATGCATACTAAGTTTACTAAAGTAACCACTATCAGAGAGGCATGTTAATTTCGTTGCTGATAGTTTCACAAACTATACCTTGTTGTAATATTTCATTGACGCGTTTTCTAAATAATTTTAGTTGGAGACTGTATTTAATACGTTGGCTTTGTTGTCGACACTTAAATGTTAATTCTTTTTGTTGTTTGACAATGTGTTCTTATGTGCTATCATAAGTAGCAGTTTTCTTTCATGCGCAGCTTGCATCTGTTTTTCTATCCTTTTTATGATTGTATAATGTAACGATAGAGAATGTGAAAGAAATTAGCTATTTTGGGACAATATTATCTAGTGTTATGCTGAAATAGTGTAATACTATAAATAAATAAAACCTGTAGTAGTCGTAGTAGTGCTAGTGCTACCACTGTAATACTACTACTACTACTACTACTACTACTACTACTACTACTACTACTACTACTACGTGTTATTATTATTATTATTATTATTATTATTATTATTATTATTNTCTTTTTGTTGTTTTACAATGTGTTCTTATGTGCTATCATAAGTAGCAGTTTTCTTTCATGCGCAGCTTGCATCTGTTTTTCTATCCTTTTTATGATTGTATAATGTAACGATAGAGAATGTGAAAGAAATTAGCTATTTTGGGACAATATTATCTAGTGTTATGCTGAAATAGTGTAATACTATAAATAAATAAAACCTGTAGTAGTCGTAGTAGTGCTAGTGCTACCACTGTAATACTACTACTACTACTACTACTACTACTACTACTACTACTACGTGTTATTATTATTATTATTATTATTATTATTAAAGTTTTTGTAGGAAGGTCTATGGAATGGTGTCTTGCAGCTGGATGTTTAAGTCTCCTTGACTTTTAGGTATCTTTTTCAATGTTATGGGCCCTTTCCGTAAAATCATAAAAGAATGGGGAATTGACCTGTTGTAAGGTCAAACCCCACTAAATGAAGTCAACATTTACAGAGCCTCTCGTTTCTCACCTGTTGACATTTGCAAAGTGATAAGCGATGATGATATAGAATTTAATTTATTAAAAAAAGTGACGATATGTATAAAAATATATATGCAAAAACATTACAATAACCTGCACGCAATTTCCAGGAATGCTTGCGATGAATATTGAAAATAAATAAAAAAGAAAATCCACAAGACGATGTGAACGAAAACGACACCATTATTATTTATAATGCTAATATTTACCTCGATATTTCGAGGTTCTTAAAAAAATATCTGAAGAATTTCTGATTGCCTGGGCGAAACATGGATGGATTCAGACGAACGCTACCATAGCTCGAGTGGTCGTAAAATGTTTCAGTGAAACATCTTCTATTGCTCCCATCCTACAATCATTGCATTCACATTTTAAAAACACAAATAAAACCAAAATAATGAAATAATCGTTTCCTTTTTGTTCACGTCATCTTGCTGTGTTCCTCTCATATTTAAAATTGAATTGTTGTCATGCAACAAAAAAGCTATTTTAAAGAACGTGTACAAGTAAAGTTGCCAAACTACCGTGAAAAATTAAGCATGTTTTAGTTGGATATGCCCAAGCAACGTTGGTGACATTAGAAAAGAATTGGCTGTGTTTAATCATGAGGTTCTAATGCTCGTTTGTGTAGCTTTTTTTAAAAAAATTAATAAGAAAAGTGTTGAAAAATTATTTTTGATCAAGATTGTTTTGAAAATTACAGCAACGTTTCACTTGGGATGTCTGTTACACAATTAACAGGGTTAAGTTGTATGGGTTAATTATCCAAATCTGTGGTGAAAAATGTGTGGCGTAAACGAGCCAGATATTACATTTATACTGTTGTTTCTTTACCCATAATAAGGGTGAAGAAAGAACAGAGGAGTGATACATCAAGCTGGTGATGGTAACTCTTTAATCTAAGTTAAAAGGAAGAAACCTCATTACAGCAATTACATTGGCTGGAGCCGAAATACGATATACCGCACTAATCATAAACTGGACAAATGAAGATTTAGAATTGATGGATAGGACGTCAAAAAAATTGTATGCACGGGTGCCAAATTCCATTTCTAAGATTGACAGGCTTTATCCTCCAATTGAGTTAAGGTGGAAAAGGGCTGACAAGTTTAAGGGACTGTTGATAAAAAAATGTTAAGTGTTGGAACGTATCTTGTCTAAAGTTTAGGAAGCCTTCTAAAGGCTGCAGAAGAACAAGTACTTTATTAGCAAAAGAAAGAACAGGTACCCGACACACGAACGAGAGAAGAAAGCTCTGCATTGTCATGAACGCTTTAAAATATTGAGCTGGAAAAGATAGGAAATATTATAAGAGGAGAGGGACTTATTGAAAAGAGAGAGTGGGGGCTTGAACTGTGCAGGGCCAGAATAGGATTTAAGGACTAACCCTTTAACTTTATACATACGAATCTTAGTATTATTAATTACCTAAATATTGATAAATGGCCTTTTCCTGTATTTTTTGATATATGAAATGATCAAATGGCCGCCAGCAGCAAATTACACAACTAGTGATCAACACTTTCCCATGTTAACTAACCGTAATCCCAACCCCATCAGCTTTTTGAACTTGACCACATGGCGTTGTGAACAGATTTCTTGCGGAACGGATATTTTTGGGCCATTTACTTGTTGTATTGTCTATACAGGAGTGGCTTAATCTTTGCTAACATCCAATTTGAAATAAACTGTATTAAACAGGCCTTCATAGTACTACAAATTTCATTCCTTTAGCATTGTTTCTTTGTTTTTGTTTAGGTCAAGGAAGTGGAAGAAGAAATGCGTTCACTATTATGCGAGACAAATGAAACAAAGAAAAGGCTCGAAGCTAAAATCGCAAACTTGGGCAAGGCTTTTTTGCATATACAAGAAGACTTTAAGGCTTGACCTGTCTTGTTCATGGCATTTGTGATTTGGCAACACTATTAAAGAAATTGATTTTAAGAACAATTTTACTTTCTTTTGGGGTGATATTTTGAAGAAATCAGCTGGCAAGCTGTGTTTGTTGGTATTAATATGTTTTGAAAAATTTTTTAAAGTTATCGCCTAACACATTTTTTGTTTTGTTACTTTAAAATGCTGTGCAACTGCCTGAACGCTTTGTTTGTAAAAGGATAGTATTTTATCTATTTCTTTAATGTAGTATGTGAAAATACTTTTTTCAATAGCATTACCAGATTGTGTAATGTTTTCCATCCACAAATAATGTGGTTTTCATTCTTAGGTATGAAATCAAATTTTTTTCCTGCCTCCCTCCAATCCCCCCTCTCCCCTCAAATTGTAAAACAATAAAACTCGAACTGATCCTTCATTTAGGTTCTTTTACAAATTAATTATTTATAGGGGAATTCCTTGTAAATTTTGGAATGGCCCACACGAAGAGAAGCTGTTTCCAAGCCATCAATTAGATATTTTTATTGTATGTTTTTTGATAACATCATCATCTGCTTGATGTTTGCACATTTTTGAAGAATTTGTATTTAAAGAGTATATTTTATTAGTGGAATTATAGATAAGTTTTAAATCGGCCTCAGTTTCATGAGGGAAATACTCTTCTCAATCCTTTATTCCTGAACATGCCAACTGAATTCAGAATCTCTTTTCAATAATGTTAGAGAAATTACATGAAGATGAGCTGTTTTAAAGCTACGGTCTGAACAGTATAAATGTAATATATAACATTTTTAGTTGAAACAGAAAGGATTTTTGTGTAGCGTACATTATACTTTATGTGCTTTTGTGTATAGCTTTTTTCTGAACACCAACTGAAATTTAATAGAATAGTTTAGATTACACAAGGGTTTTAGAGAATTGTAAGAATATATTATTTCAGGTGGTGTGTACAAAGTTAAAACTTCACTCTAAGCATTTGATAATTTGTATACTAATTTATTTTGAAATGTACCGTGATATGTGTTTTGATGTATTTGCAAGGTCTGATTCAAGGTACGCTCTTAATGGTCCATTTTCTGAAAAAATATTAACTATTTTGTGTTGTCGAAGGAGTGTTTTGCAGCTACGATTTGGCATTGGTAATAGACACAGTTTAGTAACCTTTGTGAACTAGGCTACCGGCATGTTTACAATTAATTTTGCAATACATTCTATTATTTTTCAGTGTATGGAAGGGATGGAGTCTTTTATTGATAAAATTCTTTGGTATTAACTTGATGGCTTGTGCCTTTTACCATGGGCATGTCTTGTGATTTTGTTGCAAAGAGAACCCCAGGTGCAACAATTGTCAAAAAACAATTTTTCTTTAAGTGTATGCAGTCTTAGTCTTGGTTATCTGTTAGACAATATTTCATTTAACGTAGAAGACCAGAATGTCAAGATCAAATCGACACTAATTAAGTATTCAGGCATTTCATACGCTTCTGCCACTGTTCTCTTACTCAACTTTCTAATAACGGCAGTAGCAGGCTGAAAATTCCTGTCATTTCCTTCTCTGCTCAAAGGACTAAAAGCTAAGCTACGAGATAGTTCTTGTCCAGCCGCTAGACAACCTTAATTTTGTAATGATGCGTAAGAGATTATTCTGGTATCAAAAAAAACGAATGCTTACCCGGTTCACCTCAAAGTGCTTCATACATTAGGCTTCACCATTTCTTATTTCGATATTCTTGTGGCTGATATCCAGGTCTATGGCATAGACTTCGTGACAGCAACACCGGCTGACTGTCAGGATTTTTAAATTTTTCTTAATGAAAATAATGTAATTTAGATGGAGAGGATTTGGAATTGTAAAAATAACAAAAATATGTGCATCGGATTGAATTTAAACCCGTGCCTATGCCTATCATGGCCATATGTTCTGTAAGCTGAGCTATCAGCGCCAGTTTTTCACCAAACCATTTTCGCAACCATATCTTTCACATAAACGCGCCGTTCTTTTTTTGGCTGCTATCGTTGCACATCTCATTCCAATTACCCTTATAAGAATTTGCCTCGCACAGAACAACCACTTCCTTTCCAAGGTCAGGTCAACTGATTACAACATACATGGAGGGGAAGAAAATTGTGAAAATGTCATATAGATGGAGAGGATTTGGAATTGTAGAAAAGTGAAATAAATGTTTGCGCCGAGTGCATGTGGCTATCATGGCCATTTGTTCTTCCACTTTAGCTATCGCTCTTCTTTGCTTACTAAACCATTTTTGCGACCATATGTTGATTAGGATTAGATGTCCAACGATATGAATCTGGAAAATAACAGCGTATTTAAGTAAAAGATATCTTTGTTAGGTATTATTCTCTGCACAGTCACCTGCGCTTGTCATGTTTTTTTCCCAGGCATTTTCAGCTGACAATAAGTTTAACCTTTGTGCACCTTCTGAATTCAAATCCTCAACTAACTCAACTTTATTAATTATTAATTTTTACGGTACTTGCGTGTCACATTCAGTTCATTCTCTTCCCCTCTGTCTCTCTCTGTCTCTGTCTCTCTCTCTCTCTCCCTCTCTCTGTGTCTCTCTCTCTCTCCCTCTCTCTGTGTCTCTCTCTGTCTCTCTCTCTGTGTGTCTGTCTGTCTCTCTCACACACACATACACACACATGTATTCTTGTCCATCAACATGTTGCTTTTTTACTGTTTTTTTCCAGCCCCGAACACTTTATTTTCCTGTGGTTGGTACCAACAAGTAAGGAAACAAACAATCTGGTCAAACTAGTCTGTTCGTCAAACTTCGAGTCTGATTGCAATTATATGACAAGACTGTTATAGGGTAGCACCCAATGGAAATTGGAATTTGGGTTGGCGATTAGGGTAGAACAGATGTACAGAAAATTAGTGCCAACGAAAAAATGCACCCGAGTCGCTAGGGATGATACTGGACAAACTCGCTTAGCATACTGTATAATAAACTTAACCCACTGCCAGCCTGGGGCCTAAAAGAAACTAGAAGCACACGAGAGAGTCCGACCAGTTCGCAAAGTGGGCAAGTCAGAGTAATACAAGGCGAGCAAGAAGTTATTGCAGCTGCAATTTCATAGCTGTAGTTGCAGAGTCCAATTTTGATCGTGGTCTGCTTTAGCGCACGCTTCTCATCGCTCAGATTAAGGTCGTTACCTCATTGGAAACAAAGGCAAGAAGTTTATGATTCAAGTACAATCTATTAGTATGCTACACTGAAGATTGAAATGTATTACCTTTTAATATCGTCTAGTACCCACGTTTTGAGCTATTTACATATATTTTTGTAATAACTAATCGAAACGCAGATGTAGATGTAGTTAAAACTACCATCTGGGTGTAAAATAGCAGTTTGGTTAATTGCTCATACAACATTATGGCAGTCTTCTTGGTATTTTTCAAATGTTTTATCTTGTATTCTTATGCAGGTGTTTATTTAAAGTAGAAAAAACTTTACAGTGAAATCAAGTAAAAAAAACCGAATTGTTAATGTAGTTGTTCCTTGCCTGATAAAAGCGACAGCAATATTTTTATGCAGTCAAGTCAAATGCATAAAATAGAAAATTGTAAAGAAAGTCACAGGTAAAATTACTGTATGATGTTGATTTGTATACATTGCTGCAATCTATCTCACTACCACTTGCTATCCAAAAGCAATAGAAATAAAATTTTGATTTGAGCATCGGTTTCATTATAACACAGATGGTGTTGACTGTATACATCTAGGTACATTTGTATAAGATAATAAAAAATTATACATTGCAGACTAGGTTTTTTTTTGTAAGAAAACTTCCTAACTTGGTGCGATTCGTGCGCTTCTTCCCAGAGCTCCGGTAAAATATCTTGAAAGTTGATTCCTCCTTGATTTATTTACCCAAAAGTGAATAATTGGATCCATTACTATCTTTACCAAGAACATACTTCCAACTAACTTTTCCACACAATTTAATGCTTTCCTGTTTGTTGTATATTGTATTGTTGCTCTGTATGCTGTTCCAGTTATCACGGAGATGATCGCAATCAATACTGATAACCTAAGAAAACAGATCGATTTCCTCAAACTGTTGATTTTGTCCTGTCTTATGTTCAAGCCCACAGATAGCTGGTATGAATTTAACGCCCTGATAGTAATATAACAAAAACCTACTGTCACCATTATATTCAAAAAAATCAACAAAGAAACAATTAATTGGAGTTTTAATATTATGTCAACAGTCACAAAAATTGGTGAAATAATCCAGATCGAAAGTGTTATAATAATAACTTCCTTTTTATTTCGTTTTCTTTGTATAACATGGAGACTCCTGACTGTAATGTATCGCTCAACGGAGAACGCTGACAATGTGGTTAATGATATTAGTATTGCTGTTCTGCTCAGATTATCTATTATCTTTTTTACATCATTTTCTTGTGCCACTTCTTGGCAGATGCTGGCTGAAAATGGCAAGGAAGCAACTGACGTTAATAGATTTGACACAAATACACCTCTGAGTAAGAAGGAAGATGTCGTATGAAGCCGCTGTGACTGCGATGATATTACAGTAGCTACACCATTAAAAATGATAGATGCAATGCATATAATGCAACGAGTTATCAGCACGACGAGAAAAATTTTATCAGAAGAAGCACTTGCGTGCAAACTTGCATTTCCTTTAGTATAATTACTTGCCATCTTTACAAGAAATCGAGAATCAAGCAAAGAGTCTACTTGTTACCATGATAGCCTGTGCGACGAATTGAAGAATCCCTGCCGGTGACCAAGTGTTAATAAACAAGCGAGGAAAATTTAAGTTGAGAATTGGTTAATTTAAATCACATGACATATTGGTTTTGAGTATGCCCACTGAATAGATTGTAAATTGGAACCACTTGTGTTTCGATTTTTCGTTTTTTACGTCAACAATTTATTATTGCTCAATGTTAAGAAATAATCGATTCAATAATTGATTGACAGGTTATTTTTTCGTTGCTGCATACTTGACTTGTTGTCTTGTCTGAAATTGTTTGTGTCGTCACCATTACACCTTTGATATAGAAAATATCCCTTTCCTATTTTTGCCTGTAAAAGTACCAATGATAATGCGAAGCACTATTGGTATTCTATTACGGAACTATTTGACGTTAACCGTTTCTGTAAAGAAAAAAAAAGACATTTAATACAAGTAAACAACTTTATGTACTTCTCTCAACCCTCCATTTTCCAGGAATTGTGGTCAAAATTTATCCATTTTTAACAACGTCCTTGACAATTATTGACTCATAGATACAGTGGAAGCCATTTTTTTGGAAACTTTATCATAAGCTTACAACTCACGAAATGATAAAGCTTCTAATTAAAAATTTCTGTTCTTAACAAACAACAGATTAATGATTGTTCTGCCTATGAATGCTTATTGCGGACATTCCTTACTGGTTTCTTGGAAAGTCATTTGGAATTGTATTTGCAGGTGTCATGTAATTGATTGCACTTAAATTGTCGTCAGTTACAATTATATCTAACAATGAACAAAAATATTATTTGTTTTTCTCAGTGGCAACCAAAAAATATTTTACAGCTTTCTAGCATTTTAGTTCCATCGACTTCAATGTATGCCATGTTGGTAATGATGGATTTTTGCTTATTATGGTTGAGCGATTTCCAACAAAATAGGTTTTAAAAATTGCAAATGGTAAATCAGTGTCTTTTGAAAGTTCAGCAATAATATACAGATTTTGGTACCAGCTTTTTAATCTTGAAAAAATTCTGCGATTTTTCTTTCAATCATTTGTACAATATTCACGAGAAAATGTACTCAGGGATGCCAACCTACAGGAAGGGGGCTCAGTAAGGAAGGTATATTGATAAAACACTTAGTTTCTATCAACTTAACATTAGAGTTGACTTAATAAAGAAGGTATGAATAAAGAGAATTGTCAGCATTATGAAGCAGATGGATTTTGGGCTCAATGAATCTTATTTTTTAAAAAAGTAACATTCCTGTTTTCATGCCATGAGAAGTTTCAACAAAATTATTTTGAATCTCCTTCTCAAACAGTAGAAAAATATCACCTAATTTTCTTGAGCCAACATTAGATTTAGCAACATACAGCTTGTCTAGTTGCGGTAGCAACGTCTTATTAAAAATTTAAACTTTTGCCATTCATGCACCTCGCAATTTCGAACCTATTGTAAACTTGACGGTAATTATCGGTAATTATCCCGAGAGGTCATCTTTAATCAGGAAGGTAAGTGATAATTTTAGGTTGGGGTTTTTAATAGAATAAAATGCAGTTATTTTTCAAGGTGAAATATTTTACCCCAGTTCAAAATTTTCAAATTAATAGTATTGAAGCATTGGGACCATCATTTTAAAATGCAATAAATATACCAAACCTTTCCCCTCTTAAGTTTTGACAGTATTTATTTTCACATACACAGGGAGGCAGCAAAGGTAAAAATGGAGTCTGAAGGAACTGATGGAGATGACAAATAATTGGAAAAATGATCAGGAGGTTGATATTGACTGCACAGTTAACAAAACTTTCCACCGAAATAAAGTCATTGAAAGATACCCAATCAAAAAAGGAAAAACAGGGGTTTATGATATCACATTCTTAACCCAACCCTTTTTTTGTCCAAATCCAATTCTGAAATATCCTCTTGGGTGTCCCAGAGTAAACCAAGTACCTTTGTCTTACCTTCCGTCACTTCTGGTTAGCACAACGTTTCATCATAATAAAAAGCTTTACTTGACAGATTAGTCTTACCTTTAACCTGACCTACCGTTACTGCTACATCTCTGCATTTGTCTTCAATTATCTTAATGTAAAACCTCCTTCACTCATTCTTTCCTTGACTTTCATATATAAAACAAAAGCATTTTGCGAATTGTAACGGCCAGTAAGCAAAGCATCAACAAAGAAACTTTCCAGAAGTTTAGTAACAAATTCCGCATCAACATTGTTATACCTACTAATGTGATGCCGCAAAATAATTTGTAATGAAGATAGTGAAAACCTTAGGCCGTTACCTAAAAAGCCGTCAACAATCACGACCTTTGGGATTTATCTCAATACTTAGTAAAACTTTTTCTATGTAGGGTACCGAGGCCAAATGATTCATTCTAAATCTAAGCAGCACATAAAAAATTAATACTGTTAACGACGGCCCTGCATGCAAACATTTATTCAGAGATATCTCTGATATCTTTGCCTAACTAGAAGCATCATAGGCCATTCATACCTTGGCTGTCTTGGGAGTATCCCGAATCACTTTCCTGTGAGGAAAATAAAAACTTTTATTTGCGGGCTCCATTTCTGAAAAGTGTTTAATCACCTCCTACTCAAGTTTCTGTCAAGTCATTTTATCATATTTCTTGAGAAGTTAAGGAGATTTTTTCAGCTTTCTTATCAGACTTTCCAGTCTCATTTGACTATTGACCTTCGCTGAATTCAAACGCTTATGGCCTACTTTCCATGGAAGACCCATTGAATATCTTTTGCCAGTAAACAATATATTCTCAATCAAATACTCATGAATCTGATTATCCGTTCGTATGCCAATAGTGACAAGGTCCCTTAATTTTTTAAAATTTTAATCAATCGCCGGACATTCAGAGGGTGAAATGCGAGTTGAATCTACACATAAGTTTACATTAAAAGCATCAAGGCTCAAACGTACCCATTCAATGGTGGTTTTTACTGCAACAGTTTCATTGGACTCTGCTTGGAAAACCAAAAGAAAATCTAATCCTACCAGGAAATCCACATCCAACCTGTCAGAACCACTTAAAGCATCAGAAAAGCAAAACTTCTTCAAATGGAAAAAATTAGGTTTAATTACTTCAACATGTACATTAGATATGCACATGTCGAAGTTATACCATCAACAATACACGCTTCAATAATTAAACCATGGTCACCATCAGGAGGTCTTAAAGAAAATGTTATAACATCTCTCTCCTTCTCCTTAGCATAGTTGTTTCCAAACAATTTTATTCTCAAATATTCTTTCCTTTGTGGAATTAAACCCTTCTTACCTACTGCGTCAGTCGTGAAGAAAGTTTTCTAGCTACCAGTATCAAATTACATCCGTACTGTGTTCTTATTTTGCCATTCACATTGGCCAAGGCTGTTTGCAGGACTACATTCCTGTTGGAACCTGTAGTTCCTACTCATGGGGTTGCCTGGAGGTTAAGCTGGAGTGCTGTGGACACGTTGATCTACATTCCCTTATCTGCAGGGACAGTCGGCGTATTTTATTCTTTATCCTAAGGCAAATCGCGACATGATGTTTTCTGTTACATTTTTTACAGAAAACCTATGACCTATATTGAAAGCTACAATGTCCTATATTTAAACAAAGAGAACATTTACCTTTATTTACTAAAATACTTTTACTCTCATCAATGGTTGTATATTTGGTACAATTCTAACTCTGGTGGCTGTCTTTACAAACCCTAACCCTAACAGCAATGTCCCAGCGGTTGGGGCTCCTCTAGTTCTGGGCCCAGCTCGTCCTTCTTTCCAACTCGACATTAACGTGTTTAGGTAGATGAGACTTTCCCTGACTTAGATCTCTTTTTCTAAAGTAATACGCAACTGATTTAAATATCACTCCTTATGATTATCGCTAAAACGAGTCATGTTATATCTAAAGTTTCTAGAATCTGTTCCATAACGACAGGAATAACAATACTCAAATAAGATTCTATGTCCACCACCATAGCTTCCAATGAACGATAATGGGTCTCGGTTGGATTG
Source organism: Morbakka virulenta (assembly GCA_003991215.1). Classification (NCBI taxonomy): domain Eukaryota; kingdom Metazoa; phylum Cnidaria; class Cubozoa; order Carybdeida; family Carukiidae; genus Morbakka; species Morbakka virulenta. Next base: position 2,929,548 of record RDPX01000017.1, read on the forward strand.
CGTGGCTTCCATAAATGCTCAGTATTCTTCTCAGTATCCTGTACACACGTTTATCAGGTCATTAATATGTGCATGTTTGACGGCTGTTGGTTTTTCATATCGTTTCTTTTAAAGGTCTAGCGTTGCTTCATAACCTGCTTCAGTCAAGGAGAATCCAGGTACTACACTTTTAAGTGGTTCCTCAACTCACAATCCTTAACCATTGTGACTAGCGCTCTTGAAACCGTCAACAAACTCCTGATATTACGCATTTTTTTCCAGAGAATTTCTTATGCTCCAACTTTAAAAGTTTGGCTCTTACTCTCCGTTTGGTTTCTCTTTCTTGATTTGGCGTGCTGGAAATGGAACTGTCCATGGACTCGCTATTGCTTATTAAACTTCCACTTACGTCCCTGTTGCATTCGTTTCCTTTCAAAGTTTCTTCGATCGACGCAAGGACCAAAGTTCTTCTTTCACTGATTTCACTTGCTTCCTCTGCTCTTGTTGCGCAGGTTTCGTCGTCTGCTTCTTTTTCGATTAAAATATTCAATGTTTCTTTGTCTCATTTATGCAAATCTGTTTCTTCTCCTTTAACTCGATTTTCACCTCTTTCGACTTTCTTTTATCGATATTTCTTGGCTCATCTTTCTTTAAAAGGTCTTCCACTTTAGTTGCTAGTTTTGTCGTGACTCCTCTGTGAGGTTTTCGTTTCTTCTTTAATTTGTCTATTTCCCCATATTTAATTCTACAATATCTGGCTCTGTGGAACAAATATAATTCTCTTAATTTTAGCTAGTTCAAGATGTCCCAGTAGAATTACTTTCTCAAGAAAAAGCCATTTAACCTTCCTTATTGGATTTTTCTCTGAGAACATCTTAATACTTACATGGTTCACGAATATCTACTGCAAAAAAACAAGTTTACTCTTGGTTTGACAACGATTTCTGGCTCAACAGGAATATAATAAAGCTACCACTCTGTTCTCACACGTGACTCAGTACTCAATCTTAAAACAATTTCTAACCAAATAAAAATGTAGGCTCGTGAGTCTTATGTTTCCAAAGCCATAACTATAAGCACAAAATTTTATCACATGCTTACAAAAGGAAGCAAAATATCTAACAAGTCAGTCTTACACATACCTACAATAAATGAACTCAATTATGCAATGAATCTACGATTTTCTGTGCGTGGGTTAGATTTTCCTAACAATGTAGGTACAATAACTAGGATTTTTAACCCTCCTACTAATATTTCCCTAAAATGATAACATGATATTAACTTGAGGGTAGAGTCGTGGTACCTTGTTCCAAGACCTTACTAATCTGTCAAGTATCCTGAGCCACTCTGTTCTTACAGGTCAAACTAGGTATCCTGCAATGTCAACTGTGACTACCATACTACCCTGTGACTTTCTCTTTAAATGGTCTGTGTGAGATGTCTTCAATACTTAATTTTCAGACTTTAGCTATATCACGTAGCATATCGTATAGCTGTCTCCTGCTTTGTATATAGTCTCAATTGATGGTTTCTGATAAATTTTATTTCCCCTTGTTTTCTCATCTTCATTTTTTAAACCACCCTCTTTAACTATTGACTATTCTTTCAATTTTTTCCGGTGGAGTTAAAATTTATATGCCTTCTACTGTTTACATTCTTTTTTTCCTCTGTACCGTCCTCTTCCTTTCTCTTTAAATGTGACTATTCTTTCAATTTTGTCACGTGGAAATATCAGTCATTCGATTTCTACTATTAGTACTCTTTTGTATGACTCAATAACTGCTCACCCTCTCTTTTCCTCCTCTATTTTCTTGAACTGTTTAGCATTAGATAATAAAAAACCCGAAACGAAAAAACAGAAAACTCGAAATTACCAGTGCGTGAGGTGGGATCCGATACAAAACCTTTGTTTCTAAAGCAGTAACATTAACCATTACACCACCGAAGACATGTATGTGAATTTGAAATATTAAAGTTTTATAACAGAATGGTAAACATAATAACCTAATTACCCGTTAATTCCTATATGCAGACATCTTATTTTCACATCACATACCATGCCATGTTTCATAACGACAGCATGAAGAAAGGCCTTTTTCGAAAGAAGCAGTGATGAATGAACAATCACTGCCTGGTACAGAATAGAACATAGATTTTACAAGTGGGAGAATTGACTTTATGCGTTAAGTATGCAGTTCTGACTTGTGGTAGGCATGCTAAATTTAGGGCTCTTTTGTCTGACGTTGAGGAATGTGGTCCAACCTTGGAGAGTATAAATGGCCCGATTTGGCTGGCAGCAAGAAAGTTTACTGAGGTTCATAACATGTAAACAAATCCCACAAGAAGAAAGAAAGCCTGCTTGAAAATAGCAAAACAATCCATAAATGTTAAGAAAAGGAGATAAAGAAGAACTTAAAAACTAAATTGGAAAGTAGAAACTGTTGAGTGAATTGTGCCAGGTTGCCTGATTCTAGCTTAGTAGAAGTGTATGCGTAAAACGTGAAGCTAAAATTACAGTATTATTGACTCCAAATTGACAAAAAACCTTCGGAAGTAAAAGACATGTAAGAATTATGTTCACACGATCCTCCTTGCCAAGTCACTTGGATTATTCGTTACCAGTTCTGCAGTTTCAACTCTGACCAAACTGACACTCTACTGAAACCTCCAAACAGATGTAGTTATCTAGTACTTAGCTGTAACAAAAGGACTTCTCCATCAGCCTGATGAGTTAAACTTTTATATCCTCGTTCAAAATCTTACAGGATGCCTGTTCAATGTATGTTTGCGAAAGATGCATTGGTGCAGCACGACTTTGGAAATGTTTAAGAAAGCTGCAAAACACAAAACCAGTAATGCTAGTCATGGATAAATATCTCTGTATAAAGGCTCTCCAAGTCTTTGGGCAGCATGGAGCTTAAACCTGGAGTAAAGTACACGAAACTACGACTTTTGACAGTATTCAGTTGAAAAAAATATGCAGAACATATCTCATTGAGAGTGAAATTAGACTATATTAAGTATGGATGGATTTTGAAATAGCTTTAAATTGTTTTCATATGTTCTTGTAATTAAATTTTATGGTAGTCATCAATTACTTTCATGAAAGTTTTGGTTATATTTTATTTGTTCTGCTTTGTTTAAACTCTTCTTGTAACCCAAATTGAAAATGAAGCTTAAGATTAGTTTGTAATTCACGTCAACGAATTATATGCATGCTGGATACGCACAAGGCTGTATGAACTGGTACCAGGCATTAGTGGCAGTAATTATAGCAGTTGATTTGTGGAAAGCAGTAAAAGCAAACTTACCAACAATTACAACCAAATGGTATTAAGAAGCACTGTTTTCCAAATGGCATTGCCTCCAACAAAGCCAGCTCGCTTAACTTTCAGCCAGTAGTTGGCATGACCCCATTTAGTTAAAAGTGGACTTGGTCAGTACGACATACTGATATACAAAACATGTTAAAGATCAATTTTAAGTAAAGTATTTACATTAAACTATGAAACCTGGAGATATCATTATGAACAAAAGTTGTTTAAAGTTTTTGTCTTCTGAAAGTTTGGTTAATTGTTGATTGTGTAAACCCTTCCAAACTAATGAAAAACTGGACAAAATAGATATTAACTATCATCCTTATTACAACTCTGATGTGCATATCTTTGAAATTTGCATCAAGAATATGGTACTCTCTTGAGTACGAACTTAAAAACAAAAATATGTTCCTTTTTATCTTGTCAAGAGCACTATTTATCTATTTGTTTCACAAGATAGGTTTGTCCTTTTAAATCTAATGTTGACTTTGTCAGTCAACTCAACAACCTTGCACACAGATAAAAAAGGTAGAATTAAGCTATCATTGCATTTACATGCAAGTAGTAAATTGTTTGGTAACCCTCACAATGCACTGCCTCAAGGCTCATTAAGACATGCAACATATTCTGAAAAGTAATATTCCTCCGGAAATTTTCATTCAACATAACCAGTAATGTAATAAAGAACATCTGTTAACCAAATATTACTGGTAAACAGCTGCAACTTTTGTATAAAAATTATCGACATTTGAGCTTAAACCCTTATAAGTAACATAAATACATTTACCAGTTAGAATCTCAAGGCATATTTAGATTGAAGAGTTGCTGCATTGTTGTTTCAAATAAATCAACTGCAGACTTTAGAAACGTACATTTCAAGATTGCTTTAAGAAAAGTGGTATGCAAAAATGTAGTCATATCATGACTGCTTTTTCCCCCCAACATTTGCTTATTGGAATAATTGACTTTGAAGAGCCTGCAATGCTAATTTAAAACATTTTATTGGGACTAGTAATAATTCACGTTCCAGATGTACCCTTCATTGGCTTAAGCATCTCAGTTCCTTTTTTTTAACTACCTACCCATGGCCTGTATTTTCGTTTAATTTGTATTTTATAAGGTTTTTCAAACTTACTTTTTGAATTTAGTACATCAAAGTCATTGTTAATCAAAAGAAAAAAAAACGTGTTCCTTCACTATCCATGAATTCATAATATCGTATAAGAAAAGTACCATTATGTAATGCTTGATCATAGGGAAGTATATTGTCAAGTATTGCATACATTTTTTTGCCTTGTTTTGTTGGATGGTCAAAGGTAACATCTATTTTTTTCAAGATCTCTTTTGACCCAGTTTGCTTGTCATACCCAATATATTTTGAATCAGCTTTAAAAGTTACAGCATAAACATCTGCCCCTTCTTTCAGTTAAAAGTGTAATTCCCTCAAGAATAATGTTGATTCTGAATATCAGCTTACATATTTCTTTGTCAAAAAGTATGCAATATAGACAAACCACGGTTTTTGCAAATCAAGATTTTTAAAGTACTACGAATTAAAAAATATGAAATATAGACCAAGTAATCTATGCCAAAACCAAAGCAATGTAATCCCTTGGAAAAACCTGGTACTCTTTCAAACGTAAAGTCAGATAGTTTCTAAAAATTTTCAACATTGCCAAAGCTAAGAATATTTAGAAAAAATAAAATACTTCAGATTGATCACTTGTCTTTATATCACTTCCTTCAATTATGCACAAACTTCATTAAATTCTTTTACAACATGGGTAAACTTTAAGAAGTGGGTTCTACGGGATACCTGTTTTCTGTATTACCCGTACAACAATACATTTCAAATAGCAAGACAGGTAATTAAAAGTACATCTCTCTCTCTCTCTCTCTCTGGCGCGCGCGATTCACATCACGTATTGTGATTCAGCAATTCTCACAGTTATGGAACTATCATAAATGTGAGAATAAAGACTGAAAAAGGCATGACAGATTTCCCGCCATGTGGATTCGTCACTTCCACAATCGAAAAGTGCATCAAAGATCAAGTGATGAAGATGTCACAAAAGCAGTTAGATTATTGGAGTATTTATAACCTAACAAATATTATTGAACCATATAATTTCAAGTATATGATGATCATGAAGGAACTTGTACAGGAACGTAAGGTGACCAGTAAAGGACTTTGGTTGAAACTACCCCACATCACACAAGAAGAGATATCATGCCAGCCCAATCGAGTCAGTAATTTTCTATTTTTGTGCTAAGGCTAATTAACTATTGAATGGAGTGATAACATTCCTTCAAGAAATCAATTGTCTAAAACTATGCAACTGTTTTGGGGTATTTTCACATGCCAAATGTCACATCCAGGAAAAGGTCATACCTAAAACTATTATTTTAATATTATATTAACTTTTTCCATGCAAAACAAGGAACATATTGTAAATTCTAGACCATTAAACTCTGTAAAGAGTAGTAGGTCTGTCTTGCTTTCAATTTCCTTCAGAGTACTCTGAAGTCGTATTAGGGTTATATCTTTTATAACATATTAGTGTATCACACTTGGAACCTATTTTAATTGCCACTGTCCAAGAAGAAACTTAAAAAAAACCTATTTTGCTGATGGATTACCATAAGCAAGTAGCTGTATTAAAATGGCATTTTTTTCAAACCATCCGTTTTCCTTGCCTACTTCATTTTTGACGTCCTTCTCTTATAAATATGTCGGAAATTCTTAACAGAATCTAAATAAAAAAATTGTTAATAATGGAAACAGCAAACTCACGATTATGTCATTGTTAAAGGCTTTCTAACTGGTTTATCATCTCCTCCTGGGATAGTAAAGGCAAGTAACCTACTTCATTTTCTCAGAGAAGACCGCGATTACATACCATTGTTCACAATCCACCACCGCATTCGGCAATCCACCAATTTTTCAGGATCAGAAGACGAATGATGGACATAAATTCTCTTATCTTATACTGGGATGGCACCAACGGGATGGTAACAACCCCATTTCTTAGCATGACAATAACTGTTAGTACCTGTGCCAATGAGCCTTTCACAAAGAATGGCATGCCATTTTTGAAGCTTCCCGCGTCCTTCGATTCTCTTTTATTTCTCTGAACTCAGCTATACTTAAAATGATCTCGCTTACTGAAATTTGCCATAACATAATTCTTGACTTCTACCCCATTACCTTCCTGTTCTTCGTATATTTTCATTGGTTTTGACCATAACCAATTGAAGTTAATCCTTTGCCCCTTTGCCCGAGCAATAGTGTAAACTATCTTCAATTCTTTGAAAAGTTTGCTATATTTTTCAGCAGATCGAACCATTAAAAAGTTTTTGTGTTCACTGATGGCAGCTGCATCAATAGCGAGCTTTTTTTTCATCCACCTGCATACTTTTAATTCATCTAGTCGATAGTCGCAGTATTTTTTCACAAGCTCAGCTGGTGTCATACCTTGTTTACGGGAGTGTACGACTTAGGCTTTAAATTTTGCAGTTTGTGATAAGCACTTCTTCCTCATGTGAGAGAACATATTTTTTTTCTTGTCTTCACTGATAACTCGCTTGTTGTTGTTTGAACATGAATGCTCCTTTGCATCATCACAAACTATTGGATGAATGTCACTACCAAAAGAGGCTTTGGTTTCTCTCGCTAAATGTAGTAAGGAGCAACACTATGTCTCCATGTGATGTGTGTGGGCAAAGCACTTGTATTCCCAACATTTTCTTCGCACGCAGTACAACGTAGAGCTTTCTCCTTCATTACCACTTACGATTTTGGGACAACAGCGAGAGATCTGATTGTTTATTAAAAAACTGTGGCGAGCTTGAAAGGGCCACAGAAAACGAGGTACAATAATTGTGTTTAAGAGCCAACCCTTGGGTAATAGAAATCTGGAGACTATTTCAAATAGTCAAGAAAAATCTGGAGATTGTGCAAAATGGATGGAGGTCTAACACATTGTTTTAATTCATTTGTTACCAATTTGATTAACAGATTTCAACATTTCAGATAAAATCATTGCTCTCATTTTGTTGCTTGACCCACAGTTTGTTTTAACATCAGCATCATGAAAAATTAACTTTAGTAGCAAAATATCATTTTCAGTACGTGATATGGTGTTGTCAATTGTGGTCCCTCTCACATCCAGTAATTTCTGCTTTTTGATCATTCAAAACCCTTTCATCAGGTACCCAAGAATGACAAGACACTTCCGATTCCGGACACGCATACTTCATGGACAGAATGCTTGATAATGTGCCATCTACCTTCATTGCTGACCGAGGATCTACTTTATTCTTCTTAACAATGCTAAATAATAGTTCCTCTTCAGCATTACTGTGAGAAGAGACAACAACTACTTCAGCAACAAGAAGCAGATAGTTATAACGCTGAGTACTAGTACCAGGAAGTTTAGGGATGGTAATGTATAACCACAAAATATCCAATTTAATAAAAGACTGGTAAATCATCCTCAGGCTCACTGTCAACTACTTTTGCTTCTTTCCGTGCAGATTGCCAAATGTCTTTATCAGTTAAGGGCTGATGATAAAAAAAAATCATGAAATAGCTTATCTTGAGGTATACTAAACAACACAAATGCAAATCCATTTGAAAGGTAGGTCCATTCCACACATTCCCACTTGCTTTCTATCTATCGAGATACATCAATCCACTTGGCACTTGCAACTAGCTCGTCAGTCAAAGGGAACTTATTTTGCATATAGAGCAGAGCAGATTTAAAAATAGCAACGAGCAGCATAAAAAAATCTTGTCGTACTATACTTGGCTCATGTCATCGTTAGCTGAAAGCTTGGGTAGTCCACCCAAAAAGGAATTCGGAATGCTTGTAACTTCTTTCAGACCCCATTCGTCCAGAACTTCCAAAATTTCAACTGATATGTCTGGACCGACAGCCTTGCCTTTTTCATGTGCTTCATTGCATATCTAACCTCTTCTTTGAGAATAGGTGGACAGTTTATCTTTTTACTTATTACTAGTGTGCCTCCCCTTGAGTCGAAAAATAATTCTTTTTTCTATTTGTCCATCAAGATGGTCCAATCAGCAGCTCTGATGTATCCTGCCTGTGTACACGTCTGTTTCCTTCCGGATAGTTCTTTTATTTTCTGATGCATGTATTTGCTGTCTTGCTTCGTGCACTGCTCAATTTATCGACACTGGGTGTTGATCCATGCTTCTTTGGCTTTGCTGCATTTTGTCTTTATTTGTTAGTTGATGTGTTTCAGGTTGGCTTCAAGGATTTCTTCTCCCTTCCATCTTATTTAAGATTTCTGTTGTAATCAATTTTTTATGATTTTTCATCTGGATCTTTGGGGGGACTTCGCTGATGGATTTTTCTACACAATCCTTAAATTTCTATAGTTTTCTTCTGTGGATGTAACCTGTTCTGGCACTCCGAACTTGCTATTCACTGTCACTACAAACTGATCTTTAAAGTTTACATGGTCCAGTCATCTGTTAGTATAGATCAAAACACAACTCATAAAATAACTAACCTGGTAATATGGAAGGCTATAAAATGGTGATATTAAAGATCACCTCATTATGAAGGAAAGTGGGGGTGAAATTTATGTGTTTTCTTAAATCACCTATCATAATCATCCAGAAAACTTAAACTTTAAGAAAGAAGGACAATGTATTTTGCAATATCCTGGTACAGTAAATCCATTTAAGATTCAAGAGCCTTTTCACTTGTTTTGTCATAATATTAGAGGGACTTGGTCACCAAATGTTTGCAAACTGAAATTGTTACTTTCTCATATTTTTGCATATTCTTTTTATAAATTTGTTCTCGTAAGTTGTAATGGCACGTAATCACTGTTTTGTATATCTATTAATTTTTGTGCTTTGTTGTTGCTACTGGCCAGGCATTTAAATATACTTCAAGAAGCATACAGTACCCCACAAAACATGTGGTTACAGAATTATAAAAAATATGGGTTGCCAAAGAATGCACAGGACCACAGTAAATAAATGATAATAATTACATCTCTCAGCTAAGTTGGGAGCTAGGTGATGCAAAAAATGATTCACTGAGTTCGGAAGTTGTGGAGGAAGCTGATTACAACTACCAGTTCACATCACTAAGGCAGCTAAGCAAAAAATTGATTAAAATGTTAAAAAACTATAAGGTATATATGGGAGATTAGGGTGTTGCAACAGAAATCTGTTGCTCAAAGGTTAGAAATAGGTCCCTGCAACAAATTGTCATAGAACTGCAAGACAAACGTTATTTCCACAAAATGTATCCAGATTAACCTTTTGAGTTGATGAAAACATTTACACCAAAAAAGGAAAAAGGCTCCAACTATTCACCAGCTGTCACAGCTTTTTCCTTGGACTTTGCAGTTTTATTCTACCAAGACCTATGAATTTTTCTGGAAAGCTCTTAAACTTGGATAAGTTGATCTTGGAAATGGTGCTGCTGCTGATATCTTCTCTGTAGTTAAAGATGTGTTAGTTTTCCTGCAAGTGTGTATCAATAGCAACTGACTGGAAAGCCCCCTTTAGAGTAGCATATTTTTTATTAATATCTTGAGTGACTTGAGTATGCAAACCTTGTTACTGTCTGTATAGGGTGACAGACTAATACTGGTATTAACGTTGTATCATTAACATGTGATGGATCATTGTATCATTTTACAATGCTTTGTGACCTGGAGGCCTGTTTACAGCCAAATATCCCAAAACCCAATTTTTCCCATCCCATTTATAGAAGTGAAAAGATTCATGTTCCTCTTGATGGGTGCCACATGGTAAAGCTGGTTATGAACACACCTGCTGACAGTGGTATACTGGTAAATTTTGATGGCTAAAAAATTTACTGGCAATTCATTAAGGACCTGCAAGATCTTCTTGAGAAGGAAGGATTAACACTTGGAAACATACTCAACTCAACACACATTAAATACTTAATTGATAATGTATTTGGTGTTCTTAGTTCTTTTAATCCCTTTGACACTGACTACAAATCAGCTATACCAACAAGCAATCAGACTGCTTGGAAAAAGCATACCAGGAAACTTATATCATGCATCTTAAAGATGCCAGTGACAGACTAATGCACACCACAAGAAGAAAAATGGGCTCTTTTAGGTTTCTTATGGCAATAAAGAGTAAACAGGCAACATTTAACGACTTAGTTGAAATCCCTAATCACCCAATGAAGTATTTGCTTAGTTATAAGCTAAGTCAACACCACCTGGAACCTTCCATCGGTGGAATCAACTACAATGGAACAATTTGTTAGGGCTTACAAATGCATTCTTGTAAGAAGCCACCTTTAGGGTGGGGTTAGAAACTGTCAAAAGCAGGACCTTGCTGATATAGAAATGCTGATCATGACTATTGTAATGCCCCCATCACTGACTGCCTTTCAGAATAAAAATTAGTAGCAGTTTCATACATGGCTGGCTTAAATGACAAATAAGCAGGCATTGTGTATCAGGTGTAGTGAGGCCCTGTGATCAATCAAAACACAGGGAATAACCAATTTTGCAACATTTAGGGGTGAAGATTGATTGTTTAAACCATCACTGATAAAGGTGGACTGTTTAACCCATCATTAAGAGTAGTTAAAGTGTGTCAGGAAACAGAGAAATGTTTTCCAAGGATGCTTTCAGCATGTGGTGGCAAACTACCTCAATATATTCCCATACTGGATGCAATACCTGCTGAAGTTTTAGCCAGTAAACACCAGTAAAGTTATCTAAAGTCTTCTAGGAGCTGGACCATCATTTGGCTGACATAATAATTGGTGACAATCATGTTATCTTTTTTAGAAAAAAAATACTGCAAAATGCTACTTCAAAGTCAGGCTTTACAATCTTGGAAAACAGCTTTCAACTGAGATGTCTCGCACCAGAGTGAACCCTACCTCCCTTAGCAAGCTTTTACTTTTTAAGCATAAATAAAGAGCTCCTTCCTAAAAAAATGAAATGGCTTTATTAAAACCTACTAAAAGGTACTACAGATTTTTACAAGCCATGAAATTTTGTGTAGTTATTGTATCACAAATTAAAACAATTATAAAAAATAATACTTTATCAGGGAGGCTTCAGAAAAAACTAAACTGTATAAACTTTTGCATAATTTTTAATCATTCTGAAACACAATGATAAATAAAGTAGACATAACAAATCCTTACAGACTGCATGGTTACAGAATTTTAAAAAAATTAAAAAATCAGCACTTGACAACAAACTTGCAATAAAGTAACCTACTTATGGTAGTCTCTCTAAAGTCTGTTGTGATTCTTTCTTTTGTGGGATATATCTTACAAATGGTCCTGTAATTGTTTCCTGGTTAGCACATTTCTTACAAATTCTCCAGGTTAACATGTTTGATCACCAAAATAACATTACATTATAGTAAGTCTCCTGGCTCTTTATCACTACCCAACTAATGTACAATATGTTATGGTATCATACATTGTAACAATTACACGTACACAATTATTACTGGAAGGATATGAGAGTGTTACCATTAACTGATAAAAGAGACCTGGTCATTGTCATTTCATTTATCCTTGCATTCAGCTAAGTCATAGTGATTCAGTGTGCCAAATTATAAGTGTGTGCCACTTTTGGAGAGGGAAGGGGTTATCTAGAGATTTTGACATCACACAGCCCAACAATCTCTAACTTTTCTTCATATCTTGATTGTAGTACAGCATTGTTCCTGTAATTTCAACTTCTCCTAGAACCCTCAACCAGTTGGGATGAAACTCTGCATGCATACTCAGCAGGTTTTAGATTGTTACAAAGGGTTTTGATTTTTCATAATGCCACAAGGATTTGTTTTTCTAAATTGGAATAAATGCAAAATGGATAAAGTAACAGTTAAGCCATGTGTCTTACACAGCAATCATTGCATCTATAACCACAATTGATCCCCTTGAAAAAATGAATACTAAAATTAACCCAAGGTAATTGCAAAATCAGTGCAAAGAAGAGTTTGTTTTATATTTTTATTAATTTAAACCTGTTGTTTTAATTTGAAAATTTGTAAGAAATATAAGAAAATAGAAATTGATATTGTTTATGGGCAGATAAACCTGGACTTTTCTCCAAAATCTAGTAATCAGAAGAAAAAAACTACATTTATAAAATGCTTTATCACTAAATGTAGCAATTGCATGGGAGTGAAGACATCTCAAATCAACAAACAAGAATCATACTGACCAGTAAAGCTCATCAAAACAAATCCCATAATAATACCTACAGAAAAGACTAAGACAAGCCATCTCAAATTTGTATATTTGTTAATGATGCAAAGGTTGAAGAGTAGCAGCAAGATTTAGTCCTATTGAGTTATAAACATGTCTCTGAACATGATCTGGAGGATTAAGATGATATAAGGGATTGAAAAGCACCAACTTTGGTATGGCACCAATGAATCAAACAGGTAAGCTCATCTGAATATTCCCAAAATAATACCTAAAGAAAAGACTAAGACAAATCATCCTGCATTTGTTAATGAGGCAAAGGTTGAAGAGTAGCAGTAAGATCTATACCGATTAAGTTATAAACATGCCTCTGAAGATGATCAGGAGGATTAAGATGAGATAAGGGATGGGCAAGCATCATTTGGGATATGGGACTAGTGAACCAAACAGGTCAGCTCATCTTAATATTTCCCATGATAGTATATAGAATACATGGAATACATGGATAAGGGAGATGTCGTGAGGCAAAGGTTAAGAGTGGCCCCAAAATTTGGACCTGATAAGTTACAAACATCATAAGTATAATTAAGAACAATATTAGGATTAAAGTTTCTTGTAAGATTATTACATCTTTGGCTACAGTGATACTACAAGTTCTGCTAAACAAAATGACCCAACAGGCAATTAAAGGGACTGCCACTGTCCTTTGGCATCTGTTAAATATACTTGTTGACCTTACCCAATTTCTACCTGAAAAAATATTTAAAGAACAAAACTGTGTTTTCACCTTCATGTTTGTATAAAGAAGTTGAATTTTGATTTAGTACATATTCATTAAGTATGTGGTATTACTTGAGATGAAAATATGTCTGTACATATTTGTGCTCCTAGTAAGCTGGAGGGCAGTTTGTTGAAAGTAACAAGAGACTTGTAGCTGTAGCTAAATAATTCATTCAGCATTACACTGTTAGTGTAGGTACCTATTTAATATTACCAAGTGTGATGCATTTACTTCTGACCTTGATCAAGTGGAGCTGACAAAATCTGGGAATAATATTTGTGAAAAGACTTTTTTCTTACATGTTCTTTTGCATGACGATACTAATCCTGAAGATACTAATCCTGTAATCAACTTAACTACTGACTACTATTGTTACTACTATTGACTTAGCCACTTATCCAGAAAAAAGCCAAAATTCCATCTTTGAGACCTGTCTCATCAGTTACTGTATGAAGTGGGCCCCTGTTTCATCCTAGTTATTCTATTATATTTTTAATGATCAATCATGATGTTCTTTTCTCTTTACAAGAACTGGAACATTCACTACAAAATGATGTGAAAATGATTATTGTATTCATTGCTGGGTATGGGGTCCATGAACCCCATACCCAGCAATGAACCACTAATAAACCACTAACCTTGGTTTATTATAACCAATACAGGCCATTTGGAACTGAATTAACCTTGGTGGACACAAAATACCAGGAAAATATTTATCATTGGGTACTTTTATTATGTAATCTATTTCATGATATTGTAAATTCTTAATTTGGAAGTCAATTCATAAGCCATTTTAGTATGTCTCAGGTGGATGAAATAGAAGTAAAACTAAAGTGGACCATAAGGTTATCAAATAATCTTTGTAATAATTACAGTAATGTATACTCTATGATCCTACAAAGAGCCNGCTCTAACCTTGGTTTATTATAACCAATACAGGCCATTTGGAACTGAATTAACCTTGGTGGACACAAAATACCAGGAAAATATTTATCATTGGGTACTTTTATTATGTAATCTATTTCATGATATTGTAAATTCTTAATTTGGAAGTCAATTCATAAGCCATTTTAGTATGTCTCAGGTGGATGAAATAGAAGTAAAACTAAAGTGGACCATAAGGTTATCAAATAATCTTTGTAATAATTACAGTAATGTATACTCTATGATCCTACAAAGAGCCTAAACAGAAATTTCTTAAGCTTTTGGCTATGCCAATGTACTTTTCTCAACTGTCTGTTATTAACTGGGTGTGATTTAAATGTTGAATTTATGACCAGAGATTGTGAAAATTTGTTTATTGACCAGTAAGAGTCACAGCATATCTTATTTCAAAAGTATCCTTTTTGTGCCTGGTTATCAAAATGGTTTTTCAATTAATATTCAAATCAATGCTATCAAATACATAAAAGAAAATAAATCAAGAGAATTTAAGGGAAGACTTAAATTTAACAATTCTACTTAATGTAATAACTCAATAATCATATGAAAGGCAGGGAATATTAATCAATGTCCACTTATTTTTGATATACAGTTTGGGGTGGAGGCTAGAATATTAAAGGGTGGCTTAACAAAGCCTACGTTTGTGATGATACCTCAGGTAGAAATGGGGTGTATTGATTCAATAATTCTTACCTACAGAACAATAGAAGTTATTTAGGTTGGTGGATGATTGGTTGTGTGGCTACAGACAATAAAGTTCTTTAATTTCTGATCAAGACAATCCAGTGTACAAGTTAAAGTGTAAGAGAGTAAAATTATAATTTCAAAAAATTAACCATGCTACAAAATACATTTAATGAATCACTTACCTTGTTTGTGCATTTTTCATCCTACCAAATTCAGAGCAGAGTAGAAGATATTCCTTCAAGAAATGCAATTTCTCTCCAGTGTTTCGATTCGCTGTTGATATTCCTTGGTTGATTTCTCTCTATCTCTCTGTTGTGCTTTACATCACTTATTGTGATTCTGCACTTCTCACAGTTATGGTGGGCAGGGCTCTCCATGCTGTCAGTGATCTCCAGTAGTCTCCACCCTGAGCTACCTTTTCTGCCTCATTGAAGTTAATTCTTATATCTGCAAGGTCATGTGATATAGTATTGAACCAGGTGGTTTTGGTTCTGTCAGATGATTTTTTGACTGGTTGCAAAAATTCTCTGAGTGCAAGTTTGGCTGGTGTTTTTTCTTCCATACGCATCAATTGGCCAAGCCATCCTCATCTCCTTCTTCTGATTTAAGTACTCCATTCATTTGTGTTTGTGATTTCAGAGGCCTTTGTTGTTAATGGTCTTGGACCAATTTATGTTTCGAGCTTTCTAAGTAGCTACCTCTGGAAAACATTAATCTTAGATTCTTCTTTTCTGTTAGTGCCCATAGTTCACTGTTGAACAGAAAGATGTTAGATATGAAAGTATTTAAGGTTCTGATCTTGATTTTTAGACTTAGGTTACTTTTAAAGATATGTTCCAATTTATTATAGGCACTGATAGCCAGTCCTTTCTGTCTTTTGATGTCTTCAATGGTGTCTAATAGGCTTCCCAGATATTTATATCTTTTTCATTCTTCACTCTTGTTGTCTCTGTGGATTTCATATTTCTCAGTCTTTCCTTTGTTTACAAGTAAGTTCCTCTTCATTTTATCCAGTATATCTTTTTGTGCTGTCCACTATGTGTGATGCATTTGATACCTACATGTCATCAGTGTATTGTCTATAGGTCACATATATATCCTTAGGTATAGTGTAGTTATGTTCCTTGATAAAACAAGGCATGCAGTCTTCTTTCATTTCTCGTGTCATAGCATAGGAATGTTCTTACTCAATGGTCTTTCTTCCTGTTTTCAAAGCTGGAGCTATGTGTAGGGTTAACAGTACTGGGGACATGAAGTCATCCTGTGGCACACCAAAATTTGTCTTAAACTTTTCACTCAGGTTACTTTTGCATCATATTTGTAGTTTTACTTCCTTGGTCATAAGTGCAGTCATATGCAACTCTCCTGGATATATTTCTTTGGGGTCTTTTATGAGGGTGTTTCTACAGACTGTATCAAATGCCTTGGACATATCTAGCACAAGGATCTGAGTGGTGTAGTCTTTTGATGTAATTGCTTTTTCAGCAAGATATTTGAAGGTGAAAACATGTTCTGCTGTGGATTGTGTTGCTTGGTAGGTGGCATAAGAATGGGGATCTTGTTGGAAATTGTCAGATGTTATGTATCATCCAAAATGGAAGAATTTTCTTTAGTGTTAATAATGGTATGATGCACCTTAAGTTTCCTGGTGATCTTTGGGGATTACCAGTGTGGGTAGTGGAATGAGAATTTCCTGATCTCCTTCATCTGGGTAGGTGCCCGTTTCAGCTATGTTGTTCAACAATTTGGTTATTCCTGTTACTATTTCACTGAGTCCACGTTTGATGAGTTTGCTGTTTCTTTCTATACCTGGACTCTTGTTGATTTTGAGTGATTTAATGGCTTTCTGTATTTCTGTGATATCAAAGGTGGCATCATAGGGGCAGGTTTTATGTCAATCTCTTAAAATACAGGCTGAAAATAGTTTTAAATAATAATTAATATCTACATGCTCTTTGCTACTGGTTACTTTTCCATATTTTCCATTGACCATAATATTTTTCTTAGGTTCTGCTATTTTGAGTTTCTCAACAGCTTTGAACATTTGCCTGGAGTTGTTGCTGTTGTTGTTCTTTATGTCTTGTATTTAGTTCCTTGACTCTGGTCTCATCATCTCTTTTTATTTCTGCTTTAATCTCTTTCATTATCCTTTTTCTGTCCTGGCCAAGTTCTTTTCTTTTGTTGGTGTCTGTTGTTGTGCTGATTGTCATTCTGATGGCCCTTTGTTTTTCTGATAGCACTTCCACTTTTTAAATGTTGTCTTTTTATTAGCCTTACTGGTGCCTAGTACCTCTTTAGCTGCTTCAAGGCATGCCTCTTTTACCTTGTTCAATATGTCATTTGTGCCACTTTCTTGCTTTTCTTTGTTGCACAATCTATCTTTCACTGTTTGTTGGTATCTGCCCCTAATATCCTCATCCTCAAGATTTTCCATGTTGATGATCTCATTGGTATTTACTTTCTTCAAATGATGTCATTCTAGCCTGTTTGATTTTAACTAGCCTGCGGTCAGTATCTGCTTCAATGCCATAATATGGTCTTGACTGTCGCACAAGCGGCTGGTTTCTGTTTCTGATTATGATATGTATTTGGTTCCGGTGGGGGTTTTTTCTGCCTGCTTTTATTCCTGGGCTCTCCCGCGTGGTTATGTGTGCCATTTTGTGTTGGAATAAGGTGGCACAAGTTCCAATAAATGCTTTGCCATTGTTGTTTATTAGGCCTTTGCCAAACTTACCAACAACCTCAGGGTGGTTGTCATGGTCTGAACCTATCTTTGCATTGGAATCACCTCCTGTGACGAGTATGTTCTTGCTCTTAACTTTACTTATAGTTCTATCTAAAGCCTCATAAAAATCCTTCTTTGCTTTGGGTCTTTTTCACTTATTACTAAGGTGGGTGTATAAGCGCAGACCGGTGTGACATCTTCCCGTTTACATCAGCTTGCTTGGTACAGTATGGAGCCTATCATTAATTCTGTTAAAGCTAGGTGCTAAGTTGCTACTACAAAACCAACACCATAAAGTGAATTGTTATATGCTCCTGTATAGTAAAAATAATAGCTTTTACCTTGTTCATCTTTGATTATTTTACAACCTGTTCCTTTCAGATGTGTTTCTTGCACTGCCAGAATTTGAAGGTCCTATTTTTGCATATCGTTTGCTAGGTCTTATTGTTGGTAATCCTCTTTTATCCCTCTTAAATTAAGTGTTCCTATGTTTAGTCTTTAGTTCTTCCGCATATTGTTGTTATTTTCCGCTTCACCGACTGTCAAAAATGTGAGTGTCAAGAATGAAAATGAAGGGCAAATTTTCCGTCGTGTTCTTGGTCGTGAGGAATTCGTTCTGTTGTTGTCAAACTTTAAGAACCTATGAATACAATAGCGAGAAAGCAAGGATGCTCAATCCAGTTATTATTTTAAAGGATCTTTCTTCTTCGGATAGAGGCTGAACTTTGCCCGCGAAAATTAAACCAAGGATCTGCTACTTGATGTTGATCCGAAATAATCAAGACAAAAAAACCCACTGGAATTCCAAAAACTACAACGATGTTTAAGATACAAAACAATCCGAGAGATGAGCTTTTATATTTCTCGCCCTTGCCTCCTTTTAAGTCAATGGAAGCTGTTTTTTTAAGATGCACAAAGGAAGAGATATTGGAAACAGTATACCCGCTTTGCTGCAGGTACGGTAATAGGTTGGCCTTCCTATTGTTCCTTTTGGCTTATCATTTTTTATAACTTTGTATTTTTCAAATTAGTTTTTGTTGAGGCATTATTGTACATTACATAGAGCATTCAGTATTAGTTCCAGGGAAAAAGAAAAGTGGACAGGGGGCTACTTTCCTGAAAATTGTGTTTAGATGAGTGTTGTTAATGTCGGCGTTGATCTCATGAATTCCTGTTTCGTAAGGTTAAGCAACTCAGTTCAAACAAGATTATTACCTTTTTAAGTACAAGACCACTTTGAAACCAGTTTTGGAAGAATGAAAGATAAATAATAAAGAGCAAATATGCCTGTGAAGCTTTATCCGTTTTCAAGGCATAGTTGCTGATCACAACAATAACTTCGTCTTTAGGGCCTNGAGGCATTATTGTACATTACAGAGAGCATTCAGTATTAGTTCCAGGGAAAAAGAAAAGTGGACAGGGGGCTACTTTCCTGAAAATTGTGTTTAGATGAGTGTTGTTAATGTCGGCGTTGATCTCATGAATTCCTGTTTCGTAAGGTTAAGCAACTCAGTTCAAACAAGATTATTACCTTTTTAAGTACAAGACCACTTTGAAACCAGTTTTGGAAGAATGAAAGATAAATAATAAAGAGCAAATATGCCTGTGAAGCTTTATCCGTTTTCAAGGCATAGTTGCTGATCACAACAATAACTTCGTCTTTAGGGCCTTGCTGCATCAGTTTAACTCACATTTCTGTACGGAGGTAGCACAGTTAAAAACACAAACAATGCTAAATGATGTTTAAATGGATCAAGATGTATGCAAATTTTGCAACCAGGTCAACCACCAACTAACTTGGAAGTAAAATTATTATTTCAGTAAAAAGACAGTACATTGCTTAGCAGAGGTTAAATATTAAAATATAGAAATTATGTAAGGTAGCTCATAAACGTAAAGTCATAAACTTGGCTCACTAATGAAAATTATATGATTAGATATCGAAATATTCTGATAAAATAACGTCTTGTTTCTTTCCTCTTATTTAATATTTTTAAATATTGGAAGATTATTATATTCGGACTTTGTTTCGTATTATATTTGTATTATAAAGAGTAAATTGGGGCACTTAAGGTTTTGTGGTACTATGAAGGGTGGATTACACAGGATGACCTACAATACAGTACCATCTGAAACACACGTGACAACAGTTATAATACTGATGCAGGAAATTTTTTGTTGTAGATTGCATAGCTGGCAATCAGTTTACATCCTCCTTGGAGTTCGTACATGTGGATTTTTAATAATTTGGTGGGAACACTGCAAAACTGATGTGGTGGTTTCATATTTAGAGAGTGAATTGGTATGGTTTGGCCATCCATGTCAAACATATTATATAACCTTGCTGATCAAAGGGTCATTCCTGGGTGCACGGCAATGGTTTTGCTTGTTAAAGGTGTCTGATTCATATGTTCAAGTAAATAAGCTGTATCAGAAAAAAGAATAGTGTTTGCTGGTGCAGCTTCTATTGGCAGTCTGCTATTATGAGTCTGGCTTTGAAAAGTAAACACCACTTGATAATTTATCATATAAATTTTCTATCCTGGGAATTTGATAATTAGAATTTATCAAAATAAATGAAAGATAGGCCAAGAACTGCTCGGATCCCATCTATTTTATGAATCAAGGAAGAAATAAAATTTTAATAGGAAATAAGAAGGTCACAGTTTGCTTTGTGGACTTCCAGAAGACAGTCGCCTTAAAAATTACCAGAGATATGATGTTCAAAATCCTTGCGTAAAACGACATTCTTTCCAAAAACTAAAGCTAAGGGTTCAAAAGAAGAATAGAGCTGATTAGATTTTAATTACTTCATTGGTGAACATTATTTATATTACTCTGTCACTAATGTGTGAAATGGGATATATGATGGTTATTGATAAAATAATTTCTTGTTTTGGTCTTTGGTTGTCAGTAATGACCGTTGTTGTTGTTGTTGTTGTTATGTGGCGTCAACTTGCTTTCGACTTCTAGTGACCTCGCGGATCAGCTTTCTCCAGTGTGGACGATCTCGGACTAGCTTTGAGAGCTTGTACAATGTTTTATTTGATCGTAGTATTCACCACAATATAATCAGTTGTCGTTTTATGTTGTTGGCCTTCTCTCCCTTGTTCTTTACTAATCCTTAGTTACCTGTAGTGTTTTATTTTCAAGACCAATTTAAGACAGGTTACTGGCACCTTAAAAGATTGCCTACTTTTATGTATCTCATTACCTTTGTTAATAGTGAGAAGGGTGACTAACTTTGTTGTTAAGGATAATTCTATTGGACAAGTAAACCAACTAAGACTTGGTACCTGCTGCTTTGTATCATTAGGTAGCAAGAGCGTTAGGTGGCTTACATAATATCTCAGTTAAAGTAGACACATTCAACTGTTCCATTTACACATATTACTATTCAAGAACAGTGGATTAAAATACACTTTGGTTTATGCCTCGAGAACCTTAGTTCTTTCTTCATATGATTTTGATTTTAGAGAGCTGATATTTAGAGAACCAGATTTGTTAGTTGCACCAAGCCACAACAAGGACTGTATTTATGCTATATTGCAAGTAAGTTTAAATAAATAAATATATAGTTTTTTCTGGTGCTTTAATAATATAATACTAAAACAAATTACTGAAAACAATCGGTATTTTCATCATTGTTTTGGTAAGTTTTTCAGCATAAACTACATAGCTGCACTTTACCACGAATAACTCGCACTGAGACTGCATAGCGTAAAGGCTCGGCAACCGGACGGCGAGTGAGGAATTGCACACGTGGACCAACGCAGTCAAAAGCAAGAATAAACTGACAGAAAACCCTGGTCCTTCAAGTCTTGTGGTTGTGCAATAGGCTAACGACCTCTTTCTGTAAAAAACAATTACTTACAGAAACTACACACATTAGTATTTATCAAGAAAACCTGGGGGAAGCAGGTATCACCGAGAACGGCATGATGACAACTTTCAGCAAAAGCCTTCGAAAAGCCCAGGGTCCAAAGAGATATCTTTCAAATCCCAAAATGACCTTCATTGGATACTGGAATGTGACAACGATGTACATTGGAAGTGAAGCAGCAAAGATCGCAAGGGTGATGGAGGGGCATCACCTGGATGCCCTTGAAATAAGTGAAAGCAAAAGGACAGGAACTGGCAGATTGAAAATTGCAACCGGACAGATACTAATCTACAATGCAGGTGAGGAACTGCACAAGGGTGATGTTGGCATCATGGTTAGTCAACAAGCAAGAAAATCTCACATTGAGTGACCTCCTGTTAACCAGAGGATGTCACACATGTGCCTTTATAAAACCTATGGGATGTGTTTGTAGATACATGTGCAGTTTTTGTTACAAGTAAAAAGTATTTTTACACGTTTCACACCACGTGAAAGAGAATATAATGGTAATTAAACTTACCAACGAAGTGACGTCCGAAAATACACTTCTCTCCAGCTTTGAGCCTAAATTCGTCATTTGACTGACAAAATTCAGGGTTTGAATTAGCAGCTTTTATAGGAGAACATGAGAACATTATACCTCAAGACAAAATGAAAACCCACCCTTTGATGAATATAGTCCAGACCCATTTTCCTTATCCTGAGGAGTAAGACAGAACTATTTACAGGAAAATGGTGCGCGTTTCGCAGTATAATGACTATGTCACAATTTCTTAGCGACCAAAATTTCCTTGCCGCCACAGTGGCTACAGCCTTTCTTAAAAGCCAGGGGTAGAAAACTCAATCTAACTAGGACTTACGCCTTTGTAGTGGGCCCTATGCAACAAAGACAGTTGCATTATCTCACCATACTGTGCCTTAAGTCTGTAACTATACCAGGAGTACCATTCAGACTGCGGTATTATAGACTAGATACAACGGAATTTGACGGACTGAAGACCTCTTTGACATATGTTCACCTGTTTCACTTTACGACAAAGTCCTTGTCCCGAACAAGTTTACCATGTTAAAATTGAACCACATGCTTACAATTTTCTTCAATTTCACTTAAACTGTTTCAGCATCTTGAGAAATTAATTTTAAAAATTTTTATGGAAACATATATCATGAATCTTAATCAAAAGCATCCTGCAGCCTTTTCGTAGACCATGGAGACCATTAGGCCTGATACATTTTTTGTCAAAAACACCAACGCTATATTAAAAAACATTCAAAATATAAAGCGAAAAGTTAAAAAAACCCATTATTTTCATATAAGTAACTGAGTTGAAAAATCTTAGTTCCCCTTATTATGGTGAATATATACGGTGTATAAAAGGTATAAAAGCAGTTTTTAATATGGAGGTATAAAAGAGCAGTGCTTTAGCATTCATACCTTATAAGGTTAAACAAACCAATAACAGAGAGTAAAAGAAGCATGAAATACACACTTTCGTTACTTTGTGTCAGTCAAATCACAAGGTATACTTTCAAAATGTGAAGGGGTATGTGATTGTCTATTAAATTTTTTGAATAAAATAGTTCTTTATTATTAATTATGGAAACTATTTTTTTGGTTTTCCTTATAAGATTGTAGATCAAAATAAATTTAATGTTTCACCTCGAATGATCACATTTGTGTTAACAAAAGAGAGTAACAAAAGTATGAAATGCACACCCTGGTTACTTTGTATCAGTCAAATCTTATGGTATGCTTTAATTATTTGAAGACAAAGTGACACTATGAGACATTAATTCAATGAAAATGGTATCATTAATAAAGAAAAATAAAAAGTCAGTATCCCCTAAAAAGCCAAAATGAGAGGAACCTTATACATTTGACCACAATATTTTTTTGAAGCTCTTATTATATAAGAGTATTAAAGATTATAAATTATAACACAGCTAGTTTTATTCTAATAAAAAGCATTTATATATATATATAATCATTTGCGATTATATGACATGTAGATGAATAATAGATTTTCATTAGTGTTATCTTGTTTTAGATTATTAACAAGGGTATAAAAAGCACTGCATTAATTGAGTTGATTTTTACCTTAGAATTAAATCTGTCTGCTTTTATCAATTACATTAGAAAGCGTTTTTCTCATTCTCACTTGCATACTAAACAATAGGAAGGCTGCCATGCTTTGATCATCACATACTGGTCACTTTTAAATATATTGGTGGCATTGACTGTCTTTAGACAGTCATGATGATGCTTATAAATAGGATGAAATTTAATTCTCAGATTTGCTTGACCTAGAAAAACGAGCAAGTCATGATGTTAAACAAAGACATTAGTACCTTGAGCAAATTAACAGAAAATTACAACGTTTATACCACACCAAAATGTTTCATGTTGGTGTATGGTTCATTTACTTTAGCTGAAAATCGCTATATTGTTTAATATCCTGGAAAATTAAAGGAGATAAAAAGTGTTGAAACAAAGGGTAAAAGATTGAACATATTGCCTTAATAGTAAATCTTTGGATAAGAAAGTTGAAGCTGTTATGAAAATAAACACAATCTAGTGTTAAAAGAATGCTCATTACCGATGTATGGTAATTTAGTACAACAGAGGTTATAACGATGATACATTTATATCATTCCAACACGTATACCACTGTCGTTTGATGGTAGAAAGGTGAACAGCTGAAAATACAACAACAAGCAACCAAGCCGTGGAGCCAGACTGACACAGTGACACCCCTATAACTTACGCTATAAAAAGGATCCTTGAGTAAAACTACTATAAACATTTGAAATAGACTCTAGACTATGAATATACTATTTGTATTATATAAATTGTCACAGTTGTGGTATGATATCATAGCTTTTAATTTATAAGCATTCTATTACTTGTAAGAAAGAGGAGAATAAAAAGTAGAAAATGGAAAAAATGGAAAGAGAAAAAAAAGAAAAACCGTCAAGTTAAGAGCAGATCGCCTACGTCATATCACATGACAATTGATTATGATTACTTGTAAGATATAGATATGACTCAGATGTGGTATTGTATATAAAACAATAAAAATGATGCCGTGTTATGTAAGTTACTACTTTTTGTGAAATAAAAGATTGATTTAATATTTTGTGTAGCGTACACAGACAATATTAAGCTTGTCTAATTTTGCTTTCGTATATAAGGTTAGTAAAATTTTATAGTAAAAATTGTAGTAAAATTTTATAGTAAAAGTTGTAGTAAAATTTTATCATAGCTACTTATGATTATTTATGTTTCCTTATAATAGTACAGGCTGAAAAATTATTGATCTTGTAGGCTCTTTTATGAGAACAATTGTATTAATAAAGTATGGTAAACAAGCATATTTTGTGTTCTTAACAAATTAGAAATAAAATGGTTGATAATTATTACCAATCATTTTTGACAAAAAATTTCAAGTAAAGTTTGTAACAAAATTTTATTATAAATATGTTATTTATTTTTTAATAATCATATTTATTTTTTCTCCAGTTTAATTTAATATTTTATTCCAATAATATTCGTTCTTAAAGATAGTATTTATATTTTTACTTATTGGAATTTGTTCATAGGGAAATTCGAATAATTTATACAGCTGTCTTAAAATGAAATCAATATTTATGATCCTTTTTCTATTTTCAGAGATTTTAGTATTTTTTTACTTTATTTCATCAAAAATTCTTAGTATTTTATTCCTCTGATTAGAGCTAAAATCAATATTGTGTTTAACATTAATCTCAGAAAAAAAATTGATAATATGGCATTTTCTCTGATAAACCAATTTTTTAATAATTTTATTTCTATTTTCATAGTAATTAATATACTCATCAGCATTTCTGTACCCTCGTACAAATCGACAATTAATGAATACATACATAGTATAATCATCAAATCATCAATTACAGTCTGGTTATCATAACAATAATATTTTTTTCACACTTGATAATTCTCTCATTACAAAAATCACTAATAATTTGACACATACCTATTAAACATTGGTGTATAATCATAATTGCAACTCATTATTAATATATAATTAAACTAGAATTAAATACTGGTTATTGTTAGCCATACTCCAAACTAATTCACTAATATGCCCCAAAAAGGTGATTTAAAAAAATCGTATGCTAATAATACATAAGATAATACATAACAATAGCCTCTGCTGTTTTTGTATTTTGAATAAAACCTTCCATAAGTATCACGTAAGCAGCTGTATGAATGGCAACACATATATTTCCGAATGTTCCTTCTAATGCACGTGTTAAACATTTGTCACCCAGACCTATCAATCCAATTAATCAATTAATTTTATCATGATCAAGGTTGTGCTAGTTTTCACAGTAAACATGATGATGTAATTTAATATCAATTTCAGAAATGACTTTATTTTTATAAAAATCAGAAAATGCTATAGAACCAATCAAACCAGAATTTCCATTCGGATTGTCATCTGCAAGTATCATTTTATTAGATCCTGGTCAGGTTCTTCCAGTAAAATCACAGTCTTTTTCCGTTACACCAAACACTATTTATTCACTCCTGCTGGAACATTCCAGTAAATGGATAAACATTTATTTAGCTCACCAGCATTTGTTTTAGTTTGGTAATTTCCACTTGGANCTTGATCAACCTCATCCAAAAGATCTTTGAATGTTACTAATTCACCCTGTATTTTACATGTTAAAAACTGACAAGTTGAAACTATCATAGCTGATGTAAAATATTTTTAAATTAATTTCAGGATCTTACTCCTTTATGATATGGAATGTATATTTCAAACATTTTAAACAAATTTTAGGGTTCATTATATATATATTGTATATGTGTTGTATATAATTTTAGGTGAAATTAATTTTATCATGATCAAGGTTGTGCTAGTTTTCACAGTAAACATGATGATGTAATTTAATATCAATTTCAGAAATGACTTTATTTTTATAAAAATCAGAAAATGCTATAGAACCAATCAAACCAGAATTTCCATTCGGATTGTCATCTGCAAGTATCATTTTATTAGATCCTGGTCAGGTTCTTCCAGTAAAATCACAGTCTTTTTCCGTTACACCAAACACTATTTATTCACTCCTGCTGGAACATTCCAGTAAATGGATAAACATTTATTTAGCTCACCAGCATTTGTTTTAGTTTGGTAATTTCCACTTGGATTCTTATCGTTGAATTTATTTGGTACAATAATATCATCTGGTGTACCACCCATAACCAAGTGACTAGAAGGAGAAAAGTTGACTAATTTATCAAACCCTTTGTCGCCATGACCGAAAAGAGCATTTCTAATCCAATATGTAACTGTCTATTTTTTTAAACAATAACAATATTAGCAAACTCTTGTAATGTTTTTAAACTGTTGCTATTACTAGATACATTTAAACCAATATCACTTATTATGCGTTGGTTACCTTTAAATTCAAGATAATACCTATTATTAATTTTTTTTTCTTTTGAACATATTAATGGCTAACAGTGGCGTAGTGTGACTCTCGTCATTGGGTATTCACTGCTGGGGGGAAGGAAGTAGGAAGGGATTATTGAGGGAGAACTGAAAATTGCTATGGAAGAAAAAGCTAATGGGCTACAAAGGATTAGTGGTGATTTGGATTAAGTTTTCAATATATATGTATCATATATATATATATATATCATATATATATATATATATCATATATATCATATATATATCATATATATCATATATATCATATATATAGATATATCATATATGTAAATATATCGTGCACAAAGGCCACGTCAAACAATAACACATTGATTGATTCAAACAAGACACATCGATGAAAAACATGTAATATTACAAAATATTTAACCAAATTTGCATGGAGCTAGAAAATCAAGTGAGATCATTTTTAAGCTGAATTTTTAAACTATTTGGAATATATATATCAAGTCCATTCTCCGGTCGATTCATGGAAACAAGTCCATCAATAACTTCTTCCTGAAATGATTTTTTTGAAGGAAGATTCGAAAGAAGACTCTTCTCAATAGAAAAGAGTGACATCGATGCCAAGCGATTTTGGCCCAAATTTGTTTCGGTAGGCACTATTGGTTCTCTTTAATGCTGAAAAAGAACGCTCTACCGAGGCTGAAGTTGAAGGAATCATTAAAATTGACTCACAGAGTTTAGCCACCTGCGACATGGCTTTAAACAACCCTGTCGTGAAAAGCATCTCTAGAATGGCATGGGGAAAAAGAGTAAAAAATTCTTTGGACCTATAAAAAGCTCTAAGCTCTGTCTCGAGCTTTACATGGTCAAAGTGGCGACCATGAACATTTAACAGTGAAGGAAAAGCAGCTCTCGGAAATTCTCTGTCATGTTGCTCCTGTCTTTCTAGATTAAGAAGTTCGATAAAGGAAAGAGCTTGCAGGGAAACTTAACCTTATTGGAATCTGCTGCAGGATATGATCAATGATTTCAAAGAATAGTCTGCTGAAGCTTTGTTCTAACGAGGCTTCAAATGATTCTCTCTTTCGAGGAGGCTTCGATTCAAACTCAACATTATTGATCACAGAATGCTGCCAAATTTGATGAAAAGACTCATCAGTCCTCAGTCTAGCAATAATACCCTCTACCTCTTTCCAACTTTTGCATTACAGTGCGAGATCTCAAACCTCTTTGTTTGTAGAATAGTAAATAATAATTCTGCGTGAGGAAATATATTTTGGAAAACTTCAAGCAAAAATTAAAATTCAGAACTCTTCAATTTCGAGACATATCCACTTGCAGCATCCACAGTGTCATCACCCCATGACTGTGGATTATCACTAATGTCCTTTAAAAAATG
This sequence comes from Morbakka virulenta, assembly GCA_003991215.1. Classification (NCBI taxonomy): domain Eukaryota; kingdom Metazoa; phylum Cnidaria; class Cubozoa; order Carybdeida; family Carukiidae; genus Morbakka; species Morbakka virulenta. Next base: position 2,957,917 of record RDPX01000017.1, read on the forward strand.
CTGGAAGATCACTTAAAAGAGAGTGAACCGTCCCGACCAAACGAGCATTTGAGTTCCAACGAGTTTGGACGCAGTTGGAACCCTACGTTTTACAAATTGATGTAAGTTGGAAGAGAGTTTTGCAGAGCAAGAAAAAATAAGGAAAGCCCATTAAAGTGGAGGAAAATCGTTTGCAGGAGGTTATCTTGCGAACACTTTGAGAAAGAACAAGAATAAGGTTATGAGCATAGCAATGAACAAACGAGGCATCGGGGTATTTTTTCCTAATTCTTGCACAAACTCCTGATATTTCACCAGATATAACAGAGGTACCTTCGCATGTCTGAGGAACAAGTGTGTGTCCGACTTTATACTCTTCAGGCTTTGATAAAGCAAGCTGAGCTATTTCTTTTACACTTATTTTCGAGCTGCAATAAAAAAATTCAACGAATATTTCACAACTTTGGAAATTCGAAATGTATCGAAAAACAACAAATAGTTGTTTCTTCTTCGATATGTCTGGGCTTTCATCAAGCTCATTTGCTACAAAATCCGCTTCATTGAAATTATCTCCTTGGTCATGCGCTGTCCAATACAGAATATTAGGTCATTTTGTACTTGAGGGGACATGCCAGTAAACACAGTAGCATTAGAAAAATGACTTCTTAAATGTCATCGTATTGTTCCACCAGTTTCAGAAGCTCTACGTAATTACCTCTATTCCTAGACTCTTCGTTCGGAAAGGAAGTTCTTCCTTGCCAAGAAAATAAATAGCGTCGATTAATCTTCGCATTGTCTCCCTGTTTTCCCTATTTTTGTTCACTTTCTCATTGAAAACCTCAATAGAGAGTTGTCTCTGGCTGTCCATCACAAAATCAATTCATTATCCACCAATTGTTTTGAGTTGAATCATCGCATGAATGTGCGTCTGTGAGAGGCCATGTTTTCTTAATGATTTGCTCATATTGTTCAGATCCTTAAAGCCAGTTTTGTTCCATACTCCTTTCCCCGGGATAGGCAACAAACAGGTTCATCAATACAATCTGTTATTATTGTCTGAGCCACGGAGCCATTCAATTGTTTCATACGATTCTGTCATAAAATAAAGTACAAACACGGCTTTACACGGCTGGACAATGTCAAGGCACTGTTTTGGTCTCCCAGCTTCAATTATTCTCCGTCTTTCAGCAAACGAAAAGCTTGAAAATGATTTACCAAGTAACATTGCAATAACACCATTACCGACAGACTCGGCCATAATATTGTAAAGTAGACATCAACAAATTAACAGGCTAAATAATATTCACGTTAACAGTTACTACTTTGTTTGAAGAGGCCTGGTTCATCACTCACCCCTTTTGAATGTAAACGTGTGCATTCACCAGCTATTTAATTTCCGGAACTCCAGATGTTATGCTTCAAATTCCGGAAAACAATTTCATAATCATACAGCACCTTTTCAATCACACTTTCAATCAGAGGTCAAGATTGGAAAAATATCTTGTTTGGGAAATAATTTCAAAACTTCAGAAATTTGTTGCCGGAATGTGAACAGTAAATGATTTTTAGCATTACTACTTTAACAAATGAACCTTCTAAATTACCTTTGTTCAATGAATTAGAAAATGTTAAATAGAGACAAATGATTATTACTGAAAACAGCCAAAAGTTGCAATGCAATGTTTTCTTTTTAATTGTCCATTACAATACTGAAAAGAATTCAGCATATAGAATATGCATTAATATGCATTGGTTATTTTTATCTCGAACTGACATAATGTTTAGCAAACGGGCTGAGTATGAAATTCACAATAACACGAAGGACAAACCCCTGCTCCTTTGCACGACTTTGTTGCATACAAGGTGTCAAACTTTCCATGAATCGTTAGCAGGTTAAGCCAAAGCCCAGGTCATTTTTTCCCTTTAGTTTCTTACCTGCTGTGAAACTGACTTTTAAAAAAGTCATCATTTATATCGGTGCAAGTGTGAGAAGCAAATTTCAATTCTCATTGTTATCCGACACAGAAATATTTCATAACGAGATCTGTCAAAACCTTGATCGCGGATGAGGCTAAAAGCTGAGGTTTTACAGCTTATTTTCCCATCGTTTCAGCGAATTAAAGATAAATTTATCTTGGAAATCAAGCAATTTGATTGGTTAAAACTAGGTGGAAGAGATTTACTGCTTATTTCGTGACGTGGTATGAGTCAAACAAAAGATTAGTCCAATCTAAGGACTACTACAGCTTTGCATTTGATTCCAATGCAATCGGTGTCGATTGATATTCACCAGGGAAACACATTTTTGATAAGGAAAACCCAATGAATAAATATCTAGAGTCGTAAAATGACAGGAAAGGTTCACGGCCTTACTTCATGCTCAAGTCCGTGATCAAGCAAGATTTAATAATTTGAAAACTTATTTCCATCAAATTCTCAGGATCTTACGCTACGACACTGATGGCTAATTGTTTGCAGTTGTCTATTCGGCATGATTTTCAGACAAAATTTTATCAATAAGTTTTGATGCTCTTCTTGTTGAAGTACCATATATTACTTCAGAAAGAATACCTCTATCTAGTTTATTAATTGAGTGTAGTATTGTCAGAGTAAAGTTTCACACAATTCATAGTAGAGATGTGATTTCATATACCAGTATGTGATAGCTTCACTGTTGAAAACAGGAGAAGTTCGAAGATTAAAAGTTTTGTCATTGTTCATACTGATACCACCTTTTATGCTTCCTCCAGTGTGTTTATCAAGATATTTATTCTCAGCATATAATAAACTAACAGCATCAGTGCCTACAACACAATCTGCGATATTAACAACATGATAATCTTTCATACTCCATCCGTTATGTTGCAAAGAAATAATATAAAAGTGTGTAATATTTTTCTCATAGTTACCATCGAAAATTCCCATTAGTACATTACTAGGTTAGATTTTTTTTAAAAAAGTTTTTAATAAATGAATCATTGTGTATAGCATCTTTAATATTCCTTCTCGGCCTTTTGGCTAAGATTAAGTGTAGAGCTCTGGTCTCTCCTTGGTCAGGGCTTCGGCTGTAGGCCTCAACCATGCAGGCTGGCTGTAAACCAACTTAAGAGGAAGGGCCTTCTCACGGAGAGTCCTGAAGAGCGATCCGTAGGTCATGCTTTTTATGTTGCGTTGCGTGCTTTCTGTCCCCTTTTTTTCTTGATCTGTTAGTTCATTTCGGGTCTTTCATAGATGGAAATCTGTGAAAGACAAAAATGGGCTCACTGTTTACCAGTGGAACCATCGATGTCAAATGTCAAAAACTTTAATCACATCATAATAACCCTTACTGTTAGACAATTGATGAATCCACTAAAGAACATAATATCCACAAATCACCGACAAATCATTCCAAAAGAACCGTTATTGTGCTGTTATCCACTGTACTGTAACTCCCACTACCATCATGGTTGTCTATATTGAAATTTAATTCATTATAGGAATTGTACCAGTCAAGAGTTCCTGATGTATTTGTTGAATCCACATCAACCTGATAGCCTGCTTTGTTTTAGTTTACATTTTTCCAGGTTGAACGATTAGAGTATTAAGTTCATATCTGACATATTCATATCATTTAAGATTATTTAAAAATTTAAATGTCATTCTATATTTATGGTTTAGATAAAAATCACATGTCTAAAGGTTTGTTAAATTCAATTGAAAGTAATAATTTCTTTGGTTACTTGGTACAGGTGATTTGTTGTCTGGATGAGCTTTGAGAAGCTCAGCTAATTTTGCCATCCTTATTCTCTGGTGTTGAGTTATTAATCTTGTTATTAATCTTCAGTTGCTTTAGCAGCTTCTTTAGAAGCTAGGTTTTTAACAGTCTTGCTTGTTAGAGTTGAAGCAACTTTTTCTGCAACTCTTGTTAAACTATCCATAATCTCATCACCTAATTTATTTGTTTCAGAGTCAATTTGATCATCACTGTCAATATCATACCAGTATGACTCACCAGAAATTTGATCTGTTGTCTTAATTTTCTCATATATAATACGAGTATATTAATTACCTTCTAATCAAAAATGTAATATTCGCCGGAAGATTTTTTAAACCAACAGGTTGATTTATATTATCAGTAATATCATCATCATCATCATCGTATTCTGTTTAACGTCCGTTTTACATGCTAGCATGTGTTGAATGCTTTCTTGAAATTGACTTCCGAGTTATCCTAGCCTTCACCAGGTATCTGCTGACACCTTTTTGTTTGAGATCCATCCTTATCACTTCCTCCCATGTTTTCTTCGGTCTTCCTCTGCCAGTGGTTCCTGTCACCTTGATTGTTCTGCATCTACTTGCCCAAGAATTCTTGTCCATTCTCTCCACATGACCAAACCAACGAAGCCTCCTATTCTGCATGCAGCTGCCAATAATGTCCAGATTCAATCTCCTTCTGAGTTCATTAGGACTGAGCCTGTCCTTTAGACTTACGTTGCACATCCATCTTATCATCATCATCTCATTCCGCTCCATGCAGGTGACATCTTCAGCTTTCACTGGCCAAGTTTCACTGCCATACATCATTGTGCTACGTACACATGCCTGGTAGACTCTACCTTTGGTAGATAATGGCAGAGCTCTGCTGGTTAACAATGGCATTAGCTTACTCCATCCACTGTTAAAACTTGCTTTTACACTTGCACCAGCTACTCCCTCAGCTCCAAGGGTGTCACCAAGGCAGCAAAACGTCTGGAAAACTTCAATTTCCTCACCCTCCAAATGCACTTTCCATGGGTCTAAGTTACAGGTTGCCTCTCCTTCTATGCACTTCTTGCAGCTTAAGCGGTTGCTTTCTGTCAGCTTGCCCTTTATTCCACTGCACTGTTTATGTACCCAATGCTTGCAAGTACCAAAATAGATTGAGTTGCTCCCAACTCCCTTCCCACAGACTGAACAGGGAAACTTTCCTTTCTTTAATGGCTTTCCTAAATTGCGACCACTGACCATCACTTTTGTCTTTCCCATGTTCATTCTCAAACCTTTACCTTCCAAACCCTTCTTTTAAGTCTCTAACTTAGCAAGTAGACCATCCAATGTCTCACTGGAGAGAACTAGGTCATTTGCATATAGCAATTCCTCTGGGAAACCCTTTCGAAACTCTCTTGACAGTGCTTCCAAAACACATAAAAAGTTGTGGACTTAGTAGAGATCCCTGATGAACTCCAACTCCCACACCAAAACTCTCAGTCAAGTAACTGTTGACCCTTACCCGACTTTTAGTATTTCTGTACATTGCCTGAACAACCTTAATCAGCCATTCACTTACTCCTAGTTTCCTAGTTTGATAAAGCAAGTCTTTTAAGTTGCCTGAAGCAAATTATTTGCTGATTATAGGTGTATGAACCATAATACTCTCCACATCTCTTGTGATATTAGGGTGATAATGTGAATACATTGATGTTGTTATCTTTGCCTTATCATAACCAGCAAGAGACGCAAATTCTCCCTTAGTAAAATCTATTCTGTAGTTTGTTTCGATAGTTATATACACTTTAAGATGAGTATGGATGAACTATGAAATAATGAGATTTACTATCTTTTTCACTAGAAGTTGATCTTAAAATTAACGGAATATCCATTTATAATAACAGGTTAAATTTAAAACCGTTTGACATATAATCATATTGCTCCTTGGATATTTGATATAATTCACGTAATTTATCAATAATCATCCATAACGTATTAATAGGTGATGGATTAGTATTACCTAGATGGATTAGTATTATCTAGATAAGATGTAAATGTTTTACTAAATCATTGGAATTGTTGTAATGAATTTTATTACCTCCAATTAATTTTTCTTTCCAAAACATTTTTGAGGCTGCTTTTGTTTTTTTGCTTTTGTTGAATATCTTTTTGTTAAAAGAGCAGTTGTGGATTTATCAGGCATTTCTTGGTAAACAAATATTTACATTTATAACAGCTTCAATGATAATATCATTTATCAGTCTTGGATAATTAAATAACAGATTATCGTATTTACTATTTGGTGTCTTTTCGTTTGGGTTGTCTGTATCTACATACACCTATTTTTTTTGTACCAGGAATAGTTTTAACACTTTCTCCTATTAATTCTTTAATATCTATATGTTTTATTTCATTCTTCTTACTTTTTACAGGAAATAAATTTTGACTTAGTAACTTTTGCTCTTCTGCCAGAGCTTTTTCATTAATTATATTTCCGTCTTTCACCATTCAGAGAATTTATAATAGATCCAACATCTTTCAGCTTTGGTATTTCTTTAAGGTTGGATCAAATCCGTATTTTTCTATTATTTTCATCTCATCATCATTGAATAAATTTTCATCTACTACATTATTATCATCATCATCTGATAGTTGCTCATATGACTCAATTTCGAGTCTACTATGAAATTATTGATGAAAATATCTAACGTATAATAGCTATTGTGTGAAATACGAAAAACAAACTAGTAAGTGAGAGATATGTAACATCCAAGAATGACAAAATGATGCTTAAATTAACTTGTGTTTTATCCAATAGAAGTAAAAGCAAGTTCATAAAACAGAATAAAAGAGATTATGGATTCGATATCCACGAAGCGATTGGTAAATTACCAAGATCAAAAGCAGGTTTTGTATCCAAACCATATTCTTATTTAGGTTCATATTACCCTCTTAATAAACAGTTAGAGTATGACAAAAATGCTGGAGAGGTAACCAAATATGAGGTTTAGACTTATAATAAAGCAGATGAAATAGCTGCACATCATAATATTTGTTATGATATGGGCAAAAGTAAGGGGGGAATGCAATAGAAAAATAGGTTTGTTACTAGATATGATTCCTTACGATACCCAACTTGGGTATGATAGCTAGAAATGTCATTAACACGCAACATAAACTAGGTCTTGGTGTTCCAAACAAATCACAGTAAGCCGTCGAATGAAGACTGGAAAATAGAATTAGCAAATATATTACATGAGCCTTTTGGACATAAATTTATTCGACAGCTATGTTGTAAATCATGTTGACGAGGTTTTGTCAGCTGATCCTGTTGATATTCAAGAGTTTAGTAAATGGAATAAAGGGTATAAATATATCTTATATGTTATTGATATATTTTCAAAATATGCTTGGAGTTTGCTTATCAACAATAAGACTAGTAATAGTATAGTCGATAAATTTAATCACATAATGAAGGATGGACGAAAACCAAGCAAATTATGGGTTGATAATGGTTTAGAATTTAAAAAAATAAATTATTCAAAAAATGGTTGAATGATAGTAATATTGAAATGCACAGTACATTTAAAGAAGGTAAAGCTGTTATTATTGAAAGATTTAATTGGACGACCAAAAATAAATTGTGGAAACAGTTCACTATTTAAGGCAATATTCAGTATCTTAATATGCTACCCAAACTGGTAAGAGAGTACAATAACACTAAACATATTTCAACAAAATTATCACCTAGAAAAGCATCCATGAAAAATAATGAAAAAGTTGTTTACAATAATTTCTACTGTGATACAGAAACAATAAATAAGGAACCAAAGTTCAAACTACACGATAGGGTCAGGATAAGTAAATTTAAAAGAAAGGCTTTTGATTAAGGATATACTTCTAATTGGAGTAAGGAAATTTTTATAGTATATGGAATAAATTATACCAATCCAACAACTTATAAATTAAAAGATCTCAAGGGTGAAACTATTAAGGGTTCACTTTACAATGAGGAATTACAAAAAGCTAAACAAAAGCTTTTTTGAATTGAAAAGGTTATAAAATAAAGGGAGCATATATTAAATGGAAAGGATATGATGAAAGTTTTCATTCTTGGATACCGATAGAAGATATAAGGAAAATATTAAAAAACTATTTGAAGGCATGACACGTTAGGTACAGTATGAAGGATACGAATAAAACGGTTAAAAGATTACTTAATATGAATCAAGAAATAGGTAAAACGAATGATGAGATAGTCAAAAAATACTGTCATGTAAATTTTGTTACAAACCATTAGGATATGTATTGATACCTAGTAATAATTTTAATTACAGAGATATATTTGTTATGATTGCAATTAAAAATATTATCATGAATTAAATAATTATCAGCTTGACGAAAACAATATAATAGATATTGTAAAACGTTTATTAGGATTAGTAAACCTTTTTAAAAATAGAATCAATTTATTAATAACAGTTTAATAATATATTTAATACATATTTGTAACCACTTTCATACGTTTTTTTTACAACTGGGGCACAAATACTCTATTTTTGCCATTTTTAAGAGTTTCTATTTGATTTTTCCTTTTTTCTTCATTTGTTAAAAATCTTGTTCTTTTATCACGAAGATAAGATGATTTTTGAAATAATTTTTGACGGTATATCCTCCTTTTTAATACATTCAAATTTTTTAATAGCATCCATTTTTTCTTCATAGCTGATTTACAGTTATTATCATTTAATTTTTCAGATTTTATTTTCACTTTCTTAGTATTAATAGCAATTAATAGCTTAAACACACTTTTTATTGTTATGGTTAGATTTATTAAAGTGTAATCTAAATTTTGTGCACTTTTTATACAATTTCCATGCTATGTTAATAATTGTAGATTACACAATTAATTATCGTTTCTTTTGAATTTATATGTTCAATTACTTTTCGAGCTGCTATTTTTCTATGATAACACTCCCAAATGAATCGATGTAGTAAATAGGATTTTTGATTTTTACAACCATATTTCTTAATTGAACACATCATATAACCACCTTTTTAAATATTTCCTATAAGAGGTATTTCCTTGACAATATGTATTATATTCCTTGACTCATTACTTCCATATAAATTACATTCAGGATGAATTATGTACTCAGAATTATTAACTATTATTTTATCCATAGTAATAAAAAGTAATATATATTTAACTCTTTTAAATTTATGATACTTATTTAAAGAAATATTTAGTGTATATATATACATATATATATAAGTATGAAGAAGAAAGAAAAACAAAACAAACTGTAGATATATTATTTTTTGAAAGGTATGAAATTGTTCTGAAAGGGAAAAAAAGTTGCTTTTTAAGATAGTAGGGGTATAAAATGTGTTATTCATATGAGAATATATTCCGTAATTGCCCAAACGTATAATTTATCCTTCAGCTGCTCTCTGTTAGGGATCACCATAGCGAATCATACGCCTCCATTTTGTGCGGTAGGCAGCGTCTTCCCTTCTCACTCCCATGTTGACAAATATGTGGAAAAATCATTCCACATATTTGTCAATTGCAAAATCGTCAGACGATTTTGGCGCAAACTCTCCGCCCAACTTTGAAAACTATTAGGCTCTTCATTCCTTACAAACTTACAATGCACTGTCTATGATAAAGCTGGAAATCAAATTGCAGGGATAAAAACTATCCCTATCCCTCGCTTTGTTAAACTTGCAAAGCATTGCTTCTGGCGTATACACAGCAAAAGCTATTTTCACAAAGACAAATGTGATGAACTTTCCGTGTTTGCCCAAAGTAGAACTACTATTTATTTTAGAAACTATACAGCCTTTCGATCCCCAAGACACCTTTCTGGAAAAGGAGTTTGAAAATGTCAATACTTACAACCAGCTCTTATGTTCCGTTAGAAGCAATAGCCTTTTGCTATTATTGTAGAAGTAATAAAGGTGTAAAAGACCTACTTGTTTCATGGTACTGCCCTCTTCAGGGTCTTTAGTTACACTATTACAATATTTTCTGTAAATATCTGTAACAAAAAATACGAAACAGAGAAAGGAAGAAGACAGGAAGGTGTCTCAAAGAAAAAGGACAAAGGACAAAAGTTACAAAAAAAATAAAGAATGTAAAAATATGAATAGTAATAAGAAAAATCAAAATAATCAATCCTCCATTTTCCCTGGACTTTTTATTTTTGTTTTCTTCTATTTGCGTGAGTGTGTGTATAATTTACTATTTATTCCTTGCCTACACTTTTACGTTTTTTTGGGCCGATTGACGTGCTAAAAAGTAATATCCTGTGACCTTGGGTTCCCAGAAAATATATTTATAAAAACTTATAATCCCCTTTGTAGTTAAAATCATAAAATTAGCAAACAAATTTCCAACTTAGCATTTCAGCTGCATTTACATGAATTTTTAACAGCGTAAGTTTTAAATTTTAATAGGATCCTGTTGAAGTATTCTCTCTGGATCCAACTGTAACGGCAAATTTAAGCTTTCAAATTGGCTTCAAAAAGAATTTTCTTGTGTTAATGCTTATGGTTTTTTCCATTACAAGAGGTCCAGATTTCTTTTCTGTATGAAATTAAATCCACAGGACTGTTGTCAAAAACGCTTCCAAATACATTTCAGAAAAGTAGAGAAAATATGATGGACACGACTGTTTTGGGCCCTAATTTCTTTAATCATACAGGGTTAAAATACTATAACAATTAACATATTTGGAAAACTGAGTTTGCCATTGACAAACGTTCCGTCTCTAGAAAGGCTTATTGTAACTAGAACAGGCAATGCAACTTTTGTTAGTCAGGTGTCGAGAGTAGAAAGAAGCTATTTGTTTCTTTTTGCATGTTAACCATCAAAAGATGCCCACATTAGAGCTCACTGTATAAGCTGGAACCTCAAAGGAACCGAATTTACTCAACGTATGTACAGTCAATGAAGAAAAGGGGTTGTTGAAGATAGAAAGACAAGACACTGCAAAATGTGGACCTCTTTATGTAGATTATTTTTTTTGCAGGAAGAAGTTTACATACTTAACAAGAGTTACTGAGGCGTTTTGCTAGGATTTTATTTTTTGTATTTTGTCTGCGCTTATTTTTCGTTACCTTTCTGATTGCTTGTTTTTTTTCCCCAAGTCATCCAAAGTTTCCGAAAAAGAGTTCGATGAGGTGCTTAAGAGATTGTATCTTGACGTGAGTCAATTATCAATGTCATTTTTATTTTATTTAAAGCGACAGAACAATTATAGGTCTAAATTGGATGTGTGTTAAGTTTTTGGCTTCGTCAGAAGGTATGTTTACAGCTTTGTCAAAAAAGTTGGTCAAATATGAGACGTACGGTATAGATCCTCGTAATTTTGTTTTTATCACAGAATTCTTGTAAGATTTGGATGTAAATCACCCCAAAAATTGGCGATACAATTGTAAGTGAGAATGTTTATGTTTATTACTCAAGTAAAACGTTATTGGGATTGCTGCCTCGTATTTTTAATTCTCTGATTTTTGTTTTAATTTTGGTGTTTTTGTATTAGATTTTACTCAGTAGTTATCAGAAAGTGCTTTCATATATTCCACATCAGCTTTCTATAATCTCTTAGTATTATATTTAATTAGCATAGGAAAAATAGATACAGTTACCTGATATTACACAAAGAAATAAATACAATTAAATTATTATGAAGTTCATGTTTGTTTCAGTTTTTCAATGTTCAACCGAATCATATGCCTTGTTTCATTCTAACATGTAAAAAGTTGGAACCCTTTCACGAATATATTGAAAAGTATTACAGTTCAGGTAATTCTTAAATACTGTTCTTAAAACTAGTAGAAAACGAGAAAATCGCCCCATTTTCTACCCAAATTATTAAGGTTGTAGATAGAGCATTAGCACTGACTTTCATCTTTATTATTGCCAGGAACAGGAAATGAAACATGCGGTAAGCTCTATCTGTATATATGCACATATGGTCAAAGAATATCAACAAAATATCGATATTTGACAGAGAACAATACAGTAAAATGTTCCATCTTTTCATTTTGTTCCAGGATAAAGTAAAAATTCGATTACATCCAGCGCATTAAATCGTGCTTGCGTTTCAAATAAGAGGATTTAATCCTGTATTTATTCGTACTTTGTGTCCATTTGAAAGTGAGAAAGCTTACTCTAAAATCCAGGGGGAAAAGTGGACAAACAGTTCCAGCTAAAGCGATGCGCAAAAGACAACGTTTTATTCTGTGTAAAAATTTTTAAAAACTAAATCCCCTATAACAAACTCCAAGGCTACAGAAAAGGTAGAAGTTACAGGAACAAACAACGGTAAATAAGATAGGTAAATAGATAAACAGGTAAATTAATTGGGTTTAGTTGCAGAGCTCTCAGAGAGGTAAGTGCCATTATTGGCTACTGATAGAAAAACTGGTTCTAATGGCGCTTGATGGAAATTAGCTTGTTTTCCTACACAAGTGACGAGCTTTCCCTCTTCACTGAACGAGGGCACCAAGATCATCCTTTTCTCATAGTCCCTAGACATTACCTGGTGACATCTTTTCAAGACAGGCGTAGTGGTTTCTACGTTAGTCTCTTGTTAGACGAAAAAGCTGGTGACGCTGCTTGTGTTATAAAATGGTGGCAAAAGAAGGATCTCTTTCCATCTAGACCCAAAGCGTTCATATGAGGAGCTGTGACCCTTGTGAATTATTGCTTTGTTAGAGAACAATACATGGATAGTACAGCTAATACAAATCTTAAACATCCAGCTCTGGGAATGAACAGAAAATCAGCCACCAACAAGAAAGGTAGTAAAACTGATGCAGGACGATACAATGACCACGGATCTGTAAACCGGACTCTGCTTGCTGAAACGTCCGAGGACAGCTAAAGTGTGGGGAAACGTTTACGTTGAAAGCCTCAATCACAGCTAGGGACACTCAACTTAGATTAGTTTGAGAGGCCAAGACAGAGTACCAGAACTAAGAAAATGGTAGAGGCCAGCTGGTATTGAGATTCTTGGGGTACAGTGTTGCACCACTTATTCTGATTCGACTGAGTTCAGGAAAATAAGCAACAGTTATTTAATAGCATCCGCAGGGTGAAGAAATTAGGCACAGACTTCTCAAGAAAGAGTCGTAGTACTGTTGGAAATAAAAGCAAGAAAACCTAGAGTTAAAGACACCAGTAAAAGAAACCTGATTGCTGGATTTAATGGCAATCCCAAAATAACAGTGATTGTTGTCTACGCGACGACCGACTGCGCGGATAAGAGCGAAGTGGAGGGTTTTCACAATACGTTGAGGAACAGACTACAGGACGTACCAGCATACAACTTTGTTGGCATGCATCGGTGACTTCATTGCAAAAATAGATACTGTTGCTGCACCCTTCACGTCCCACCATAAGAACAACAGCATTTGCCTTGCAGAACGTCGGAGTGAGTTTGGTCTGATCTCAGCCAATGTCCAAAAGTGGTAGAGGAAACTATGGTCATTTAAATACAAAGCTACAGAGTACCTGCTACAACCTGACTACATTCTACTTTGTCACAAATGGAGAAGCAGCATTCAAATCGCTGATGGCCATAATACCTTCGCACAGCAGGATCTGATCACAGAGTTGTCGTTGCCGAAATAAAACTTAGTTGGAGAAAATTTAATCAAGCTAAGAAAATCAAATTTAATTGAAAACAATTCGTTGCATCGTTAGAAAAACTGCACAAGTATACAGTTGGTGTCAAGAACAGATACCAAGTACTTGAAGGAGGTGGTAATGGAGCAAGATACGAGATGTTTGTTGAAACCAACAGACATGTAGTTGAGGAATGTATACCTAAGAGAAGCAAGAGAATGACAGCACTGAGGTCACCAGCTCCTCAGTAGCAGCAAAGTAGGATGCAGATAAGGCACATCGAAATCGTGGTGCTGAAAGAACATAAGGGAACTGAGAAGTCAGGAAAACAAGCAATGAGTAATTTGCACCAAGTCTATGACCAAATTAAAGAGCAGGAATTAGAGAATCAAATACACAATATCGGATCAGCTCTTGGAGCCAGAAGTATGGTGAAACTTGGGAAACAGCTACAACATTACTGGAAGAAAGACAGCGAAAAAAGAACAAGCCCACTGGAAAAACGTCTTGAGATTAAAGACCCGAACGAAGAGATACGCGATATCTTTGAAGACCTTGACATTAACGACGACCTTCTTTTCAATAAAAAATTTAGGAAAGTGAAAATGTCGCGTCAGATCGGTAAGTCGCTGTTGGAGACAACATTCCATCCGAGGTGTTTAAGTCGTGTGAAATCTCCTGAGAGGCATCGAGAAGATGTATACCAACACCAAAAACAAGGCTGTGTTACAAACTGGAAAAACTAAATTGTTTCTACGCTATTGGAATGCTTTAGCTCCATTTCTATTTATAACTATGCTTGATCATGCCATAAGAAAAGCATTGACTGAAAAACTAGAGGAACTTGGCGCAACAACTGACATCTCGAAAGTCCCTCAAAAGCTAAGGAGATATCAAAAGGAAGTCTTAGCCGATTTCGACTTTGCAGACGATATCGCTCTGTTATCAAATGCAATAGAAGATGCTCAGCAACTTCTCTACCGAGTTGAAACAAAATGCAAAAAAAGTGAGTCTTGGTCTTAATGCCCCCTTTCCCTTGAAAAAAAGAAATCCATAACCTACAACATCAAAGACCCAGAACCAGTATACACTGAAGATAGAACTGAACTGGAATTGAAGGAGGACTTTACGTAACTGGGTTCTTGGTTCAATAGCTCTGAGAAAGACATTGTAATCAGAAAAGCTCAGGTCCGGAACACTGTGAACAAAATGACTAGAATGTGAATAAAGAACCTCTTCTTCAGACCTGATTATACATTGGGGTATAATCAGGTCTGAAGAAGAGGTTCTTTATAGACACAGTAGAATCCATGCTCTTAAATGGCTGTGAAAACTGAACCATGTCTGAAGTGAAGAAAAAGACCCTTAACATTCAATGGAGCAGTGCACCTGCCAAATAAACATATGTACGTTAAGCTACCAGTGGTCTGTGATTAGATTGAATTGCGCTAACTTCAGCTCATGAGCCACTGTGATCGACATTTTGAGCTAAGTTCTAAGAAAATCTTAATCTGGGAAACCAGTCCATAGGTACCGTCAAAGAAGATGACTAAAATCTACCTACTTAAACACGCTAAAGAAGGTCACTGGAGCACATGATACCAGGAAGCCAGCTACCTTGATGGAGGACAGAAAGATCTGAAGAAGCAGTGCGTTGTTCCATCGACGGATGACATTGCCAGTGGTAAGAGATTGACAGAAAATATTAACCAAGCTAGTTAAATTACTTTAATTTAACTAATTAAATTAAATGTTATTTCTTAATTCATTTCCAAAAGAAACCTTCAGTAAACAAGCAACCACAGTGCATGCTTCGTGCAAGTGCATTTTGCTGGAGTTAAATTTCGTGGATGTAGACTTCAGAAAATGTACATGATTTTCCCCATGTATTGTTCCTTTTTCCAAATCTTGTGAGCTCCAGTTTAGGAAATGTGCCTTATAAATGTAAAACATTTCGCCAATGAGCCCTGAGAAACCAAAGAAGCCTTAAATTGACATTTTGTGAAGCATAATGAAAGTAACTACAACATGGCCATTACGCGGAAACAGAAAAGAATTTTGGGAAAATATGACTTAATACAGAGGGTTTGAAGATAAATTAGGAAGACGTACTTTTGTATAAAAGTAATTTGCTGGTTGTATATACTCTTCGTCTGAAAGCTGTACACTGGTGCTTAAGAAAAATGACAGAAGAGCGATGAATAACTTATAACTTAGGTGAAAATTAACTGAAATTTTAGTAGGCCCAAGGCTTGTTTTTTTTAAAATTTGGTTTTAACCCCTTTTTTTTCCAGTTTCTGGGCTCGGACGATGACCTTAAAAGGGACTTGTGTCAGTTAGGAACTTCTTGACCGAAAACCTATCTTGGCTGGATGCCCTTCCTGACGCCAATCAATGGCCCTTCATTTTTTTTATGTCCCAAAGCTTGTGCCTGTGCCTGAAATCAAACAGGAAATCTCTTGATTGCACTGCAGCTGGACTAAGCTCTAGGCCACGTCTTCTCAGTTAGCTATATATACAGTATATATATATATATTGTTTGTATGTGTTTTGTATTTTTATGTATGTATGTATTAAAAATACACATGGTTCATGCAACTTAATTAAAGATTTCTGAAGAATTCTTCATTATCACGAGGTTAGATTTTTATGATTAACTTAATTTTTTTTAAATGTGCTTTTTAATAGATTGTTAACAGCCGCGAAGTTACACCAGAATTATTCCAATATTGCTATTCTTTTACGATGTCACAACGACTGGCGCCGTTTTGGAACCGAGTAGATACTTATTTTATTGAAGGTAAGCAGTGAACATATGTCGGCTTCTAAAATAATATTTCATACGTTATTCTTTAACGACAAAGAAGCTTGTCACAAAATTAAGAACTTGACACGCTGGTTGAAGTAGACGTAAGAGCTTTATCATGCCTTGAGTCTTAAGCTTTTTCTGAGCTACGTTTCCAGAGATAATTCTCCCATCGTCAGCCTCACGATGGGGGAAGTATCTATCGAAACGTAGCTCAGACAGGGCTATTCCATGTCTTCCGTTCTCTCTAACCTTCTCATTGATTGGATGACGCGGAACGCCATGAAAGGCCCGCAACGTCGGATTCGCTGGACGCCCTACTCCTACCTTGATGACTTGGATTTTGCTAACGACGTGGCTTTGATATCACACAAAGAGTTAAATCCATTAAGAAACGGAGCGTTTGCACAACTTTGAAGGACAGATTGGCCTGAGAGTTAGTCAAAAGAAAACTAAGACTATCGATTTGAATGTAGGCAATCCAACTCCTGTGAAAGGCTATGATACTGATCTGCCCATCATTGAGGCATTCACCTGTCTCGCCAGCATCGTTTGAGTCAACGGAGGTGCTGAAATTGATATCAAAATAAGATGTGGGATGGCCACAAATGTTATTAAAGTCATGGAAAATGTTTAGAAACCTTCTCAATACTCGATAAAAAAACAAACTGAAACTCTACAAGAATTGTGTACTTTCAACTCTCCTATAAGAACTAGAGTGCTGGCGCATGACTCTAGTGTGGCGCCGATAAACTTTTAACTTTCCACACTACCTGCTTGTGAAAAATTCTGCGAATTTTCTGGCCTAATATGATCTCCAATCACAGCCTACTTTAACAATGCTGCACTGAGGACCCAGAAGCCTTATTCATCCGGAGAAGGTAAAAGTGGATTCGAAATTTTTTGCAAATGGAAGCTATCTCTATCACTAAAGTGGCTCTTCGCTGGAACAAGACCTCGACATATCTCCAGACCATGCCTGTAACCTCAACCAGTGGAGAAGCTTGGTTGCTGCCCTACACGCCACTAGGCTTCAAATGCAGTGAGGTTAGGTGAAAAGGTTGGTTGTTTTGGTGCTTGAAGCCATCAATAGATTAATATGACCTCAAGTCATTGTTGACTTCGATCAGGAAAGAAGCGTTAAGGTATCCCAATATGAAACTTACAGGCTGTTCACAGAGAGTTTCGTGGTTTGTTCAGAAGAAATGTTCTTTGTCTTTGACTCAGCTTACCGGTCAGCAGTAGTTCCTACTTATAAAACATGCACAGACCTTTAAAGAATAATGCTAACAAGTTAAGTATATTTTTGTATGAGTTAAGAAAGTTTTGGAAATCACCCTACCTATCATTTTCTTGAATAGAAACGCATTAAAAATATTTTGAAAACCCTATACAAAGACTTCAATTTATCTTTACTCTTCAATGCACTCTGAAAATACCTAGAACAACATTGATAAAAGGCCCCTTGAAACCCTCGAATTAAATGGATTGTTAATCAGACTTGAAAATTTTTAACATAAGATTAAATACAAAAAAGCTGGCATTAAATAACTTTTTGGAAATGTGTGTTATACATAACAACTTTCTTATTTTCTTAATATTCTAGGGAAAAATTTCCTGTTAAGCCCGCAAAAACAGAAAGCTGTACGTAAGTGTATTTTTGTGCCTGATTTCGTTATAGGTTTGGTTTTTATATATAAGACTGTTTTTCCAAAGTACTAGGGAAGTTTTTTTGAAATGTGAATAACTGTAATGGAACCAGACATGTTCTAAATGCATGTGACGCTGCATTGACTGATGGAACATTGTAATAAAAATTGCTGAAATTTTTGGCAACAAAATTTATGGTGAAGGATAGCGTGATTTCAGTGTTAAAGCGAGAGGAAAAAATGAGATTATTTCCGACAACTACCACAGGATCATGTGTACATTGGGACTCATTCACTTCCTCACACATTTAGTTTTACCATAGGAAGAGTTTAGTCCATTGTGCTGTCATTATTGTTCCTCACGGGAAATTGCAAGGAAAATTGATAAACTTCAGCAAGCTCTTTTAGGTAATGGTTATCCAAACGACGTATAAAATAAATGTTTGAATTATCTCTTCCCAAAGGTTTGACAGCAAGGGCCCTCAGAAATACTTCAAATACCAAAACTATCTTGTATAGCTCAGGTTTCAATTAAATTCAAAAATCAAAGTGTTTTTCAACTGAGAAATAAGCTGCCATAAAAGCAAACGTCTTCGATCAGTACTTTTCTTTTGCACTAACAAACAGTGCATTTGGTATAGGAAAAGAAGAAAAGTGGTTTGTTGCTTTGCTGAGGAGTTGTGAGATGGTTTTTCTTTAATCTATATCGTGCTTCAGCTTGATACTATTCTCACGGCTGGGAAAAAGTATGCAAGAGGCAACGTACTACTCAGAATAGTGGCTAACGGATGTAATATGTCCAGTTTATATTTTCTTTGGCAAGCATAGCAAAATAGGTAGCACAGAGTTACTAAAGATGTCATTGGTAAATCAATTTTACAAAAAAAATAGTATGCTCAGTGAAGTGGCATATGTATCTCAGGTGCCAAACCTCAAGTTACTCTTGTTAAGCAAAGTCACGCAAGAGGTTTTGTCCTTGAGTTAAAAGATTGTGAAAGTATGAATTTTATGATAATACCTGTGTGGAAGCCTAAAAACATCAATGAAAATTGGCATTTGAGGAAAAAAATACAATATTTTAACATCATGTAGTTAAGATACTGTCACTGAGTACCGAACTATTTCTAAAATTTAGTTGTGAAAAGCTGTCAAGTGGTAAACATTATGAAAGTTGATGCCAGGCATTGAATGAGAAATATGAAAATTCTTTTCCATTTTTCCTGCACTGTCGAAAACCACTGCTAAAATCGGGAGGTACATTACATCGGAAAAAGGAGAGTTTGTACTTTTCATAAATCCTTACGAAAGGAAAAACGAGGAAATATCAGGAATTTGGAGATAATTGTTGAAATATAGATACTTCATCGACCAGATATAACTCCATTCTTACATTATACAATCCTTTCTTCATTTAAGTTTGTTACATGTTCTTGTATACAGTGAAATTTTTTTCATGGTTTTGTAAGCAGCATTGATCTTAAGGTCATTGCCTGTTTATCTTTGTTTCATTGTGGTCCTGGTACTGATCACCAATTGTTAGCTATTGATGTGCCTGAGAATCTCTCAGTGGTCAAGGCCAATGACCTTGAGTCCGTGGATGAATCTTGTTCATGTTATCGGGGCTTTTTCTCTTCTCTTTCAAGTACCTTCCTTGCTGTTTTTCTATTTATCAGTATGCTTTCTCAGACTTTTGCTTATTTATTCCAGCTGTACATGATGGCATTGACAGGATTCTGGGGACCTATAGTTTTGATCATTACTTTTTTCGACGATTTTAATCCGCATCATGTAAAATGATTCCATTATTCGCAACGAATTTGCAGACAGAGGTTCCATAAAACTTTGCTCTGCCTTGTAATCTCATGCAGATTGTTGACTTTCAATTAGATTCACGAATGATGAAATTGCTACACATCCTTTACTCCTTCTCTATCCGACTTGTGTCCCAGAAAGGTTTTTAATAACTCTTTTTTTCCTTTCATTTTATTGTACCATACATTACTTACTAATTGTGTTAAATTCGTGTTTTTGCTGGTGTAGTTTGCAAATAGGTACAGCTAGATTAGTATTAACACTTTTATGTAAACTTGCAATGTTGGGGGTAAACCTCTGCCTTTATTCGATACATATTATGCTGGCTGTAAAAGGGCGAATGCTCACGCATAGTCACCTTATTCACAAAGAGTATGTGAATCCATCGGCTTGCAAAAACGTGGAAGTGGGGACTTTTGAAAAATCTGCCACTGTGTTTTCAGCCCTGGTAGTCTGCTGCGCTATCATTTCCGAAATTGTGTCAGATACTCCACGCGTTTTTCAGAAAAGATTGACGTCTTTGTGCGTTTGTTTACCGCTAACCCTACTCTGGATTATTTCAGTTGCATCTCTTCCTAAATTATCTCTCACAAATCAGGTTTTTGACTCTGATAACGTTTTACGTAATTTAGTTTTTAGGTGTGATCAATCGTAAGCATCTGATTTTGACAACACTCCTGTGGTTGTCGTAAAGTCATGTGCTCTTAGGGTATCTTCTGTTCAGAAATATAAATACAAATTGCAGTACAGATCATGGCAGGACCTTCAGATCTGATTGTATATATTTTGTGAGGAAATTCACTTTCACAGATGAAAACTTTACCACTGAATCTTACTGGAATAAAGATCTTCTTCAGTTGGTGCCCCAGTTTTTCTTACATTTTTCCATATATCGCAATGTCATACGCATGTTTGCTTTATGCACACTGCATATTATTTTGATTTATTGTAAGTGGAACTCCATGGGATGTTCCACTTACGTGGTGCATTGCTATCACATCGAAGAAGAAAAAGACAGAAGGAGAGGGGAAAAAACTTATATATATATATATATATATATATATATATATATAGAGAGAGAGAGAGAGAGAGGGAGGGAGGGAGGGAGAGAGAGAGAGAGAACGAGCGAGCGCCAAACAGGCAGACAGACAGACAGTCAAAGAAAGCAGTGGCTGTTTACAGTCCCTACACTTATCACACTACTTTTTTTCACTACATTTATCCTACACTTATCACACTACTTTTTTCACACTAAGGTTTAAATGACCTTTTCATTGAAAATAATTCAGTAATAAAGCTTTGGTTCTCTTTGGTTGTATGAATATCATCTTGTATGAGTTGTTGATTACCTGAAAATGGTTGGCACAAAATAAGTGAAGCTAAGAATACCACTTTCTTTTCACATGGTATGTTCTACTTTACTTGAAAACCCGTGTACTTTAGTATGAACATGGATGATCACATTCCTTAACTATCTCATTCAAAATAAAAATATTATATAGTGCACTGTTTAGCTTCTCTTTCTTTTCATTTTACTCGAAAGGAAAACTATTATTACCCACCGCTAATGTATATAGCAGATGCTGAGCTAGCTATCATAACTTAAAATGCTACAAATAGCCTTCCCCCAACAGAGAAAATTTTGTCACAACAGCATCTGGTAGATTTTTATCTCAAAACAGTTTTGAAGATCTTCAGTAGGCCAACCAATATCATGATGTTTAAAAAAATCGCTCTTGCCTAATTTTGCAATCTCTATAATACTACTAAAGAAATGAATAGGTGATGTTCTCGTTTGTCTAAAACGTGCACATTTAAATTAATGTAATACTAGCGTAACTATTTTAAATGCTAGTCTGAAAAAAAGCCCACAAGACTGAACAGACTTCATATTTTGTTATTCCACTGAATTATTGTATTGAGCTCAAAATAAAAGTCCATGAAAAATATAGTCTTTGTTCACCTGTTAATTTTGGTAAATTCGCAGCTACTCTTAATAGGAAAGTGAACAAGTTTTTTTCTTTCTGTAAACATGACATCGTTTCTTATCCCACAGGTGTTTTAAGCCCATCTTTTATTATATTCAAATATTTTGAGTAACAACTTCCCAATAATCTAATTCTGTCTTCCTTGTTCATCTTCGTGTAAAGTACTCATAGGTAGACCATCCTCTTTTTTGCTTAAACATGTCCATGTTTCGCATTTGTAATATGGGAAACCAAAGAAAAAGATGCCTTTTTTCTCCCTCTAGCAGAACCTTGGTTTACACCTGATGCAACACATAACTATCTGTCATCAATTATTTCCTTTTCTTGCTGAGATACGAAATGTTGGTTTTCTGTCCGAGTGATTTTTCTCAACCCCATGTCAGGCATGCTTTGCAGTGCGTGGAATGCATCTTCTCAGACATTTTTGACTCCTTTCTTTCTCACCACTTTGTATAATCCATCTTTTCCTTTAAAATGGTATAAGGAGACTGATCGTCGATGACTGCGACTCACTACTTTCTGTATTTCCCTTGACCATTACTCATATTAACACTGAAGGTGGTCTGCTTTCTCTTTTATGTCACTCACTACAAGTCTTAATATCGTCTTTACTGATG
This sequence comes from Morbakka virulenta, assembly GCA_003991215.1. NCBI lineage: Eukaryota > Metazoa > Cnidaria > Cubozoa > Carybdeida > Carukiidae > Morbakka > Morbakka virulenta. The sequence continues at coordinate 2,980,137 of RDPX01000017.1, forward strand.
ATTGGAAACCTGTGACTTTGGCTGTGAACTTTTCGCTGGTCAGGGTAATTGCATAGAAAATAAGGTGAAAGATCCATACTGATATTCGCATTTAAAAAACTGGATTTTTATTTTAATTGCAAAGGTCTTTCATGGCTCAAGGAGAGTTCAACTGTCGAAACTGTCGAAAATAATAATTCTTAGGCTACAGAAAAAAACTCCATTTCATGACGTTCTCTCAAACAATATAACGCATTCTGCCATGTATTTGTTATCGGAAGAAAAAAATTTTTCTTACTTTTTACTTGCCTTGATTAGAAATTCGCAATATTATATCGAAGAAAAATATTCTTCAGGAATTATTCAATTCGATGGCTTTGGATTAACTGCTTGAATCAACATTCAAGATTTTTTTGTTGAGGTATTTAACAAATTAATTGTGAAACTAACATCTGTTAGCAGAAACTAATTCACCATGAAGAGCTCTTTCTTATTTTATCGGTATGGATATCAACGGACCTCTACTGAACGTGCTTGTAAATAAGATCAATTGCCCACTACCGAATTCATTGCAATAGAACAGCAAGAAATTTACAAGGATAGATAAATATATCACTTCTTCCTATGATCGTACCATCTATGACGTTACGTAGCAAAGGACTCTTGATTAAAGATAAACAACCGAACAGAGAGTATGAACAAGTCGTTGTTACACGTTTTTAATAACAGTCCACAATATTAAGAATATGCCAATTATATGTTAATTGCCTAATACAAAGAAAAATCACATAGTAAAATCTAGTACTAAATATAGTAGAGTTTCACGTTCCTTTAGTCACCATATGGGTTCATATTCTAGTCTTTTTGTACAATTTATATAAATACAGTCATGTTCAATTATGGTGGCACATGGTTCTCTGAGTAAAGTGTCATTGTAATGAATTTGTCATACATCCGAATCAAGGCCAATTTGTGAAATATAGAAAGTGTATTATTGAGACAATAAAGAAATAACACCAAGCTTCTTATAGAGTTTTTATTTTTCATTTAATTCACTTAATTATTCACATTCACACGTTATTTACTTTATTTTACATTATTATTTAACAATAAAATGTCATTAAATTATTATTAATTAATTTAATCAAATAAACTTATAAATTTGATTATTATCATCACACCATAAATAATTTTAAATGCTAGAAATGGATATTTCATTCAATCATACAATAGGAACACTATCGTTTAATAATAATGGCATTACATTAAATCTCATCACAGTTAGTCAAATTCAAACAATACATAAAAATGTCAGTGTGCATTGAATAATTAATATGAATTTACTTTTAAAAGTCTTTGATTGATGACTGTTTAACTGTTATCCTGGCTGTAGATTCTAGATTGTGGATGGTGTTCCATAGCTGATCCACTTTGTCAGCATTGCCAGACTGTTCAAAGAAACGGATTGCTGAAAGTAGACCTTTTCTGTCTTCCCTGAAGCTGACTGGCACTGACTCTGGTTCACTGTCTTCCTCCCCAGCTTCCTGTGATGACTATCGGTGACTTTCTACACTGGAAGATTGCTCAGTAGAGCAGTGAGACCCTGTGTAATCTCAGAAGTGTCAGAGGCGGTGGGGGTATTTTCCAGTTGGATAAGAGGGAAAGGATGGCTGTGTGTCTCCAGCAATTGAAGATTGTTGAAGGAGTTACAGTAGGCCAAGCCTCTTTAATCATATACAGTGGATATGTACATGTGCAGTCATGTACAAATCCACTGACATTTTCTCGTTGCTGTCCAGTTGTCTGAGGAAGTGCTAGATTTGAAGTTTTCTGCAATGGGCGTCGAAGTTAAGGATGATCCCAGCATCCATGGCTTGAATGTGGTGGGTGGTGTTAGATAAGAGATAGTGTAGTTTGACGTTATTGCGGTTGAGTCCAGCTGTTGAGTGGCTACTGGCATTGTCCACTAAGAAAATGACTTATCTTCTCCCTTGCATCCTATCGAACCAGGAAAGCCATGTAGTGAAGATTTTGTGAGTCATCTAGGCCTTCTTGTTGTGTTCATATGATACGTAGTTTAAAGGGTCGAAGTTCTTCCCAAAACACCTTGGACGAGCAACTCTACCTGGCACAAGGGGTTTCACCTTATCTGTACCAGAAGCATTGGCAAAGAGAGCAACTGTAATCCTCTTCTTGTATCATTTTCCCCCTTCACTGAGCCAGTAGCTGCAGTTGCAATGGGTTCCAGTTTGTAGAAGAGCCCTGTCTCATATAGTTTGTAGAGGTCACTGGGGTTGTAGAAGGGGAGGACTTTGTAGGGTTGTTGGCAGCCTGGCACAATATTTACCTGGTCTGATGACAGAGAACCCTCCTGGTCACTGTAGCTCTTGATGCCATGTCGTTGTCTGAAGCTCTAAAGCCATCACTCACTGCACTGGAAGTCCTTTACACCCAGCTGATCATCAAAGTAGCGTGCCATCTCTATCAGAACGTCATCTAATACGGCTGCTTTCTCCTGTGGGACTCGTCTTGAAGCAGATGTTATATCCTCTGGTAGACTGAGCCACTTACCTGTTGCTTTGAGGAAATTTGAGATTATGTTCCTGGCGAGTATTTCACCTATTCAAAACTGAAGTAGTCGACATTCTGTTGTTGTGTTGACTTGGAATTATCCTTCATGTAGAGGCAGATCTCCGGTTTCTGCCTAACAGTGATCTGTACTCTACGGTGTTTGGGTTTTGAAGCTGACATGATGATTGAAAAAATACAGAATGAATGATGGACACTGGATTTCAAACCCCTTGTAAGCAAAAAGTAAGCCTGAATAGTGTTCAAACCTTATCTTTGATTCCATGCTAATCCCCATGAATTTTGTTTGACATCGAGTGATTCACTCACAACAACATCACAAAAACTAATTCTTCACAGACCATGTTAAATGGAAGCCGTTCAACGGAAATTCAAAAACCATTGGCAATCAATTAAAGTTGACAGATTCTTTTGTTGCTAAAGTCACTTGTTCCTCGGCTGAATGCATGTAAGTGTACCGCATGCCCATTAATAGCTTTCCTCACAATAGATTATGTAACCTAACTGAATGGACAAGTTTTATGTCATGTTTAAAAGTTGCACAACAGAACAAAATAACAATGAATTTTGACTTTTTGTTCCCAAAAGTATCTGTCGGAGTCGGTATATCGAAGTCGGAAATAATTGGTTCCCAGTAAATTTACGTCGGTAGGTAAGTTTGTCGGCCAAATGAGTGTCACTGTAAACAGACATGACTGTGTTTACAAATATCTTATACGCTTTTGTCAGAATGTGAAATCCCTGGTACTCATTATAACAATTTGAAGTGACCGTAACCTAATGCAATCGGATCATTAGGTCTAAGGCAATTTATTTTAAAATGATATAGGAAATAAGGAGCCATGAAAATTTACTATGAAAGGAAAAGATTTTTAGATAAAAACCTTAAATACCCGTCGATATTGTTTTTGTCTATACCTATTTTCTCTTTTCTCGCAAGACAGACTGTGTTCGCCGGTGGGTTTCCTTACCAAAAATATTCTGAAGCAGTTCCTTTGCAGATATTGATGCTTTTTCCAATTCTGTACAAAAAATTTATGGAGAGTTGCATAAAAAATGTCGAAAACTGCTTGAAGGATTTTCTAGATGAGATTTTTGAGTTTTAACAATTGGATGCTGTGATGCATCTTGCATTTAAATGAAATAAAAATGAGCGTATCGACAACGAAAACAATTGGATCAGAAAACTTCAAAGCTTAAATATTTATTTTTATTTGTTAGTAGTAGTTCTTGAGTTCCTAGTGTGTTCAGACGTTATTTAATTTAATTGAGAATGTTCTTTAAGGCACTAATTTTATTGCTAACTTTCAAAGTTTCAACACTGCAAAACTCGATTGTTATTGAAAGAAGGTAATGAATTAATAATATACTGATATTGGCCTAATAAACTTATCATTTTAATTAACTCTGCACCAAACCCACTTTATACGTACCAAAGTCTGAATTAAACTTCTCTTTTCATATCATCGATGAAAAGCTCTACTGGACCATTAAAAATTAATATTTCACAGTTGGTAATGAAGTACAGAACTTCGTTTTTTCGCCTTTAGTTTAATGATTAAAAAGCATACATGTGAGCCAAAATCACTTGGTGTATGCAAATTTAAAGAAAGGTGAGGTAATAGGCAGAAAAACCATACATATAAGACAAAAAGTCACTTGGTGTATGCAAATTTAAAGAAAGGAGAAGTAGCGAAGAGACGAAAGTGGGTCTTGGATTAACAACATTAAAAGTCATTCGACGGAGAAGGCTCTCAGAAGCCAGAAAGTTGCACGATTTAGCCACGAACACAGGCTGATAAACTCAATTCAATTGTGGCATATTGTACTGTAGCACAAGAATTTTTAAAAATTGTATTCTTTCTCCGAGGTTTTCTTGTCATGTATCAATATCAATATCAATATCAATATCGATCTCAATCTCAATCTCAATAATCAATCAATCAATCCATCCATCCATCCATCCATCCATCCGTTCAGCTATCTACCTACCCTCTATCTATCTATCTATCTATCTATCTATCTATCTATCTATCTATCTATCTATCTATCTCTCTATCTATCTATCTATCCATCCATCCATCCATCCATCTATCTATCTATCTATCTATCTATCTATCTATCTATCTATCTATCTATCTATCGATCGATCTTCATCGTAATCGTCGTCTTTATCATTGTTTCCCCTCAATCTTTGATTTTCTATTAAAGAAACAGTTCTATTAAGCTGAGAAAAAAGACCAGACAAAACCAGAGGTTACTAATGANTCTCTATCTATCTATCTATCCATCCATCCATCCATCCATCTATCTATCTATCTATCTATCTATCTATCTATCTATCTATCTATCTATCTATCGATCGATCTTCATCGTAATCGTCGTCTTTATCATTGTTTCCCCTCAATCTTTGATTTTCTATTAAAGAAACAGTTCTATTAAGCTGAGAAAAAAGACCAGACAAAACCAGAGGTTACTAATGAAGTGCTTAGTGGTTAAAACTGTTGCCCGACCTGATTGTCATTTTTCATATTTTGTCAAATTGCAAAAACATTGATATATTTTTAACTGGTTTTATTGGTCAAAGAAGCCAACTTAACAGTCTTTTTTATGCAACATTGGTTCAGTGTCATGTAGTTTTCACATGCAGGAAGAAAGAGGAAAAAACAGAATTAATTTACGACCAGCTGTAGCTCTTTTAAGGTAAAAAGTTTAATAACAGTACTGTTTCTGCTGTTGTTGCATGTGCTCTTTCATATTCTTCCTGCTTCTTATTTAATGCGATGTTGCAGTCGCAGTTTCTTTTCTTCGGTTTACTGGAACATTTCTTTCTTATCTGTTGTTTCTTACTGGGGCGTATTAGGTTTGTTGAATCTCAAGTTTGAGAAATGTGCTTATTACTAATTCATCTATTGGCTTAACGTAATTGTCGATATCGCAATCTGCTTTTACTTTTCAAGAACCAGACAAGTTTACGTAGCTTATATGAACAGTGATTGACAGATTAAAATAGATTTTGAGACCACCTCCTACCAAAATGCTGCCTACCAAAATGCTGTCTACCAAAAGTTCCTTTAATGTGCCCTATAAAGTCGAGCCGCTTTTTGATCAAAAATGAACTTAGTATTTGTGTACTAAATACAACAAACAATAACAGCAATAACACAAGGCTTCATCTTGAACTCTGAACGTATGAAAATCACAAGAACCATGGTACTCGTTTTAAATGACAATCGTGATTGTCATTTTATACGAGTACCATGGCTTTTGTGATTGGTGTTTAGAAATCTAAACCAAAGCTCCCCGGCGTGGAGCACGAAGCCTTACAAATAATGCTCGGTGACTTTTTGGGGGGTCGGGGCTGGAGAATGGTGTTAGATGTTGAACTATCCTATTATTTTTATTATTTTCAGTATCAAATCACCAAACTTGTCGAATATGCAATATTTGGAAATTGCAGACCCCTGTTCTATTATTGAACGTTCAAAATGTCAACGTCCAGCAGTCGTACACAGAAAATCTAATATCTTTCATAAAAATATGCTTGTGCCCTGCCCTTGTTGTTTACTTTAAATGCCCCCAAGTTCCCACTTTGAAACAATAATAATAATAATAATAATAATAATAATAATAATAACAATAATATGTCCTGGGTATTGACATTAAACTGCATCCGGTTGTGAAGTTTCGACGTGGGCGAATGAGGTTACCCTTTGTCACAAGTACCTCCAGGTCACCCTTGGGCAATGTGTAGCAGCTGTCAGCCTACCCCAAGACTTTAAAGTACCGGATTGGCATTTGGCGGGGTTAAGTCTGCCTCATGGGTAGGGGGGCTCTTTAGCCTTGGTTGGCAACCTCCCTAGTGATGGTGTCACAAATAAAAATACCAGGGAAGGAAAACCTTAAACAAACCAATCCTTATATTTCAATATGAGTGCTTAAAGAAACGTATCAAACAACGACGTGCAGGGGGCCGGAACTTTGTTTGAAGGCTCCTCGTCCAACAGGGGAAGATACGAGGCTTCTCAGGTCGTCATCATACGAAATCCTCGTCGAACAGAGAAAATTAAGACTACATGGACAAAAGAGTTAAATAGGACTGTAATGAAATGTTTTTATAAAATTAAACCAGATCGTAAAGGTTACAGAAAGAGATTACATGCACTGTGGAATGAAGAAGGGTTATTTGAGTTAACGGAGCAGAAATTTGCAGTACAAGCAAGAGTGATCAGGACTAATGGATGGTTGTCAGAAGTAGAATTGAAGGAAATCCGGCGGGAAATAGAACACCCATGTGAACAAATTGAGATTGGAAATACGCAAGAACCCGAACAGTTAGTGATAAATAGTTTTAAGCTTGAAAACGAAAATGCTGATAATGCACCAACAAAAAATA